>CM019151.1:80525076-80977691 GCA_009733165.1 Naja naja | reverse complement strand
TCTGAGCTTTAGAAAATTGACAGCCAATTATCTTATTATCTAACTAGGCCAGCTATAAGTCATTTTCCACTGCCTTCTTAATATAAAATAACATACGTTATGTTGTGGCTCCGCCTCGTGAGCCTGTGCTGACAGAGGAAGAGGACCTGGATGATGATGAAGAAGGAGAGGAGGAACGAGCAAGGCCTCCCTCACCAGGGCCTTCTCCCCAGGATCTCCCTCCTTGGCAAGGTCTCCCTCCCCAGGACCTTCCTCCTCCTTGGCAAGGCCTCCCTCCCCAGGACCTTCTCCTCCCTGGCAAGGCCTCCCTCCCCAGGACCTTCCTCTCTGGCAATGCCTCAGGTTTCCTCGGAAAGCCAGGAGGAACTGCCTGAGAGACGTGTGGCAGTGGACCAAAGGGAAGACAAGGAAGGTTCCTGGCTTGATCCCAGGCAACGTCGGAGGAGAAACGTCAGCAGCAGCGTAGGGGGTGTGGGAGGGCCAGAGATTGAGCTGGACCACACTCCACCAGGTATAAAAGTGGGTGTGCCTACGCTGCGACTCTGTTCGTGACAAAGTGTCATCTGCATCGGAAGCTTCCGTCTGTCTGTGTGTTTGGTTTTTGAACTCTGAAGAAAGCAATTCTCTGGAATTACTACATTGCTTCTTGGAGTTGGCATTGAGAACTTGGGTGACTGCCAACGCTCTTGTCGGAGAGATAACGGGATTTTGGCGAGAGGCCAGCGTGACTCCTCTGCGTGAGCTAACGCTCCTTGCCTTCAAGGGAAGGGAGGTAACGAAACAGGCCAGTGTGTCTTTTCTGTGTTGGCTAACGTACCTTAGCTTCTGGGAAGTGAAGGTGGGACAGAACATTTTTGTCACGAACCCAAAAGCTTCTAACCATCTTTAAAGCAAGATGGATCAACAGCAGCAGCAGCAGCTGCAGCAGCAGTTACATCAGTTACAAGCTGAGAATCAGGGCTTGCAACAACAGGTGCTGCAATTAGCAGCTCAATTTGCTGCATTGAATGCTCCTGCAGTCTCTCCTCCCTTCCTCGTCGGAATGCCCGGTAGCTGTGCCAGATAAGTTTTCTGGGCAGCCAGAAATGTTTCCGGCTTTCATGGGACAGTGCCAGTTGTTTATGGCTATGAGGCCTGAGGATTTTCCTGATGACGGACTCGGGTGGGTTTGTGATAAGCCTCCTTTCTGGCTCTGCAGCCCGGTGGGCCACGCCTTGTTGGTTCAGAACAGCCCACTGTTAACAGACTGCCAGGGTTTTTGGCAACACATGGCTCATGTATGAGGACCCCATCCGCACCCAGACGGCAGCCAGGCGCATAAAGGACCTTCGCCAAGGAAGCGCCCCCTGCAGGAATATATTGCTGAATTTCGGCTGCTCTGCATGGACTCCAACTGGAATGATGCGGCGCTGCTGGACGCCTTCCAGGACGGCCTGTCGGAGGAACTGCAGGATGAGCTGGTTCGGTGGAGGCCCTCCGACTCTCGACGCCCTCGTGGTGCAGTGTCTGCGCATTGACGCACGTCTCCAGCGGCGAAAGACTCGTCGCCCCGCCCAGGAGTCACCCTCCACGTCTGGACCTCCACAACCTGTGCGGCAGTGCCCCGGGTCGCCCTGAGTTCCGTGACAACGGCTGCGGAGAGCCATGGAGTTGGGAGCGGCTGGAACCTGCTTGCGGCCCAGGAGCGCACACGGCGACAGCAGGGGGGTTTGTGTCTGTATTGTGGGGAGCCCGGACATTTCATTGCTTCCTGTCCCCGAAAACAACGTGGGCGCCCAAGCCCGTGCCTGAATCTCGGCAGGACCAGCCGGGAAACGGGGCGGGCCCGACCTGGGGGAAACCCTAGGCCGGGCAGGTACTACTCCTCCGCTTGACTGCGCGGCTGTGGACTCTGGGCCCCCTCGGCATCTGATATTGGACTCTCAGGTGTTCTTGCCTAACCAGTCGAGGGGGATCCAGGCGCATGCGCTGGTGGACTCAGGGGCCACGACGAACTTCATGGACCAGGCCTTTGTGGCACGTTTTAAGGGCCTTGGATCCAGTGGACCCTCCGTTGCGGGTGGAGACAATTGATGGGCGGGAACTTACCGCAGGGCCCATTAAGTTCGCCACCCAGCCATTGCGCCTAACCATTGGGGAACACGAGGAAGCAATCCGCTTCTATGTCACCGCGGATCTTCATTTCCCTTTGGTCGGGTATGGCCTGGCTTCGGACTCACGATCCTCAGGTGGCATGGTCGCAGAACGCTGTGTTTTTTCCGAGTCTGCAGTGCGTCGACCACATCCGCCACGCCTGTGCCGGCCAGGATGTCTCCGCCCCGGTCGTCTCCCTACCTCCTGAACTGCGGGACTTCGCAGATGTGTTCAGTGAGAAGGAGGCGGACCGCTTACCCCCGCATCGGGCCCTACGATTGCCCGTGGACCTTCTGCCCAATGCGCGCTGCCCGTGGGACGCCTGTATTCCATGTCCGAGCCCGAGTTGGCCGCCCTGCGGGACTTTCTGGACAAGAACTTGGCCGGGGGTTCATCGCCCTCGTCGTCCCCTCTCGCAGCACCAGTTCTCTTTGTCAAGAAGAAGACGGGGGGACTTGCGCTTGTGTTGCGATACCGCGACTCAATGCCATCACGGGCGGAATCGCTACCCCTGCCTCTCATTCCGGAGCTGATGGAGGCCTGCGGGGAGGCCACCATCTTCACGAAGCTCGACCTGCGAGGGGCCTATAACTTGGTGCGGATACGGAGGGGGACGAGTGGAAGACGGCGTTTGGCACCCGATAACGGCCTTTCGAGTACACGGTGATGCCGTTCGGGTTGACCAACGCTCCTGCGGTCTTCCAGCATTTTATGAATGACGTGTTCCGGGACATGTTGGACAAGTAGTGGTGGTCTACCTGGACGACATCTTGATCTTACTCCCGGTCCAGGGAAAGCCACCTTCAGCAGGTCCGTCTGGTGCTGCAACGCCTCGGCAGCACCAGCTTTATGCGGCTGGAGAAATGCCTCTTTTCCAGACTTCCATTGAGTTCCTGGGGCACATCATCGCTCCGAGGGCATTGCCATGGACCCTCGGAAGGTGGAGGCCTTGTGCAGTTGGGAACCCCCTCGCCGCGTGAAAGACGTCCAGCGCCTGCTGGGGTTCGCCAACTATTAACGGACCTTTATCCGGCTTTGCCACCTTAACCTTCCCGTTAACCCGCTCCTTCGGAAGAAGGTTTCGTTCAGTGGGTCCTCCGCGAGCAACAGGCGTTTGAGGACCTCAAGAAAGCCTTCGTCACCGAACCCGTCTTGCGGCACCCCGACCCGCACCGTCTTTTGTAGTGGAGACGGATGCGTCCAACGTGGCCCTTGGGGCAGTGCTGTTGCAGGCCCGGTGGATGGCGGCACTCTTTTCCCCTGTGCGTATTATTCGCGGAAGCTTAATCCTTCCGAGCGCAACTTACACCATCTGGGAGAAAGAGCTGCTGGCTATCAAGGCTGCCTTTGAGCTTGGCGGCATCATCTGGAGGGGCCCGGCACCAGATAGAGGTCCGCACGGACCATCGGAATTTGGAGCATCTGACGACGGCCAGGAAGTTGAACCAGCGGCAGATTCGGTGGTCGTTGTTTTTGCCCGGTTCAACTTTCGTGTGACCTACATTCCAGCGGTCACAATCGAGGGCGGAGGATGCCTCCCGCAAGCCCAGTACCTGTGCCCCAAAGACCGCCCCCTCTGCGGACGGTCTGCCAGCAGAAGCCTTGGCTGCAGCCCAAGAACCGGGTCGACTTCCGGGCTCGGGTGCGAGAGGCGCAGCCCTGGACGCCTGGTCACAGCAGAGGAAGGCGGAGGTCGCCCCGATTCCCCATGGACTTTGGAGGAGGGCTTGCTCAAGCATCGGGACGGCTGTACGGCCCACGGGCCGCTTCGGGCCCTTCTCTTCTGAAAGCAGTGTCACGACAACCCGGCAGCCCAGGCCATTTCGGCACTTCCAACAGACCCTCCACCCTCGTGACTCGGGACTTTTGGTGGCCCCGAGTGCTGCATGACGTCTACGCTACGGGGCCTCCTGTGTGCCGTGCCGGACAAGCGAAGGCCTCGACGGGTGCGCCTCCTGGTCTCCTCACCCTCTACCCACTCCAGACAGACCATGGGGGCGATCTCTATGGACTTCTTGACACACTTGCCGTCCGTCCCACGGCTTTACGACCTGCTGGTGGTGGTGGACATGCTGACCAAAATGGCCCACTTCATCCCGTGTCGTGCCCTGCCATCGGCCGACGACTGCCCGTCTGTTCGTCAAGCATGTTTTCGCCTCCATGGCCTGCCGGATAGGGTGGTTTCTGATCGCGGTGTACAATTCACGCTCATTTTGGAAGAGCCTGATGACCGCCGTTGCAAGTGCAGGTGTGTTTGTCCTCCTCGCACCATCCTGAGACTGATGGGGAACAGAGAAGGTCATTGGCATCCTGGGGCAGTATTACGCTGCTTTGTCAATCAACGGCAGACCGACTGGGCCGACTACTCGCTCTGGCGGAGTTCAAGCTTTAACAACTCCCAGCACACCTCCACCCAGGCGACCCGTTCTACGCCAATGTGGGCTACCATCCGCGGTTCTTCCCTCTGACACCCTCGGATTCCCCTGTTCCTGAGGCTCAAGACTTCCTCTCCGAGCTGTATGCCGTGCAGCAGTTGGCACGGCAACACCTGATACAGGCCAAGGAGGACTACGTGCGGCCGACCGCTCCCGACGGGCGACGCCCCCGCTGGCAGTGGGAGACCGAGTGTGGTTATCCACAAAACACCTCCCGGCTGACCGTCCGGTAAAGAAACTGGACCACCGGTTCGTCGGCCCGTACCCCATTGAAGCGGTCATCAACCCTGTGGCCTATCGTCTGACCCTACCGCGGCCCATGAAAATACACCCGGTTTTCCATCGTTCCCTTCTGGTTCCTGAAGCCCCCTCGTGTTACCTCCGACGTCCCACTGATCCTGTTTCGCCGCCTGCACCCGCTGGGGCTGACGCGGAGGACAGCAGGGTGGTCAGTATTCGTGACTCACGGTGGTTGAAGGGGCGGTTCCAGTATTTAGTAAGCGGCACGCGGACGGACGGAGGACTTGACCTGGGTGGATGCTTCTGCGCTCCCGCTCCCGCCCTCACGCGGCTGTTCCATGAGCGCTTCCCTCTCGGCCGCATCCTGCCTGCCCGTCGACTCGGGGAAGGGCCCTGCGGTGGGGGATAGTGTTGTGGCTCGCCTCGTGAGCCTGTGCTGACAGAGGAAGAGGACCTGGATGATGATGAAGAAGGAGAGGAGGAACGAGCAAGGCCTCCCTCACCAGGGCCTTCCTCCCCAGGATCTCCCTCCTTGGCAAGGTCTCCCTCCCCAGGACCTTCCTCCTCCTTGGCAAGGTCTCCCTCCCCAGGACCTTCCTCCTCCCTGGCAAGGCCTCCCTCCCCAGGACCTTCCTCTCTGGCAATGCCTCAGGTTTCCTCGGAAAGCCAGGAGGAACTGCCTGAGAGACGTGTGGCAGTAGGGACCACAAGAGAAAGACAAGGAAGGTTCCTGGCTTGATCCCAGGCAACGCCGGAGGAGAGAGAAAACGCAGCAGCAGCGAGGGGGCGTGGGAGGGCCAGAGATTGAGCTGGACCACACCCCACCAGGTATAAAAGTGGGTGTGCCTACGCTGCAGACTCTGTTCGTGACAAAGTGTCATCTGCATCGGAAGCTTCCGTCTGTCTGTGTGTTTGGTTTTTGAACTCTGAAAAGAAAGCAATTCTCTGGAATTACTACATTGCTTCTTGGAGTTGGCATTGAGAACTTGGGTGACTGCCAACGCTCTTGTCGGAGAGATAACGGGGATTTTGGCGAGAGGCCAGCGTGACTCCTCTGCGTGAGCTAACGCTCCTTGCCTTCAAGGGAAGGGAAGGTAACGAAACAGGCCAGTGTGTCTTTTCTGTGTTGGCTAACGTACCTTAGCTTCTGGGGAAGTGAAGGTGGGACAGAACACTGTTATATACAACATAATGCAAGTCTAAGCAAGTATACTTATAGCATAGATTCAACATATACATGGTCAAATTCTCCAAGCTTTTGAACTGTGCTGCAATGATGACTTAATACCCAGCCTATTTGTAAAGTCATACATACAACAAAATGCACATCTAATTTAAAAAAAAACATGATTTCTATATACATATTTGTTAAGTTTGCATGAAGAGTCAGACGCGAAGAGCTTCAGTGAAGAGTTTATTAAGTGACTACAGCTCGAATGGACCCAACTTGGCTGGGCTACGGCTGCTACTTATAGCCAGCAGCCGTAGTTGCCAGCCAATCAGAGTGCAGGGTTTTCCCGCACTATTTAAACCAATCATATTTGACAATTTACAAGAACAATTCAAACTAAACCAATAACATTCAAACCTACATACATAACACCCCTCCCCACTAGGTTCAGTCCATACCAAACCCCAACCTATCTAATGTATTCTTTTAAATAGGTGGGGCTCTTACATGTACGTTGAGACCTTCGTGGTTCAGAAGTTTTAACATTCTCACCCAGTGAGAGAGGAAATGTGTCTGCTGACATTTCCCCACTGGGACTTCCTGTGAAAGAAGACCCTGTTTGATTGTGAGAATCTGGTCTCTCCTCCCAACCCATCTCCAGCCCAATGTCAGCACCCAAGTCAGGTAGTGATGCACAATCTTCCACTTCTAAGGATGGATTTTGGCATTGTGACAGGTTTTGGGATGGTTCCTGTCGTGATGGCTCGTTACACATGCTTGCTGATTTTCCTCCTGTTCCTCCCCTTCCCCCCTAGAATTGATATCAGGTGAGGGAACTAGAGAGGAACAAGTGCGATGTTCCTGAGAGAACCTGGATCTAAGTTGGTCAATGTGCCTGCTCCAGAGGAGTCCATCCTCTGTTTGCACCCTGTAAGAACGAGGGCCTGTGATTTGAGTTATTTCAGCAGGAATCCACAAAGGTTCACCCATAAGGTTCTTAGCATACACAGAATCACCCACACTGAATGTGCGAACTTTGGAAGTGGAATCTAGTGGTATGTTGGGTGCGTAAGTGGGATGAAGGCGGTCAAGGGAAGACCTAAGTTTCCTACCCATCAACAACTCTGCTGGGGATAAGTTATTAGATGGGTTAGGAGTGATGTGCTGAACACTTGAAAGTTGAAAGTTTTTCAACTTTCTCAGTGATGTCCCCAGGACCCAGTTGCTGAAGCTTCTCCTTGGTAAAACGTACCATGCACTCAGCCCGGCCGTTAGCCGAAGGGTGCCCAGGGGCAATAAGGGCATGTCTGATACCCTGTTGTGCTAGATAGGATTCAAAAAGGTTGGATGTAAATTGAGGGCCATTGTCAGAGACAAGAACATCAGGCAACCCGTGGGTTACAAAAAGTTTTTTGAGCTGCTTGATGACAGCATCAGTTGTGGTGGATGCCATTGGGATTACCTCTAGCCATTTGGAATATGCATCTACTATAATAAGAAAGGTGTGCCCTCTAGTAGGGCCAGCAGAATCAATGTGGATCCTGGACCATGGGCCCCTAGGACATTCCCATTCCTCTGTGGGGTGAGAGGTGGGCAGGCCTGACTACCTGACAGTTGGGACAAGATGCAACCCAGTTTTCAACCATTTTGTCAATACCTGGCCACCATACATAACTCCTGGCCAATCCCTTCATCCTTACAATACCAGGATGACCCTCATGTAACATTTCCAAAACCTCTCTTTGCAGTTTTGCAGGAATAACCACCCTGTTACCCCACAAAATACATCCCTTTAATACAGATAATTCAGTTTGCCTGGACTTAAAAGGTTGAGCCAGGTGAGGTAGATCTTGAAGAGGCCAACCTTTCTTAATCCAGCCTACAACAGGAGCCAATAAAGTGTCTTTGGCAGTCTCTCTGGCAATTTCAGCAGCATGCACTGGAAGCTTGGCAACAGTTTCTAGGAAAAGGTGTGTGTTTCAGGTTCAAAGTCCTCCTTGTGGCAAGGAAGTGGGCAACGACTCAGTGCATCAGCATGTCCAATGTCCTTGCCAGGCTTGTGGATAAGTTTGTATGAATAAGCAGCAAGAAATTCAGTCCATCTCAGCATTCTTGGTGACAGGATAGTAGGTGTAGGTTTGTCTCCTGCCACAATGCCTAACAAAGGTTTGTGATCTGTAACAATGGTAAATGTTCTCCCATACAGATATTCATGAAATTTCTTAACAGCTGCAACAATTGCCAATGCTTCCTTGTCCAATTGGCTGTAATTCCTCTCTGCTTTTGTCAAAGTGCAAGAGTAAAATGCAATAGGGGCTTCTTTCCCACTGGGAAGCCTGTGGCTCAAACCCCCCCACTCCAAAAGGGGATGCATCACAAGTCAGTACAACAGGCAAATTCTCAGAGAACTGTATGAGTATAGCATCAGACGTGATTAGTCTTTTAATACTGTTAAATGCTGATTGTTCCTTCCTGCCCCAGACCCAAACAGCGCATGGTTCAGTGTCCCCTTATAGTCTCCACAGATTCTTACTGACCCATCAGTCTTGACTGGTGTGACTATGGGTGTCTCCCATCTGGAGTGGTCAGTGGGCTCTAAAACCCCTTGAGGTATTAATTTGTCTAATTGTGCATCAATTTTTTTCCTTTAAAGCAAATGGGACCCTTCTGGGCTTTAAACGAATTGGGGGCACCTTGGGATCTAGGTTGAAAGTGATAGGGGTCCCCATATACTTGCCCAATCCTTTGCTGAAGACCTCTGGAAACTCAGACTTCAAGGCCTCCTCCCATTCAGAGTTGCTCACGTGATTGATGCCAGTCATCTCGATGCCTAGTGGCTTGAACCACTTAAGTCCCAGCAAGCTTGGGCGATCCTTGTCCACGATGGTCAGGGGCAAACGTTTGGTGTGGCCTTTAAACTTCACGTTGAATTCTCTTGTTCCAACTACTGGAATCTTGTTCCCTTGGTAGTCTTTAAGAGTCAGTGCTTGCTTCTGGAAATGTTTCTTCTGAATGTTGGGAAGAAGCCTGCGTCCACTTCCATTTGGCAAGGCCTTCCTTCAATGAGTACCTTCACATGTACTTTTCTGCTTCTCAAGGGTGAAGAATGACCAATGGTGACTGTTTGATGAGTTTCATTCTTCCCATTTGCTTTTGAGTTGCACCCCATTTTCTTACTGAAATTGTTGGGCTTGAAATCTTTGTCAGGAAACTTTCTTCTGTGTGGAGGAGTTCTGGATGATTTGCAGACTCTTGCTAGATGACCTCTTTTTTCACAACAAAGGCAGATGGTATCAAGAAACTTGCATTCAGTGTGGGGATGCCCCCCCCCAACCTCTGCAATAAAGTCTTGCCTTTTTTCTTCCCAGGTCTTTCTTTTTCTTTTCCATTCTGAGTCTATAAATTCCTTCCTCCACCTCACTATGGTCTGATTCAGAATCTATCTGCTCGCAATGAGTTGTTGTGGACTTTTCCACATCAGGATGGCTTGTGGCCTTGTTAATTTTCTTCATGGCTGCCACTGAGGACTTAGTGGCTTCTGCTGAGGAGGCCTCTTCTATGGCCTCTTTTAATGTGATCTTAGGTTTTAACAATAATTTGCTCTGAAGCACCTTGTCTTTGAGGCCTAGAACAAACCGATCGCGCATGGCCTCCTCCAAACTGTTAAACTCGCATGCACCCCCAATGTCTCTTAAGCTTGCCACGAAGTCATTAACGTTTTCGCTTTCCCCTTGATCCCGACGGTAAAACTCATGTCTTTTAATGAGGCACGATACTTGTGGGGCGTAATGGGCTCTTAAAAGCTTTTCTTAATCAGGCCATTCCATTACCTTCATGTCTGCAGCTCCCGCCAATGCCTTCGCCATCTTGAAGACTGCCGGACCGCAGTGCATAAGGAAGACCGCCTCTTCCGCTTCTGGAGATGTCGGAGAGGTCGTTTCCTTCCAAATACATTTGGAAGCGATCCACATACGATTCCCAGTCTTCTGCCACCAGATTGAATGGGGCTGGGGGGTGTTCAGCACAGCCATCTCGCTCTTCTGCTTGTCTTCTGCATCGTCTCCTCTTCAGGGGAATCCCATCCTCGTCGCCAGTGTTAAGTTTGCATGAAGAGTCAGACGCGAAGAGCTTCAGTGAAGAGTTTATTAAGTGACTACAGCTCGAATGGACCCGACTTGGCTGGGCTACGGCTGCTTCTTATAGCCAGCAGCCGTAGTTGCCAGCCAATCAGAGTGCAGGGTTTTCCTGCACTATTTAAACCAATCCTATTTGACATTTTACAAGAACAATTCAAACTAAACCAATGACATTCAAACCTACATACATAATAATATTGATTAAAACTTTTCATTCTAAAACTCCTAAAATCTACATTCAAACCTTTCATTGCTGGAAGTTCAACAGGCTGATAAATACTTCCCAAACAAAAGCAACACAGAATCTTCTAAGCTGTATGCATGTCTTCAAAATGAATTGTACATAAACTGAGCTATTGCATTAATCTAGGAAAATTAAAATCCCAAACCTTGGCCATTCATACTTTATAAGTAATTTCTATGCATAACAATTTAGACAGCAATGCAATTATATTTGGATTATTTCCGGTTTCAATGCTCAAATACCATTCTTGCATGTCCATATTTTAGTGTATATCTGAACTGATAAAATCTATATATGTATAGCTGCTTACTCAGAGGTTTCTGGATGAAGACAATTCAGATCAACATTTTGGGCTGAGAACTGTATTGCCATCAATCTAGCAATCACATTATGCCAACTCTGTGATTCATGAATGATGGGGTAATTTGTTTCAATGAATAAGAAAATGGTTGCCTTGCAGTTTCTTGTACTTCCTCAATCCTTAATTGCTTTTTGTAAATTAAGATAGTACATTGTTACAGCTTTATAATGAAAGTTTCCTTTCCTTGAAAGTACCAGTTGGAGAAATAGAATAAGTCATACATTTTATTGTAGGGACCAGAGAAGGAAAAAGAAAGAAAAATAAATAAACAGGGAATGAACCTTCAGAAGGCACAGATCATCTCTGTATTGTCTACTATTCTAAGAGAATGAAATAAAATGACACAGCTATTTTGACAGACCTACAACATGGTAACAGGCATGCAGTAATAGAGGATTTTCTGAGAAAGAATTGTCCAATATCAATACTGTATATGTAATGTAATTTAAAGTAGCTGTTTGGTCAAACCACAATATTTAGATTATATTGTCCTGTAAAAGGATTTTACTTGCTGTTATTTCTATTGTTTCTAGTAGTCACAGAGCTGGAACATGTTAACAAAAAGGTATGAAAAGATATTCTTTTAAAGCAGATCATTTAAAGGAACACAACTGTTTATAACTGTTTCATTACTCAATTACTCAATAATGTAATGCTATATTAGTATTTGTAATATACCACTGTTTGTCCTTATATCTTGGCAGTTTATACATTTTATCTTATGGCTAGAGAAGTAGAGGATGATTGTTTATTAATTACTAATGACATGGAAGAGTTGGAGTATACCATGGCCATGTTTATGTGATGTACTGATTAAAAGGCCCAATTGTGGATATAATTTAAGAGGGATTCAAGCAAACTACCTTGATATTATTTGTCAGACTGAGCAGGAAGAAAAAAAGGAGTAATGCCCTAAATTTGATCCCCATGCAGATACCTATGTCAACCTAACAGCTTCCCAAATTTCTGACTGACTGCATGTTGCTGGTTTGTTACTGACCTTGGCAGCCAGTTTCAAATATAAAATAGCTCATTTATTTTAAGAAATTCAAGTTGCAAAGTTGTATTAAGTTTTGGATATAATTTAAAGAAGGATTCAGACAAAGTGTCTCTTGGTTTTGAAATGTTTCATTTTATTTTGAAACATTGCATAGAAACATATAATTTTTCCTAAAAAGGAGGAAAAGGGCATAATAGCACTAAATTTTGATCACCATGCACATAGTAATGTCAATCCAAGGACATTTCCTGTCAAATAAAATGTTACTGGTTTGCTATAGCTGGTCTAAAATAGAAAACAGCTCATTTACAGTTATCCTATTCTAAGGAATTTGAGTTGAAAAATCCTATTTTTCTGGGTGGATTATTCTTGACAAATAAAGTTTTTAATAGCATAATATCACCCTTCATTTGTGTATCTGTAAACAATTCAAGGTTCTTTAAAACAATGTACCTGTCTTCCTTCTTATTCCTTATCTGTCTTACCAATATCTTATCTAGGAGAAAATAAAATTAAACTAACAGGAAAGCACAAAGAAATAATGAAAGAGTAAACATTTTCTCCTCGAAGTTATGGGTGCACACTGACTTAATTCCCAGCAATGCAACAGGACATGTCTTTGCCAACAGAGCTAATTGTTGTAAATGTATACTGGTTCTTATTATGTTGCATTCACTATTTATTTCTTCCTCTATTTATGTGTTTTATAGTGATTTCTAATGCTCCTTTCTCATGTTCACATCCAACTGAAGTGTTCTCAACAGGAAATATATATGGCAAAAGAAGAATCATGGTAGTAAGTTTTTTTGAAGAAGCAATAATATATATCCATTTTCTTGAAATTATTATTTTTTTTTATAAGAAGTTTTATTTTTCCAAAAACACAAACATAACAAACAAACATACAACACATAGATCCATATCAATTTCAAGTATGTCGGTCGGTCAAAAATCACAGTGCCTACCCCTCAGTTGAAGTTGAAGAGGGAACCCAACCAATTATGAGCTTGAGGATCAGGTCATGGTGATATATAAAACAGCTTCAAAGGAGGAGTGCTTGAGACAACCCAGATAAATGCATGGATCTTCTGGATTCTTGACCTATCTGCCTCTAAACAATGTTTATATATTTTGACTAGCTTGATATTTTTTTCTGGTTGCCAAGTTGGAAGGATTTCTTTTCTATCTAAAACAATTTTCCCTATCTCATTGTATCCAGCAGGGCTTTACAGCTAATCAGAGCACAATAACATATGGTTTGAATTGTTCTGTTAATTACCCACAATACAAGAACACATTCAGAAAAATAAAATGATAAAAGCTAAGTAACACAAAGCCTCAGCATAATAGTGGCCTTACACCATGGTTAAATACTGCAAATAATTTGATCAAACAATTTAAAAATATCCATTGTTACATTTTGGTTACCATTTATATCACACAGTAGAATTCTTTTTTCTACTGAAGTCATTGCATTACTTACCTTTCTACTTTGTAGTATCCAAAGCTACGTGCAACCATTATAAATTCAATGTTATAATTGAATTGAATGTAATGAATCGCTACATTGGTTAAGTTAGTAACAAGGTTGTTAAGTGAATCTGGCCTCCCCATTGACTTTGCTTGTCAGAAGGTCTCACATGACCTCCAGGACATAAATATGAACCAGTTGCCAAGCATCCGAATTTTGTTCACATGATCATGGGGATGTGGCAATGGTCATAAGTGTGAAAAAATAGTCATAAGTCACTTTACATGCCATTGTAACTTTGAATGGTCACTAAGTGAATGGGTTGTAAATTGAGGACTACCTGTAATCATTTGCAGTAACAAAATAATGCTAACTCTATTACTTGCCAGAAGTTGACTAGAAAAAGGAATATTTAACTGATTTCCACAATGCCATGATGATAGCTGCCAGTATAACTTCTGTCTCTGGCTATCACTGAAAAACTCTGTTTCTGGGCTTGTGCACAAATAGAACTAATGACTTCTAAATGAGAAGCCAGATGCAATTGGAGTATCTAAGAGCCAAATCATACAGGGCATAAGGTTTAAAGCAGAATATAGAAAGATAAACAATTTATGATGTCCAACAATGATGTCCTTAGAACTTTGCTAATTACTTATATCTTCTTTCAACCCAAGCCATTAGTGCTTCTTATGGCTGTTACTATTCTTAAGGTTACATTTGTGCATCACATTTTAAAAAAACATAAATAGAATGTTGTCATTCTTAGACAATATAACATCAAAGTAGTAGTATTCATTGAGGATGTGATTTGGATGATGAAGTCCATCTCTGGCTACCTTTACACAGCTAAATTGATTTCAGACCAAATGTAGAAACAAATGTTGAAAGGCCCAGTCTAAAATTCACACTTTTCAGGATTTTCTTTTACTTGAAACAAAATACTATCAAAAAGACATATAAAATTACATACTTTGGAGAAAATTAGTTAACTCTGGAAGCATTGCATAATAAAAGTAGCGTTTTTATGCATGCCATTAAATCTAGCTACTGCCAAATAATAACTAATAACCTTAAGCAACAATGGATCAAAAATGCTAATGAAATTAACACTTAGACATTTTTTATTTTCTTTTTCCTTAAGATAGTAGAAGATTAGTAGAAGGCAGCTACATGGAAATCATGGTTTTAAAAGCTGATTGGATTTTAGGCCAATCACTATGAGTTAAATCCATGCTGCCTGAAGTTGTTAGAAAATAAAGACAGAATATCAATCAATCAATCCATGGTCCATTGGATGGACTATCTAATACAGGGCTGTCAAACTCCTGGCCTGCAGGCTGGATGCATCACGCGCTAGTCACACCCATGCCCAGTTTAGCGAAGAGGGGGATACATCAAGTGGCACCACCATGACGATGTGAGCTTAACAACCCCGGTCTAAGAGCAATGGAGCAACTCTTTCTGTTAAACAGGGATGTACAATGTTTCAGATCTTGTATGAAAAGTTGCACAGAGATTCCGGTGTGACGTGGGTTCGAAGCAGCACGGGGTGACAGCCGGTGGTGGGATTCAAATTTTTTAACAACCGGTTCTGTGGGCATGGCTTAGTTGGTGGGCATGGCTTGGTGGTCATGTGACTGGGTGGAAATGGCTTGGTGGTCATGTGACTGGATGGGTGTGGCCAACTCAATATCACTCACATCGAGACACGCATCTCCTTACCTGGCCTCTCATGACTGTGGGGGATGCTGCAACAGTTGTAAGTGTGAAAAATGGTCATAAGTCATTTTTTTCAGTGCCATTGTAACTTTGAATGGTCACTCCACAAAAGCAAAGGAGGGAAAAAAAACTCCAGAGATGTTCCTGAGACAGGAAGTCTAGTCCTGCCAAGAATGTAATAAGGGTTAACGGAGAGGCAGCTTCTGTAAGCAACATCAGAATGTTTCCTTCCTACCTTCCTTACAGGATTAGGCCAGTAATTTCTTCTAACAACCGGTTCTCCAAACTGCTTAGAATGTTAACAACCGGTTCTAGTGAATAGGTGCGAACTGGTAGAATCCGACCCCTGGTGACAGCACTCTGCCCCTCATTGCTGAAATTCAGTGATCCAGTGACCGTCCAAGGTGAAAATCGGTCCTGGGAGGATTGGTGAGGAAGAGGAGAATTTTCGGAGCTACAGTGGGAAGGTGCGATCCTCAGCGAAGCGAATGGAGGAGCCCTCAAGCCGGAACTGAAGTGTGGGCTGTCAATGGCCAACTTGGAGACCCGACGTCTCACAAGATAGAAAAGGGAAGCGAAGAGAGAGAATGGTGTGTTAAAAGCGGTGTGAGTGGAGGTGTTTGATTTGGTGGAAAGTGCTGAAGAAAGAGCAAACTCAGAGAGAGACAGCGAAAGAGAAAGCTCTAAGCAGCAAATGGACAGAGCTAATAGTGAGGTGAGCGAAAAAGGGAGAGGCTGAACAGTGTTGCCAGCAGCAGAGAAGAAAAGAACAAAGAAGAAGAGAGAGTAATTGACTGACTGTGATTTGACTGTGATTTGAAAGAGAAGGTGAAAGGGAACCAATTGCAACAGAGAAGTGGACTTCCTTTGAGTTTCCTTGATCATTGGAACAACAAAAGATACAAAGAAGCAGACATAAAGGCTAAAGAAGGAGACTGACTGTGACAGTGCAGAATTTGGAGACTCAGACATTTTGAAGGTGGAAAGTTAAAATTAACTCTTTAAGTCTGCAGCCACTACTACTATAGTAGGATTTAAGCAATCTGATTGGAACTTCCAAATCTAAAATTAATTGTTATCTGTGTTTATAATACATATAGGAATATTGTGGTTGATGTTTTCTTTTCTTTCGTTTCTTCTTTTTTAACGTTTGATATTTAGTGGCATCTTGTGATAAAAACCCTTAAATATTTAGGTTTATATAATTATATATTGATTAGACTTTAATGATATTGCTTACTTGTACTTCTTAGTAAAATATAATTGTTACTAAAGATATATTGGAACATAGAATCATTAATTTATAAAATTATATTAACTGTTGGAGATAGGTAATTGATTGTGTATGTGAAACTATCAATTAACTAATGGTTTAAACATTTAATATCTAGAAGTAAAACACACAGAATAACTTTGGTGGAGAAAGAAAGGAAAGTTGTGATTATTAGAAATATTATCTATATATTCGAAAGTACTGTGACTAAACTATGTTTCTATTTGCTTCTCCTCTCTTCATCTTTCCTCTCTTTTTCTTTAGTAATTATATTAGAAGTTAAAATATCTGAATAGTTGAATATATATTGAATGATTTATATGGCTAATAGAGTGTAAAGAATATTTATAAATAGAGAAAAGTGACTGTTTAAGTGCTATATACTATAATATAAGTTAAAGAACTTAAGATAGAGATTTTCTAAGAAACTTATTGATTGAATTATCCTGGAAATTGTATGCTTAGCTGATATTAGCAAATCCTTATTACTATTAAATGTGCTGTAAAATAAGTATAGTAAATTAATATATTTTAAATTGACTATTAGTGATAAGAATCTATTTAGATAAGTTTAACTGTTAAGTAATTAATTGTTTAAATAGTTTAATATTAAATGCATTAAAGTAATATAAAGTTTTAAGGTAAAAATAAATAGAAATATATAAGAATATTAAAAAGTAATACAGTGATAAGGAATTAATATAAATAACTTTGGATTCTGGGATTGATTGGTATAACTGTACAGATTAATTAATTTGTGAAAGTTCTTGACTTATTTAAGATTTAATAGAAGTCATAGAAGGGAAAAAATTTGGAATCAAAATTACAAAATAACAAAATCGGCGATCTATAAAGAAAATCAATACAAAATGTGTTACTGGTGGTATCTGTCACCCTCAAGATTAGCTAACATTTATCCAAACATGAGCCCGATGTGTTGGAAATGTAAGCAAATGAGGGGCACCTTCTTCCACACTTGGTGGCTCTGCCCAAAAGGTAAAAAATATTGGAAAAAAATTAGATTGTGATAAAGGAAATTACAAGTATTCAGTTAGAATTCAAACCTGAGACTTTTTTTGTTGGGATTGTTAAAAGGGGACTATGCAAATGAAATTAAATATTTAATTCTCCATATAATCACAGCTGCAAGAATTGCATTGGCACAATGTTGGAAAGGCGAACAAATGCCAACATATAATTTGATTACTCAGAAAATACTTGACTGTGCTGAAATGGACCTACTCACACAAAAACTTAGGAATAAGGAAGACTCAAGATATATTATAGCTTGGGATAAATGGTATAAGTGGATTAAAGAGAAAAAACCAGGAATTTAAAAGAAATGTGTTTGATCAATGGAGTAGTTAAATTAAGAATGTTTACCAAATAAGAAATGAATAATAGTAAAATCATTACTAAGAAAAAAACACACCGTCTTAGTTGATTAGAAGCATATGTCTTATATGGTTTATATGTTTATTTATATTGCATTTGTATGTATTGATTTTGTCTACAACGTTAAGTTGTATTCGATGTATTGTATATAGTGTTTTGTTTTTTTAATTGCTAATAAAGTTTTTTTTTCTACTAAAAAAAGAAAAGAAAAGATGCACAGAAACATGTGAAGATGTGAATGTAGCATTTGTCTTTATAACAGCTGCATGCTGTCCCACATTCCATGGCAGTTGCACATGATACCTCCTCAGTCATAAAGCCACTGCAGCTGCTTGTTCATGCTCCAGTGCACTCCCAAGGATCTTTCCTAAATAATTTCTAAAGTTCTGCTTTTTAATCAAAACATGAAACTTGCCTTTCAGAAAAGACTAAATCCAGTTCTTAGAAGATGAAAAATAGCCAAAGTGACCTTTTGATTAAAAAAGCAAGGAGTGGAGGCATAAAGATGATGAAAAAGAAAACTTTACTTTTTCCTTATCTGCTTTTAGCAAGAAAATGCTGTAATAGAAAACTAGGTTTCTCTAAAGAATATATTAATAGAACTTTATTAAAGCAATCTTTGATTCATTATAGTTTTTATTCACTTTTCCATTGTATTTATGCTTAATTCTATTTTTGAAAGAAAATAATTGAAATGAAGGACATGGTTTCATTCACATATATAGATGAAGTCCAGAAATATCCTGAGATCTAGAATCTCAGTTCTGATAGGAGCATTTGTCATCCTGAATAAAAAGGAAGTCAAGACCTCAGGATTTTGGAATTAAAACTGAAAGAGCTTAAATACTGTTCACAGTTGTTTCATACACATTTTAAAAAGTGACTCCAAATTGGAAGTTCACATAAATAAGCATATACATTTACATTTGTAGATTTTCTTACCGAGTTTCTAAATAAGGGGGCCAAATAAGAAAAAAAATTAAACCTGCCCCTTTTTTTGTTATTAACTGCTTTATATGCAAATACATCTTAGGCAGAGACCTTTCCAGTATCTGCTTGATGATCCTTCTAATTGGAAGTGGCAAGTTTTGAAATAACTAAAAACAAATTAAGCGTGTGCTTCGCCTCTGAAGAACATTCCTCCCCATCTGTGCATTGTGTTTCATTAGTTAGCACATGAAACAGTAATATTTAGTTTAATATGAGAACTCCATGGATTTTACCATCGCTTGATGTGCCTGAGACACATTTTAGTTTTGATTTATGCCAACTCTAAAGTTGACCTAATATTAATTTATTTTCCAAAATATGCTTGCGGAACATACTACGAGGAATATGCTCATAGCATCTTTTGATACTGTGTAGCCAGAAATTTTATAAGAACAGTAGTATATTCATCATTGTTTTAGACCCGGGAGGTCATGTTGTGGCCAATCCTAAACCTTACACAACATACGAGACCGCCTTCTGCGTCCTTATGCCTCCCAGCGCCCAGTTAGATCTCACAGGGAGGGCTTGCTCCAGATACTGTCGGCCAGGCAATGTCGGCTGGCGGGTCCACGAGCTAGGGCCTTCTCTGTAGCGGTGCCGTCCCTTTGGAATATGCTCCCCGGGGAGATTAGAACCATCCCAAATCCACTTGCCTTCCGCAAAGCCGTTAAGACCTGGCTTTGTCAGAGGGCATGGCATTGAGACCTTGCTCTTGCCCATGTATGTTTTGGATTGGTATGAATGAGTTTTTGTTTTTATATTGTATAGAAATTGTTTTTATCCTTTTGTACGCCACCTCGAGTTCCCCATTGGGGGAAGTGAGGTGGGATATAAACCTAATAAATAAATAAATAAATAAATAAATAAATAAATAAATAAATAAATAAAAATAAATAAATAAATACTGAGGATGGTTTCAAAAGAAAGCTTATTGCTGGAATGGCTTTCATTGAACTAATTCCAGCATATGTCACTGTTAACCGTAGGATATTGCTATGAAAGTTACATAACATCACTGAAGGTTATTGGCAGTTTCCTCTAGAATTGGAGATTTTATATGATGCTGAATGGTAGATGAAGAATACAGAAGAATAGACGGCCACAATGAAATGTATTGTCTCCTACATTTTATAGCATATATATTAACAGTCAATCAGTCCCCAACAACACACGTCTGTTCATATATGTTGATACGATGGTCACACAAGGATCAATGAGGTAGCTAGGAAACTTATGATAGCACTTGAAGAATTAGGATGCTATTACACCATCAACCATTTAAAACCCAACAAAACAAGATCGAAGTATGTATTTTCTACCTCTGAAATCAAGATGCAAGGAAAGAGTTGGATGTTTGGCAAGGACATCAACTATAGCACTGTCCAACATTAAAGTATCTTGGTGTGACACCAATAAGACACTCTCTTTAAACAGTTCAAGGAATAATATCACCAGGAAATTGATAATCTACACATGTAGAACTCAATCATCTATGCTGTGCCCATCAGCTTTGGCTCTGCAGCAGAGTATGCTTTCCCAGTGTGTGGGATCAATCTGCACACATAAAACAAGTTGATATAACTGTTAGTGAAGAAGTATCGTTAGTGACAGGTTGTCTCAAACCTACACCAATTGAGAAAATATACCCTCTTGTTGGCATTGCCCCACTGAGACCTGAAAGAAGTAAGAAATAGCAGCAGATGCTGAGAGAACCAAGCAAGAGTATGGACATGTGCCTCAAGCCAACCAACCCATATCTAGGAACAGCTTTATAATTTAAAAAAATTCTTGAGGATACACAAGAACAAAATCAAGTTAAAAGATTGAAGAAGGGCACCACTGAGAAAGGGATAACATTGAGGAAGCTATGGCTGAAGGATCTGACTTCCCTTACACAACTTGGAGGACCCTGAATAGATTGAGAGTTGGAGTGGCTAAATGTGAAACCAATATGCTCAAGTGGAGGCTCTTAGTGGTTAACAACATACTATGTGAATATAGAGAGACACAGAGCTTGGGCCATCTGCTGGTATGTCAGCTATTACCAAAAACATCTACCAATAATGGCTTATTTTTGGCCAACAACAAAGCCAAGAAGGTGACTACGTCTTGGACGTTTAAAGTTTGTTCTAGACAAGGAAGAGGAAGAGGTTGAAGAAAAAGAGTTGTACATGATTTGTTAGCACACAATTTGGTGAAGAATAAATTATCTAATTTCATTTATTGTAGTGAAAAGGTTTCCCCAGTTCATGATTCTTCTTTTATATTAATTTCAAATTATATATATATATATATATATATATATATATATATATATATATATATATATATATGTCTTGGTGTATTCGGGTCTTGTCCCGTGTAAGATTGAGAATACCTTGGCAACGTTTCAATGAAATCTCATCCATCATCTTCAGGCTGGTGTCTTCAGCTTCGTTCTTCTAGGGAGCCATTGGGTTTTTTGTAAATTAGGACGTCCAGGAACGGAAGTTGGTTGTTGGTTTCTGTTTCCATGGTAAATTGTATTTTGGGGTGTAGGCTGTTGAGATGTGTGAGGAAGTTGTCCAGTTTTTCTTTCCTGTGTGGCCAAATTACGAAAGTGTCATCTACATATCTAAGCCAGAGTTTGGGTTTGTATTCGGATTTGTCTAGAGCATTGGTTTCAAAATGTTCCATGTATAGGTTAGCGATGACGGGTGAGAGGGGTGAACTCAGGAGATTACAACACAAAACATCAGGAGGTTGCAACACAGACAATGACCCAGGAGATTACAGCACCACACCCAGGACGTCACAACAATAGAACTCAGAAGGTCATCACACAGCCCATTACCCAGGTCGTTACAACACAAAAGGCTGAGAGACACACAGCCAGCACCTCAGCCACACAGGGTCTCAGGAAAAAGCCATCCAATCTGCATACATCAACTCCATCAACCAATCAAGAAGTAACAATACAGCCAACTCTGGAGGGGAAAAAAAGGGAAAAACAGCCACGATCACACACTTCTCCCAGGAGAACGAAGCTGAAGACACCAGCCTGAAGATGACGGATGAGATTTCATCGAAACATTGCCAAGGTATTCTCAATCTTACACGGGACAAGACCCGAATACACCAAGACCTACATACCTTTACCTGTGAAAATCTATGAAAACACACACACACACACACACACACACACACATATATATATATATATATGTAGGTCTTGGTGTATTCGGGTCTTGTCCCGTGTAAGATTGAGAATACCTTGGCAACGTTTCGACGAAATCTCATCCGTCATCTTCAGGCTGGTGTCTTCAGCTTCGTTCTCCTGGGAGAATGAAGCTGAAGACACCAGCCTGAAGATGACGGATGAGATTTCGTCGAAACGTTGCCAAGGTATTCTCAATCTTACACGGGACAAGACCCGAATACACCAAGACCTACATACCTTTACCCGTGAAAATCTACGAAAACAATATATATATATATATATATATATATATATATATATATATATATATATAGTGAAATACCATTCACACCAGTGGTGGGATTCAAATTTTTTTACTACCAGCTCTGTGGGCATGGCTTGGCGGGTGATATGACTTGGTGGGCGTGGCTTAGTGGGCATGGCAGGGGAAGGTTACTGCAAAATCTCCATTCCCACCCCACTAATCTGCTTTCCAGCTCCATTCTCCAGTGCAGGGCAACAAAAGAAGACCCAGCCAATCAGCTGGGATTTGGGAGGCATAGGATAGATGGGTCTGGGGCCAGTCAGAGGTGGTATTTGCCGGTTCTCCGAACTACTCAAAATTTCCGCTACCGCTTCTCCAGAACTGGTCAGAACCTGCTGAATTCCACCTCTGACTCACACATCATCACAAAATCTCCAGAACTGTAAAGCCTACAAACTTGAAATTTGGCACGTATGTTCCTCTTGGCTTCTAGGTGCTCACCATGAAAGGATTTTTCAAAATGACCATCAGAGCATTAGTATTTTGTATATTATTGTTAACCTGCTCTGATGCTAAGGAGTTCTACTCCCCCTCCCCACCTGAAAAGAAATCTCTTCCAAATGCAAAACACAAGCAGAGGAGTGGAGTTTAGTTTCAGTTTCACACCACCAAGTACAGAACAGTTGAGCTAAGCCATGTCCAGGCTCCTTGCTGTCTCTTTCTTGCTCACACAGCAAATACTGTTTCAGTTTCCAACAGCACTCAACTCTTTCACACAATGACAGAACGCTAGCCTGATGAATATCAATGGATGCTGGTAGGCAAAAATTTGCTAGTTTTGTAGTGAAGCACAGGTATCAAGCTAACAGAGAGAGAGAGAGAGAGAGAGAGAGAGAGAGAGAGAGAGAGATAGATAGATAATATATAAAGATATAGATATATAATGTAGATATAGATACAAAATTGGAAATGTAGGTCTTGGTGTATTCGGGTCTTGTCCCGTGTAAGGTTGAGAATACCTTGCAGCGTTTGACGAAATCTCATCCGTCATCTTCAGGCTGGTGTCTTCAGCTTCGTTCTCCTGGGAGAACGAAGCTGAAGACACCAGCCTGAAGATGACGGATGAGATTTCGTCGAAACGTTGCCAAGGTATTCTCAACCTTACACGGGACAAGACCCGAATACACCAAGACCTACATACCTTTACCCGTGAAAACCTACGAAAACAAAATTGGAAATATAGATATAGATGATATAGATATTTCCTACTTTCTAAATGGAATCTGAGAGACATGCAGTTCATTTCCCCAGGGAAAAATTTAAAGCAATAATTTTTAGAAGCAGGTGGCATCAAAATAAGTTGAAAGAGGTTATTTGTAACATCAGTGAAATAGACAAGGGGGGGGGAAGCAAGATTTGAATGCAGAATTGATGTCTGAACTGCAGTTCAGGGATTCTTAAGTGTATATCCTGAATGATACTGATTTTACAGTCTTCAGATTCTATTTTGAAGTGAATGGTGCAGATATCTTTCCATTTTTCAATGTGTGTATACACACACACGCACAATTGAAAGCAGGGCAGGCTGCCAAATTAGCTCATCAAAATGAACCTTCATGATGACTTGCTTTTTATCTAGCAGCTGCATTAAGATTCAGAATACATTCACTCTTAAGAAGTCATAAAAACTCTATCTAGAAACTACCTCATATAGTTCTTATTCAGTTTTCATTGTTTCCTGTATTTTTCTTAATATAGTCTGATTCTAAACAACTTTGTAGAAAAATCTGTGAAGGAAATCTATGTTTTAAAGGTGGTGTTCAAAAAATAGATAGCTCATCTCATGACACTCCTACTCACATTCAATCCTTATTTTAATCTAAAATTTCCAGGTGCAGATGAAATGCCTGAGTTAACCTGATCTTTAAAGCCTCCTACATTTTGCTGAAAAAGAATAATGTCAACAGAAAGCTATAGTATTATTTCTTCTATGCATTCCTGTCCCAGAGTAGCTAATGATTTCAAGGACTTGCTCAAGGAGGTTCAGAGATGATTATAGTAAAACAACAGGGAAAAAATACAGAGTATTTTGTCCATAGCCATGAAAAGTACTTATTACAGGGGTTCTACATCACTTCAGCTCTTGCTTCTATGGCTTCAAATATTCTGAGTACACTCAAGGTAAGATTTGTCTGTTGATTGTTTTAGTAACATATTTATTATGCAAAGGGAGCTTAGGGAAAAATGAACATCACAACATAATGTATATTTGTGTATTTATGAGAAACAGAGAGAGGGAGAGAGGGACAAAGAATATAAAACAGGCAGTCAAAACATGTAAAAAAAGCATTGTCATTAACTCAGAATAGATAAAGAAAAGTTTTTCAGAGTTCATAGTTAAATGGTTGAATTTACTACTACCTTATGAACAGATAGATTACAACTTCAATACTTCAAAACAGAAATAGCTCCATGGAAAATAAGGCCTTGTAGGAAATAGGAAAAACCCAATGGTTATTGACCACTCCAAGCCAATAGGATATTTCTCCTAATCATGAACCTTAGACACTCTCTGCCACCATAATTCTTTTGGCTTAAATGGAAAGTTATGCCATCACATAGATAATAATTTAGAACAAGATGTCCAACAAGCTTGTTTTGATGGTGAGTTCAGTGACACACTAAATCAGCTGTAAAAAAAAAAACAGGCAGTTGTTGGATTCTAGGAATCTGAAGGATTGCCTGTTTTGAGTGCCTCTCCTGCTTTATAACTTCCTGATCTGGTAGAGTCAGGAAAGAACCAGTTTGAATAAATGTCTAAACCTGTGGGTCCAGTCTTCCAAAATTATTTATGTCTGCTAATATCCAGAAAGAATAAAAGCAACAAAACCAGAGAATTTAACCTGGGCTGTCAAACTCACAGCCTGCGGGCCTGATGCATTACGGTCTGGCTACAGAGGTGGTATTCAGTAGGTTCTGACCAGTTCTGGAGAACTGGTAGTGGAAATTGTGAGTAATTCTGAATGCCACCTCTGACTGGCCCCATCCCCATCTATTCTCTGCTTCCTGAATCCCAGCTGTTCTGCTGGGTCTTCTGTTGTTGCCCTGCACAGGAGAACAGAGCTGGAAAGCAGGTTAGTGGGATGGGGAGGGAATGGGATTTTGCAGTAACCTTCCCCTGGAGTGATGTAGGAATGGAGATTTTACAATATCCTTCCCCTAACACGCCCACCAAGCCATGCCCACAGAACTGGTAGTAAAAAAATTTGAATCCCACCACTGACTGGCTACACCCATACCTGGTTTAGCAAAGGAAAAAAGTTGTGATGCTTCACATGATGCCGCCATGACAATGCAAGTTTGACACCCCTGATTTAACCAATGGCTTTCTTTGCTTACACTGCACATAACACTAGCCCCAAGCAGCAAGCCAAAACAGAAACAATAGAAGTAGGATAGATATTAGCAAAGGGACGGGACATTTTATAACCATAACACTTAAGCTGGAGGGGAGGGGGAGAACCTGAGCCAACTGCTAAGCTTCCAAGTCAAAAGCAGAGCACCAGATTGGTAACATAATGTGCTCTCTCAATCTTCCATTTTGTTGCGGATAACTGCAGGATTAGACCAGAGTATGTTGAAAATCATGCATTTACATAATTGGTCACTTCTTGGACCATTATGGACATTCACAGAGTTTTCCATAAGTCACTCCTGTGATCTCTTGGCTTTATGCTTAGGATTGTTGTCATGTTGTAAAGTGAACCTTTGGCCTAGTCTGAGGTCCTGAGCATTATGGAACAGGTTTTCATTGAGGGTATCTCAATACTTTGCTCCATTCAGCTTTCTGTCAACCCTGACCAGTCTCCCAGGCCCTGCTGCTGAAAAACACCTGAACAGCATGATGATCACTGTTGGAATGGTATTGAACTGGTGATGAGTGGTGCCTGGTTTCCGCCAGACACAATGTTAGAATTGAGCCAAATAGGTCAATCTTGGTTTCATCAGACCAGAGAATCTTATTCCTCATAGGCATAGAGAGTCTTTCATGTGCTTTTTTGCAAACTCCAAGCAGGTTTTCATGTGTTTTGCACTAAGAGAGGCTTTCATCTATCCACCCTGCCATAAAGCCCAAATCAATGGAGGGCTGCACTGATGGTTTTCTTTCTGGAACTCTGTCCCATCACCACACAAGACTCAGTCAGAAGAGCTCAGTCAGAGTGACCATCTTGTTCTTGGTCCCCTTTCTTACCAAGGCCGTTCTTCTCTGGTTGTTCAGTTTGACTGGGCAAAAAGCTCTTGGAAGAGTCTTGGTTGTGCCAAACTTATTCCATTTGAGAATTATGGAGGCCACTTTGCTCTTATTCCAGCAAAATATTTATTGTAGCCTTTCCCAGATCTGTGCCTTGCAATAATCCTGTTTCTGAGCTCTACAGGCAGTTTCTTTGACCTCGTGTCTTTTGCTCTGCTACAGTATGCATTGTCAGCTGTGAGGCCTTTTATAGAAAGATGAGTGCCTTTCTGAATCATGTGCAATCATTTTAATTTACGACATATGCACTCCAAGATGTAGGAACATTTCAGCAATGGTCAAGAGAAATGGGAGGCTCCATAGCTAAATTTCTTGTGTTGTTGCCAATTGACAAAATTCAGAAATACTTTCTGAATACACTGTATAATAGATATTTGTGGCATTTCTCCCACCTCTAAAAGTATGTTTTTTTTCTTAACAATGTAATAGTTTTTCTTACATGGAAAAACTTACCTAGTTTTCCTTCTAAAGTCCTAAAATTGGGGCAGCAAATCACAGTCATGGAATTTTGGTCTCCAGAATTCAACATTATTAACTTTCTATTTTACTCCGATTATTGTTTTGCTTTTCTACATTGGAAATCAATACTTGTTGCTTCAGCAATGTATATGATTTTTCTCCTCAGAGTTGTGCTCAATTTCTTGCCTTACATAACACATGTCTAAAGTAACTATTCTCTTGGCAAGATCAAACCCTTAATTCTTTCCTCACCGAAAACCAATATATATTACTAAGCTTAACAATGGATGGATGAAGCTGACTTGAAGTAATGGAGATCCAGCACCAAATAATTGTCTGGGCAACCCAAATAAAAGAAGGTCAACAATGTAACTCAGCAAAACCTCAAATGTTCCATGTAAATTGGAGACATATGTCTAACCCCATCAATGTTTCACTTCTCCTTAGATGTTTCCACTGCTCTGACTACAGTTTCCTTTAACAATAAAGTGGCTTTTGTCACATAGACAGAATAAACCTGATTTTCTTTCTATGGTCCACAAATCAGCAAAATTTTACCATTCTACAATTTGAAATTCCTATAAAAATTCCTACCCTTCTATTGAGATAAGTTCTTCTTCTATATAAGCCAAATGATTAATTAAGTTGTATAATCTTTCTTTTGGTGTTGAATTCCAATTTTTGCTGTCTACAACAAGAAGCTCTCCTTTCTTATAGGCTTTTAAAGAAAGGAGTATTTACACTTAATGCCTCCCTGTAAACTAGAGATATTCTAAGAATAAAGCCACTAGTGGCAATGATTTGTGGTCAGATTTTCCCTAGGAGTTGTAAAAGGGTGTAAAAGGTTCCCAGCAAGAGGTTCTGGTGCCCAATCCATCATAGTCTGTGTATGTTTGTAGCATTACATACCCATTTCATGCAGCTAAAATATAATGAATATTTTGGTTATTTTTGATATGGATGCTACCAAATATTTTTAAAGATTTAACTTTAATGATTTTGCCTTTTCTTCTGTAGGGAAAATACATGCAATTTGCATGTCTAACCCTCCCCTACAAATTAACAAATGTGGAAACCGTTTTTTGTTTCAGACAGAATAATAAATATATGTACTTTGCCTACATACTATCCATAAAGATCTATAAAGATATTAAGTTTAGCAAATTGTTACAGACCCTTATTTTCTATCTAAAAACACCAGTGTTATTGAAGCTGCTGTCTATTAAAAAATAGGCAGTAACTGCAAAGGCCAACAGAGAATTGCTGTTATTTTAATGAAATAAATCTATTTCCTTTGACGTGTGATTTCTTTAGAATGCTGCTAAAGTCATATATTAAAAGGAATTAAAGGCAATCTGCCTGAAATTTAAAACTAGTATATTCAGTGCTGAAGCAAAGTTTACTAGTTAGCAAATAAAATAAATAGAGAATATATAAAAACACTTTTAATTTAGAAGAATATAAGATATCAGGATGTTTTGCAGTTGGTTAACTGCTATTTTTCATTCCCTGTGAATTACCCAACTATAAAATGACTATGGTTTCATTACTTGGAACATTGGTTTAATTAGATGCAAAAGATTTAACCAATATAATTTAAAGAAATTCATTATGTCAAGCAGATACGAAGGAAACAGCGTTTCTGAAGAGAATCTTTCACAGGATACCCAAAAATATTACTCTAAAAACAAAACAAAATCACTCATTTTGTATTCATAATGTGTATCAGTGTGCATCAGGGACATCAGTATAATTTAGTATTATTTGATTTATTTTAAAAATAAGAAAACAAATGAATACATTAAACAAATAAATGAGTGTCCACTCATTTATCATTAGACCAGGTTAATGAAAATTTCTTAAAGGGCAATTCAGATTCAAATGATATATACATGTGTGTGTGTATACATATACATACACACACACATACCATCAACTACTAATATCAGGTACCAATATCTGGCAAAAGGTCATGTTACATCCTACCAATGATGTAATCATTTTTCATGAAGTGATAACAGGAACACAACATACTACCTTCTCTGTGCAGCTGTACTGCTGGATTAGTTACTGTCAGCTTTTATTCCATTCATTTACCAAAGAGGTCCACTACTTTCTAGCTCTTCTATTTTACTGGTCTTTGAAAGCTAATAAGTTACAATTGAAGACTTTTTTTCCCCATCTTTCTTTCTTTTAAAGAGATGACATAGATTGATATGAAAGTATGGACAATTTCGGAATAATTCAGGTCCAGCATTATGAAGAAATTGAAAATACATTTCATGTAATTGCAATGTTCATACTTCTATTTAGTGTGTGCTTCTAACTAAATGCAATGCAGGTACACAAAAAAATATAAGCAATATGAATGAACATCACAATAATCAATATAAACATTTCCTACAACTAGCATAAGTTCAGTATAAAGTATTCAATACATGCTGAATAATAGAAAAAATATTGTGAGTATAAAACAGCATTTTAAGGACTTTTCTAAACATCAAAAATTGAATCTCCTGCATAGGTATTTTATCATTCTTCCAGTTTTTAGCAAATACGATTCTAGCTGCTGTTAAAACATTTACAATCAAGTATTTCAACTCTTTATTGTAGTATTGTTGTATTTAGTGATTAAGAAAATTATGGATTGTGCTGAAATGAGTAAATTGACATTTGAAATTAGAGAACAAGAAGATAAACAATTTTATAAGATATGGGATTTGCCCTATCAATGGTTGGATAAAAAGACTTGGTAATGTAATAGATTACATAATTTTGTAATAGAAATTTAATAGATTGTTATAAAATATGATGTAGACATATATAACCATTGGATGAAAGTATAACATAAACTTTATATTAAAATAGAGAATATCTCGTATAAATGATGAAAAAGTAGTTCAGTGGTATATAAATAATAATTGATAAATATATAAGAATGTTTTATTGATAATATGAGAACCTTTTTGATAAATTGTGAGTGGTGACTATGAAAGGATAACACAAAGGATTTGTAACCAACTGACACACTGTATGTATATATGGAAGGTGGTTTTTACATTTTGAATGTTTTGTTTGTATGTTTGTCTTAAAATAAAATAAAAATTTTCAAAAAAAAATTGAATCTCAATTGTAATTCAAGGAGAAGTTAACTCTAGAGTAGAACTAAAATAATACTAAATATGAAATATATATTTTTTAAAAAAATGATCTTAGAGAGCAGTAATTCCAGTTTACCACGGAATTAGCCTGGATTCATTACGTAAACACAAGAAGCCCTCCCTGAACCCAGTAGTTCTCATGCAAAGGCTGCCGGTCTGGGAAAAATTCTGTGTAATAGGCAGAAAACAATAGTCACCTTAAATCTTACATGTGTGGGCCTGGTTCTTCATGACTGACCAGAGGCCAGTTAATACCAATCAACCTTGATTGTTGCTGTTGTTGCTTTTCAGAGTAGGTTGATGTACTTTGTATAGATTAACAGTGATAGCTAACCTTTTTGACACCGAGTGTCCAAAGCACACATGCATACATCCTTAAAATGTAATGCATGCATGCGTCCCCATGCACGCAACCCCTCCACACAAGCACCCTGTCCCCCACACATGCATGCATGTCCCCATGCCCCACTCATGCATGGCAGAGATCTGAAGACCAGCTGGAGGCACAGTGGCCATAGGTTTACCATCATGGGATTAAGGTATACCAGTGAGGTTCCCAAGTGATTTGTTTCACCCAGAATTTTAGACAACTCAATCTTGCCTTGAATAAAATGCCATCTAGTTCTGTTAATGGCATCAGTAGATGCAATATATGCTATTGATTTTAAGACTTTTATTTGTATTTGTTCAAGAATTTAAAAGGGATTTTTGGAGCTTCTTCATATAGCAGCATACCACGAACTTGGCCTTGACTGGTTTAATTGATGTGGGACAAAGTTATTTCCCTGTCAACTAGCAAACTGGTTGATCATTAGATCACTATTCTACATCATCAGAGATACTTTTTGAGCTTTCATAGCTAACTCTTAACTCTCTCATCCATAAGCAATGAGTGGAAACTAATCAAGGAGAGAACCAACATAGAATTAAATAGAAATTTTCTAACAGAACAAGGACAGAAATGTTTCTATCACTATAAAATGGACTCTTATATGAAATGGACCCTTGTGCAAAACAAATGTAAATGTTTTTCTAATGTCGAATTTTGAAGAATAGATGAAGTAGAAATAAATGCAATTCCCAGCTTAACCCTATAATTTGAATAAAAATTTGGACAAAAGTATGCAATTTTGCCCATGTCAATTGGCAAACTAACTGTACAATGAGAGCATGGGGATATCTCCTTTGTATCAATAGCATTCATTCCCTTTTAATTAGCCTCATTTTAAGCAGCATCATTGCTTTCTAATAGGATTTTTTCCCAATCTAGGATTATAAAATGTTTTGTTATAAAACAAAAATATTTCTGAAACATTTCTGCATGCCAATTCCACCCCATAAATCTTTCTGTAATTGAGCTAAATATATTTTTGGGAGGAGGGTTTTCTATTCACCATTTGGAATTAACAGTTGAATAAATGCACCATTTGTGTTAAGAGAGGATGGGACATGCCTATCTTTGACTGCCAATAGTATTCAGGATCTGCCCATTTTCCTGATTACAAATCTTCTGTTGTTATAGATAGATCAACAGCTGTCTTGCTCATGCTTGGAAATGGTCAATCCTGACAGTCTAAAGCTGACTATGGTTCATTTAGTCACTTCATTTATAATAGAAAATGTCCCACGTGATTAGCATGTAATTTTAAGGAATATGTAACACACTCCATTGTAAATCACCCAATAAACTCTTCATGTAGAAAATTGCTTACTAAACAAAGAAGGGGATGAATATGTTCCACACTGAACTGGCAAGGTCTCTCTGAAATTTATTGTGCCATCTGCCATACTTGTCACCATGTTGAGAATTTGTTTATCTATATAGGCAAACCACCAGGGTCTTCCATTACAATGTGTTATATCTTTCTTATTCACATTGCATTATTGTTGGTACCTGGAGATATTTTAAAAGAAGAAAGTCTGTTGTATTACATATGTTAACATTATTTCAATGTAAATGGTTTTAAGTTAGAAAGTTAATGCAATTAAAAGAAATCATGGGTGAACAAGTTCATTATCTACTGCAAAAGACTTATTTGTTAACTGTTATGAAATTTGTTCATATCACATGATTGGATGGCTAACATTCTCTTCTTCCAAACTCAGATGCAAATAGAGTTCGGTAACTCCAAACCTTCAATCAGGACCTACAACCTTAAAGAGAAAAATTGTTTTCCTTGCCATTATACTGAAAACATGAAATTCAAATGAATCTGAATGAATATTCAGGTTAGTTCATTTCTTTTGCTTTTTATTATCATTATGGTTTGATTTCTGAAAAGTCTCTTGGAAAATCCAAGTAATTTTATTTGAACCTATCTACAGACCAGGGTACTTAATCATACCATGATCATATATCTATTCCAATGATCAACCATTGTTTTGACAGAGTTACTTGCTAGGATCACTAGAAAATTATGTCTGAGACAGAAAACCAGAGGTAACACACTTGGTCAAATGTAATATTTTATGAGGATTTAATTGTTAGAAGGCCATGAACAAACCAATGTGTATCACTATCCCAGATATGTGACTTATGATAAAGGGAAATAAGGAACACTAGTAAGGATTCATCAATAGAATCTGTATTCTTTGAGATTCTGTGCTATGCTACGCATGTGCGCACACACACACATACACACATACAAGTGTGGTTTAGGGAGTTTATTAATGTTTCCCAGCAATTCCCTTCTTCCAGCCTCAGAACTATACCAAATAAATCCAGCCACAAGCAGGCCAAGATTAGTCCATAAGGCAATAGCCAATAGTCCATAAAACAATGGAAAGTCACTCTAACAAATAAATGCACCAAACAAACTTAAATCCACCAGGCCAAACTGAAGTTTAGAGTCTCCCAGGCATAAAGTCAAGCAGGAAGCACGAGGAACAAACACCCAGCCAGAAATCCAACATGTTGTTCCCAGCAATGCCCCTCCCTCTGCCTGCCGTGATAACTACTTTCTGATGCAGCCCATCAAGGCAGGCAAGGAGTTCTCCTGAGTAATCTGGCAGATCTCCATGGTTCCTGCCTTTGCTCGGTGTGCTTTTGAATCCACCACAGAAGGCAACTCCTCCTCCTCTTCACTGACTCTTCGCCCCTGAAAACTGTCTCCAGTCGAAACTTCCTGTAAATTTCTTTTGACCAGCCATTCAGAGTCATTAATTAACTCAGTTCCTGACATGCTAGGAATAAGGTCATCCTCCCTTGTGCTGACCTCTGAGAAAAAAATCTGAGGAGTCGTCCAAAGGGATACATCACAAATTCAAATACAGACATTACAAGTTCAGTAAGCAATAATGGGTTAATCTTATCTACATTGTAAGAGGAATCTACAAAATTGAGACAGATTTATTCTGTTTTCTTCAACAACACAATTGTACAGCAAGCTATATCAGTGCATTCAGCCAAGACCAAATGCTGAGAGATTGCTACTCTTTTCTCATTCACAGACCTCTTTTCAGCACCTGCACCTTCGCTTCAGAGGATAACTTTAAAGGCCATAGAGGTGATTTCAATTGGGAGAAAACCTGAGAGAAATCAATATACAGCAGTGCTTCTGTCTCTTATAATAGCTTTCTCACATTTCATCTCTCTTGATTGTTGCTATTGTCGATCAGTTTTAATCATGGCTAAATTTTGGCAATAAACTCTTAATGGTTTTCAGAATAATAGAATTTCTCATCATGTATTTAATGAAGATTTGGAAGAAAGAAGTTTAATATATCACTAGTATTGATTTTTTAACAACCATTATGGAATTACATCATCATTTTTCACAATTAAAATAATGTACTGTTCTTAACCATTCTTCTAATAATCACCATGTAAGCCAAAGGTATTTCTATGTCCCAGATGCTCATGTTTATTTTTACCAGGCCTAGTAGTAACTGAGTAGAAGGAGAAATAGCTACTGGCTGGCTATTTGCAGTTATATGAAGAATGGAAAAATAATTATATTTTGTCACCTCATCACTGCAAGGACATCCTTAATAAAGGCCTTTATACATGCTCCATCAGATTCACTCTTAATTTCCCGCAGCAGTGCTATAGCAAGTCTTCTGTTACTTCCTCTAGAGTTTCTATGAAAACCAAAGTGCTTTTGAGGGGAGAGAGTCCATACCCATATGATTTAGTATAAGATCACTGCTTTTCCCTTATTTCAAGCTACAATTGAAGTCTCAGTCAAACCAGAGTCCAACTAAGAATGAACTGATTAATAATTGACCAACATAGCTGCGTGCATGGTTGCGTGCATGGTTGCACATTATGTATTTGACAATGTTGCAGTATATAAATTCTAAATTTTTAGATGGATTTTATACTGTATTATATAATAAGTATATAATACAGTGTATATTGTATTATATTACTATAATGCAATAAGTCAAAATTATACAACTTCTTACATAGAAGACTTAGGTAAAGCTAAAGGTTCCTCCTGTTGTGTCTGACTCTAGGGGTGTTTCCTAGCCAAAAGACAGGGTTGTCCAAAGACACTTCTGTGGTCATGTGGCCAGACTGACGATATGCCAGAGGCACACAAAATGCTGTTACCTCACCAGCAAAGTGGTACTTATTTATCTACTTCTATTTGAATACTTTTGAACTACAAGGTTGGTAGGATCTGGGGCAAGAACTGGAGCTTGGTTTCTATGGTGCTTGGGGTTTGAACTTTTTGGTCAACAAGTTCAGCATCTTAACCCCTAGACCACCACATTTTCTTCTTTAAACACCTGTCTTTAAACATACTTTTATTATTTGTACTTAGAAATGCAAATTCCCTGAAGATCCATTTTTTCCCTAGTGTAAAAGGTTCTTTCAACTTGTCTTTCCCAGTAATATGTTACTGCAATGCTATACATCTCTGAAATCTCTGAGTTCTGTGTCCATAACTACGATTACAAGTTTACACTTCATTTCTTTTATTTTGAGATGGCAACAATGCATTAGATTTCCTATGAAGGAATAGGAATAGCAGCAGTATAATCCATAGCAAGCTACTCATCTAATTGCAGTCACTGCAGGAAAATGGAGTTGCTAATATGAACAGCCTTGGTAGCACAATTTAACTGAGAAAAAGTAATAGGCTTCATAGGATGATATTTATAGTGAACTTCATCCTTTTTTCTGTAGAAGCTATTACAGTTCAGCAATACCTGTAACAAGCCACAGGACAGCACAAAATTCCAATCTTATTAAGAGTTGACATTCATCCAATTATTAATCCAAGGAGACCTCTATAATAACTTTAATCTCCAAATGAGGTAAGTTTTACAAGCAGTATCCTCTTATAGACATATATCTCTATTTAATTTGTTATAATTTATAAAGTAAGATTATAGCTGATTGCCTTAGATTAATTGTAGGAAAAATTATATATCCTGATCAAGCAGGATTTGTCCCCAAAAGGAATATATAAATCCCCAAAATGAAATTGTTGAATATAATTAAAAATTGTAAAATTAATATATTATTTCTATCATTACTAGAGTGTAATGATTTTCAAAGCTTTGATCGTGTTAAAGCAACGTTGTTTAAAGCAAACATTGTAGAAATTTGATTTTTGTTTATTTCTTAAACATGATAGAGCAAATCTATAATATTTCTGCCCAAATAGGAATTATTGATTTAAAATAATTTAATAATTTATACTTTCAAAAGGTACAAAGCAAAGTGCTTTTATCAACATTGTTATTTTTCTTGTTACAGTAACATTAATGATAGCATTAAATGATAACAAGGAAATGACAGGAATAAAAATAGTAGAAAAATAATTTGTTAAACTAGTTTGGTAGTGACATTATTCTTCCACTTTCAAATCGTTGACGTTCTGAAAAATACATTAGAATAATGGTGGAAAAGTTTGTTAACTTATTAAACTTAGTATTGAATTTTTGGAAATCTCATCTCATATTTCCTAAATTGCAGAAAAGGGAGTTTAATGTAGTCAATTAAATTCTATATACTAGTAACATAATAACTGTTCAAATATTTGGGAGTGAATGTTGCTAAAATAGTAGTAAATTATTCAAAATAATTGGAAGTAAGGAATAACTTTATTCCCACTTGCAAAAAAGTAAAAAGAAATGAAAATATGGCACAAGGGATATTTGAATATAACTGGGTTGAATTACTGCTGTTAAAATAATGGCAATTTCAAAATCCATTATCTCAAGCCTTATCAATTAAAATTTCAGATAAAAACTTTATCAGTCTGGGTGTGATGCAACGTAGCAAGGAAATAGATTCTCGGAGAGAGAAGGTGCATTCCAGAAACGTAAAAGACAACTCAGTATAGATTATGTATGAGACAAAGAGCAAAGATAACTCCTCATTAATGGTTCACAGAGTATTCTGTAGATGGAAGTAATAGAGTACAGAGAGTTTGTCTATGGATGTACAACAATAAAGTACATTGCTTAGGAAAGTCCCTAAATGTCATTTTTTGTTTGGAGCCTGATTGTAGCAGAGAAAAATTTAAAAACTTTTATTTAATGCTAAAAAGTCAAGAGTCAAAAAGAAAATTATTTACAACTCACAGGGATAGGAAGGAGGGTCGACCTACCTTTAAAACTATATTATCAAGCAGCTCATTTAGGATATGTGATTTTACTCATATTGGAACATAGAGCAAAACAATGTACACAGATAGTAGATGTACAAAAGTTAGATACAAGTCAAAATGTTACTTCCCCCCCAAAAGTAAACAATAATAAATATAAACAATATAAAGAACGTATAATATTTACTAAAGCTAGGTAAAGGTCCAAAATGATAAAGAACATTTCCCCATTTACTTCCCTGATGATTAATCCTGATTTTTTCTACAAATCATCTGGGATGATTTATTTGTAATTAGGGAGATAATGCAGTTTATAGAGAATAAGAGATGATTATAACAACAGTTAGCAATGCAATAAGAAAAAAATAGATTCTCAAGTAGGTTATCGAGTAACTTAGTAAAGACAAAATTGTCAGAGGAATAACAAATCATCCTTGGGGATTTTGAGAAATTAATGAATTTTCTCACAATATAAAGAAACATTTTGTGGAATAAACAAGGTGAAATTGGAGGTAACATAGGTGATTTCCCACTATGCACTATGTAGGCATGGCTATAGACTTGAGTAAACAAATGAACATAAACACAGGGAGAAGGCATGGATATCTATCACTCTCCATGAATGAATTACAGTTGTAGATAATATGTAGATGACATTTAATCCCAATTACTGCATATATGGTAAATCAATGAAAAAGTTGCATAATTCTGCCAAAAAATTGAAAATATGATATTAAATAAAAAGTAAAATGAACAATTTGCATTAGATCCATAAAGAGATCTATTAAAAATAGAAATTTGTTTTATCCTGTACAGTTGGTTAATATTCTTTTTGTTAGATTTGCATGAAGAGTCAGACACGGAGTGCTTCAGTGAAGAGTTTATTAGTGACTACGGCTCATAACAGACCCAATTTGGCTGGTCTGCGGCTGCTACTTATAGCCAGCAGCCGCAGTTGCCAGCCAATCAGAGTGCAGGGTTTTCCCGCACTTTTTAAACCAATCATTTCTGACATTTTACAAGAACAGTTCAAACTTAACCATGACATTCAAACCTGCATACATAACACCCTCCCACTAGGTTCAGTCCATACTCAAGCCCCAACCTATCTAATGTATTCTTTTAAATAGGTGGGACTCTTACGTAATGCGTTGAGACCTCCGTGGTTCAGAAGTTTTAACGTTCTCACCAGTGAGAGGGAAATGTGTCTGTTGACATTTCCCTAGTTGGACTTCCTGTGAAAGAAGACCCTGTTTGATTGTTACAATCTCTCCAAATGTGTCAGCACTCAAGTCAGGTAGTGATGTGCAATCTTCCACTTGTAAGGATAGATTTTGGCATTGTGACAGGTTTTGGGATGATTCCTGTCGTAATGGCTCATTACATGGGGTTGATTCTTGTTTGCTGATTATCCTCATGTTCCTCCCTCCCCTAGAAAAGGCATTAGGTATGGGAACTAGAGAGGACAATGCGATGTTCCTGAGGTAACCTGGATCTAAGCTGATCAATGTGCCTGCTCAGAGGACTCCATCCTCTGTTTATACCCTGTAAGAACAGAGGCCTGTGATTTGAGTTATTTCAGCAGGAATCCATGAAGGTTCACTCATAAGGTTCTTAGCATAAACAGAATCACCCACACTGAACGTGAACTTTGCTAGTGGAATCAAATGGTGCGTTGGGTGTAAGTGGGATGAAGGCAGTCAGGGGAGACCTAAGTTTCCTACCCATCAACAACTCTGCTGGGGATAAGTTAATTGATGGGTTAGGAGCGATGTGCTGAACACTAAAGTTTTCAACTTTCTCAGTGATGTCCCCAGGACCCAATTGCTGAAGCTTTTCCTTGGTAAAATGTACCATTAGTTTCAGCCCGGCTGTTAGCAAGGTTGCCCAGGGGCTGTCAGGGCATGTCTGATACCCAGTTGTGCTAGATAGGATTCAAAAAAGTTGGATGTAAATTGAGGGCCATTGTCAGAGACAAGAACATCAGGTAACCCGTGGGTTAAAAAACCTTTTTGAGCTGCTTGATGACAGCATCAGTTGTGGTGGATGCCATAGGGATGACCTCTAGCCATTTGGAATATGCATCAACTATAATAAGGAAGGTGTGCCCTCTGGTAGGGCCAGCGACATCAATGTGAATCCTAGACCATGGGCCCCTAGGACATTCCCATTCCTGTTTGGGGAGGAGGTGGGGCAGGCCTGACTACCTGACAGTTGGGACAAGATGCAACCCAGTTTTCAACCATTTTGTCAATACCTGGCCACCATAAATATCTCCTGGCCAATCCCTTCATCCTTACAATACCAGGATGAACCTCATGTAACATTTCCAAAACCTCTCTTTGGTTTTGCAGGAATAACCACCCTGTTACCCCACAAAATACATCCCTTTAATACAGATAATTCAGTTTGCCTGGACTTAAAAGGTTGGGCAAGTTGAGGTAGATCTTGAAGAGGCCAACCTTTCTTAATCCAGCCTATAATAGGAGCCAATAAAGTGTCTTTGGCAGTCTCTCTGGCAATTTCAGCAGCATGTACTGGAAGCTTGGCAACAGTTTCTAGGAAAAAGGTGTGTGCCTCAGGTTCAAAGTCCTCCTTGTGACAAGGAAGTGGGCAACGACTCAAGGCATCAGCACATCCAATGTCCTTGCCAGACTTGTGGATAAGTTTGTATGAATAAGCAGCAAGAAATTCAGTCCACCTCAGCATTCTTGGTGACAGGATCGTGGGTGTTGGTTTGTCTCCTGCCACAATGCCTAACAAAGGTTTGTGATCTGTGACAATGGTAAATGTTCTCCCATATAAATACTCATGAAATTTCTTGATAGCTGCAACAATTGCCAATGCTTCCTTGTCCAATTGGCTGTAATTCCTCTCTGCTTTGGTCAGGTGCGAAAGTAAAATGCAATAGGGGCTTCCTCCGCTCTGGGAAGCCTGTGGCTCAAACCCCACTCCAAAGGGGATGCATCACAAGTCAGTACAACAGGTAAATTCTCAGAGAACTGTATGAGTACAGCATCAGACATGATTAGTCTTTTAATACTGTTAAATGCTGATTGTTCCTTCCTGCCCCAGACCCAAACAGACTTTTGTCAAGTAATCTGTGTAATGGTTCAGCAATGGTTTCTGGTAAAGAACATGTGATAAAAGTTAATGAGTCCAAGGAAAGCTTGCAAATCTGTTTTGCATTTTGGCCTAGGGCTTCTTTGATTGCTTGAACCTTGGCGTCAGGATGGATGCCATGCTTGTCAATCATGTAGCCCAAGAACTCAACCTTGTCAGTTCTAAGAGTGCATTTTTCTTCCTTGACTTTTAACCCGCTTTCTTGAATCTGGTAAGGACTTCTCTGAGTCTCTTGTAATTGAGTGTCATTTTCAGCAGAAATTAACACATCATCAAAGTAAAACTACCCTGGCAGTCCTTGGAGCATCCTTTCCATAAGGCTTTGGAAAATGCCTGGTGCCACGCTTACTCCAAACTGTAACCTTTTACATCTGAAGGCACCTCTATGAGTCACAATGGTTTGGGCCTCTGCAGTGGCATCATCAACTGTTAGTTGTTGATATGCCTGGGCCAGATCCAATTTGGCAAAGACTGTGCCCCTGCCAAGTAAATGTAATAAATGATGCACCACTGGAACTGGATATGCACTCTGCTGAAGCGCATGGTTCAATGTCCTTTATAGTCTCCACAGTTTCTTACTGACCCATCAGTCTTGACTGGTATGACTATGGGTGTCTCTGGAGTGGTCAGTGGGCTCTAAAACTCCTTGAGCTATTAGTTTATCTAATTGTGCACCAATTTTTCCCTCTAAGGCAAATGGGACCCTTCTGGGCTTTAAACGAATTGGGGGCACCTTGGGATCTAGGTTGAAAGTGATAGGGGTCCCCATATACTTGCCCAATCTATCGCTGAAGACCTCTGGAAACTCAGACTTCAAGGACTCCTCCCATTCAGAGTTGCTCATGTGATTGATGCCAGTCATCTCGATGCCTAGTGGCTTGAACCACTCAAGTCCCAGCAAGCTTGGGCAATCCTTGTCCACGATGGTCAGGGGCAAACGTTTGGTGTGGCCTTTAAACTTCACGTTGAATTCTCTTGTTCCAACTACTGGAATCTTGTTCCCTTGGTAGTCTTTAAGAGTCAGTGCTTGCTTCTGGAAATGTTTCTTCTGAATGTTGGGAAGTAGCCTGTGAATAGTGTCCCATGACACCATAGATAAATAGGAGCCTGAGTCCACTTCCATTTGGCAAGGCCTTCCTTCAATGAGTACCTTCACATGTACTTTTCTGCTTCTCAAGGGTGAAGAATGACCAATGGTGACTGTTTGATGAGTTTCATTCTTCCCATTTGCTTTTGAGTTGCCCCATTTTCTCACTGAAGTTGTTGGGCTTGAAATCTTTGTCAGGAAACTTTCTTCTGTGTGGAGGAGTTCTGGATGATTTGCAGACTCTTGCTAGATGACCTCTTTTTTCACAACAAAGGCAGATGGTATCAAGAAACTTGCATTCAGTGTGGGGTGCCCCCACAGCAATAAAAGTCTTGCCTTTTTCTTCCCAGGTTTTTCTTTTTCTTTTCCATTCTGAGTCTATAAATTCCTTTCTCCACCTCATTACGGTCTGATTCAGAATCTATCTGCTGCATGAGTTGTTGTGGACTTTTCCACATCAGGATGGCTTGTGGCCTTGTTAATTTTCTTCATGGCTGCCGCTGAGGACTTGGTGGCTTCTGCTGAGGAGGCCTCTTCTATGGCTTTTGCGAATCTTAGGTTTTAACAATAATTTGCTCTGAAGCACCTTGTCTTTGAGGCCTAGAACAAACCGATCGTGCATGGCCTCCTCCAAACTGTTAAACTCACATGCACCCCCAATGTCTCTTAAGCTTGCCATGAAGTCATTAATGTTTTAAGCTTTCCCCTTGATCCCAACGGTAAAACTCATGTCTTTTAATGAGGCACGATACTTGTGGGGCATAATGGGCTCTTAAAAGCTTTTCTTAATCAGGCCATTCCATTACCTTCACGTCTGCAGCTCCGCCAATGCTTTATGTCTTGAAGACTGCGGGACCGCGGTGCATAAGGAAGACGCCCTCTTCCACTTCTCGGAAAAAAGGCGGGGTCGTTTCCTTCAAATACATTTGGCGATCCGCTCGATTCCCAGTCTTCTGCCACGGATCGAACGGGCTGGGGGTGTTCAGCGCAGCCATCTCGCTCTTCTGCTTGTCTTCCGCATCGTCTCCTCTTCGGGAAGAATCCCACCTTCATCGCCAGTGTTAGATTTGCATGAAGAGTCAGACACGGAGTGCTTCAGTGAAGAGTTTATTAGTGACTACAGCTCATAACAGACCCGATTTGGCTGGGCTACGGCTGCTTCTTATAGCCAGCAGCCGTAGTTGCCAGCCAATCAGAGTGCAGGGTTTTCCCGCACTATTTAAACCAATCATTTCTAACATTTTACAAGAACAGTTCAAACTTAACCAATGACATTCAAACCTGCATACATAACACTTTTAGTGGAGGGTTCCTCTATTTTCAATTTTTTTAATTGATTTAAACAGAATCTCTGATATGAAATTACTATTTTAAGGGGGCAGAGCAATGTTATACATTTCAAGATGTCTTTTCCCCTGATGTCAGAGTGTACAGTGCAGATTTATATAGCCATGCAGAAAAGAGGTTTCCAGTACAGAGATCTTTTACATGAAAATTCAGATAGCACAAGAACTATTTTAACTCAAACAATACATCAAGTAGAAATATTTGATGAGATCTCTTTCTTTGTTTATGTGTTATTGCTTAAGAATCAGTTAGGTGAAGGCAAAAATAGTATGGGGCCTTAGAAGTGCATAGGCCAGGGGTGTCAAACTTAAGGCCCGTGGGCCAGATCCGGCCCACAAGGTGGTTAGATGTGGCCCATGGGGCCGCCCGAGTGAAGGCTCAGCCCAGGCTGACTGAGCACTGATCTGCAACCTGACAACAGCCATCCAGGCCATACTGCAACCAGCCCTAGTTTCGGTGCTACCTCAGCCCTGCCTGCGTGTGCACAGAAGGCAGCAAGTGTGTGGGGCATGATGTTCCTGGGGACTATATTCTGAGCACTTCCCTTTCACCCACCACAGATCTAAGGTTGGCTACGGTCCGGCCCAGATGGCCTCACCAAATTGCAGATCAGCACCACACCTGCACCAGCAACTTCATGCTCCACTCACCAGCCTTTCAAGTGTGTGTGCAGGGAAGGTATCTGACAGCAGGGGCTTCATAGCCAGTTGCAACCACTGGGCTGGCCCTCCAAGAAGCAGGTGTGGCAGAGTCAGGAGGGAGTCATGTGATGCAGACCACCAGATGTGCCTGCTCCATCACATGTGGCTGGGAGGAGACAGGCAGCTGCCTGGTCCATCCAGCAGGCCAGACTGCGTGCCTCCTCCTGCAACTCTGCCTCTGCCTACTGCCACCACGGCAAGCCAAGACAAAGTGAGGCAGAGGATGTGGCGGCTGCTGCCAGAGACCATTGGCCTGCCTACGCTGTCCCATTTGTTTCTGTTTGTGGTTGGGCCAGGTCACCAATGGTCATCACCTCGACCTCCTTGCAGGCCTTGTCCTTCACCCGTGTATGGAGCACATTTCCCTTGTGCACCTGATGCACTTCGGCACTATTGTGGGCCTCTGCCAGTACCGAGGTCACCAGCAATTCACACATTTTAACATAGTTCCTTCACAAACTATAAGTCAATTGCCTAGAATAGTCACTTTAAAAAACTAAATTTACTAAATTTAAGTCAAACTTACTGTAGATTACTATACAGAGAGCTCCTATTTATAAAATTATTATTGTACTGAATTTTTTTCATTGAATACCTTTTTAGCAATCTTTTTCCCAGTTCATAATTTTATTCAGTATATTATTTTGCCATGCATATCTCAAAAGTATCTTCTTTTGCAGGAATATTGCTACTTAGAAATATTTGCCATTCCAAAATAATAGTGCCGTTGAATTTTATGAACTCCTCAGACTCCCCAGTTAATTAGTTGCTTGTTTTAGGTCCCAAGCCATCTGTTATTCTCTAATGAAATTGATTATCAGGCAATTTGAATCTCCCGAAATCATTACCACTACACCATAACTTGGCTAATTAAATGTATTATTGCTTTTTCATGTGTGTGTATAGAACCACTTCCTATTATATCATCAGATAGCAGCTGGGTGTTATTGCTTTTACATTTGGCTGCTCAGAATTCATATCTGAGAATGGAATAATATTTATGATTTTATATAAATATTCATGTTTTTATGAAGTTTCTCATTACTCTGTACTGTTGTATTATATCTTATTCTGTTTGACTTTCAAGTTTGCAAATGACACAATAACTACAAAACCTCAGGGGTATAACACAGAGATTTACTAAATTCAGACTATACTATAAAAACTGATTGATAATTGTATTCATGGATACGATATCTTCATATTACCTACATCACTGTCATCATTATTATAATTATTATTATTATTTATATACTATTTTATGCATAGAATATTTGTTCTTATTTCTGCTTTGGTCTAGAGTTTCTGGTACAATTATGGTAGTATATAGAAATTCCTTTAAAAAAATCTCTGAATTGTTTGATAACAGCCTTACATATATAATAAACCTTTATAATTGTGGACCTCCATAGTACAAACTATGTTTATAAAACCCAATATATATAGCAGACTGAATTGCTTCTGCCATTAGTTTTAAAACCTAGTAGTTGAATCCAGTAGATTTTATTTCACACAGGGGTTGGGAATTTTAAAAACAAAAGGATTTGAAAAGCATTAAAATAGGACTAATTCTTCTAGGAAAAATAATCACACACTATTATGTGTGCCTTTGTGTGTGCCTTTGTCTAAACTTCATCATTCTACAGCCAGCTTTAAACTTTACAGGTCGGCTGATGTCAGCTCAAGGCAGTGACCGATAGGATGCTAAGTGCTGGGGAAAAGCCTCACCTGCACCAGAATTTGGAGAACTGCTTAAGTTGGCTGAAAGTACCAACTGCCTTTTTCTGACTAGATCAGAGGTGGTATTCAGCAGGTTCTGACCAGTTCTGGAGAACCGGTAGTGGAAATTTTGAGTGTTCAGAGAACCGGCAAATACCACCTCTGACTGGTCCCTCCACCATCTATTCTCTGCCTCCCAAGTCTCAGCTGATCGGCTGGGTCTTCTTTTGTTTCCCTGCACAGGAGAATGGAGCTGGAAAGCAGGTTAGTGGGGTGAGGAGGGAATGGGATTTTGCAGTAACCTTCCCCCAGCAGTGTAGGGGGAATGGAGATTTTGCAGAAACCTTCCTCCAGGAGTGGGGTGGGAATAGGGATTTTACAGTATCCTTCAGCTCTGCCACGCCCACCAAGGCATGCCCACAGAACCGGTAGTAACATTTTTTGATTGGTAACAGGGGGCATACTAATGACATTTGTCACCAAGATCATAGAAATGTGAATGGGGCTTATGTAGAGACTCCAAGCTTCATAGTGGTACCTGGAATGAAACGCCCCTGATATTAGGGCTCACCTGGATAAGGAAGTTGAACCCCTATGCAAACTACGGGGTGTCCTTCTCATGGCAATAGCAATAGCACTTAAACTTATATACCACTCCATAGTGCTCTACAGCACTGCCTGATCAGTTTACAAATATTGCCTCCAACAATCTGGGTCCTCATTTTACCAACCTCAGAAAGATGGAAAACTGAGTCAATCTTGAACTGGTCAGGATTGACCTCCAGGCTGTGGGCAAAGTTAGCCTGCAATACTGCATTCTAATCACTATGCGATGCGGGCAGCCAGTATACAGATTCTTGGCCGAGATATCATCATTCTCTCTCTTAGGGTAGCAATCTCTTTCTCTTTCCAGAGGAGTGCAGCCTCTTTTTCTCATAGCAGTTTCATTCTTTTTGTTTCTCCTCTTCCTTCACTTTAACTTATGTTAGGGAAAGCTTCCCAAGAAAACCTGGAGTGGGATCCAACAGGGTTAACTACCGGTTCATTGATTTACGAGGTTTGGTGATTTACGATGTGCTTCCCTGCATGCTGCGTGCACGCCTGTAAATTGTCGTCAGTTTGCTGCCTGGACAGCTGAGCAGAGCTGTGTGCAGAGAAGCAGCATTTGAAAAAGCACTTTTTTCCTGCTTTTTCAACCGCAGCTGTGCCTCGCACGGCAGCTGAGGTTGGAAAAGCAGGAAATAAAGGTCAGGTAAGAGCCCGGGCAGGCAGGTGGGCCAAAACATCAGCAGACATAGAACCGGTTCTATGTCTGCTGCTCTTCAGAGCTACCGGTTCTACAGAGCCGGACAGAACCAGTAGCATCCCATGCCTGGTATATAGGTTTTACTGTATACCAAAAAGAAAAAAATCATATAATCAATAATAACGTGAAAAAAATGCACAGATTATAGATCAATTCGTCCAAAATTTCTATAACAATTACATGTAATCCTTGATTTACAACTTTGCATTTAGTGATCATTCAAAGTTACAGTGGCAGTGAAAAAAGTAACTTATTGCCGGTTTTCACTGTCACAATCTGTGATCAAAATTCAAAGCATCCCCATGTTCATGTGATCAAAATTCAGATGCTTGGCAACTGGTTTATATTTATGACCATTGCTGGGTCCCAAAGTCATGTGATCCCAATCTTCTAACAATGGGGTAGCCAAATTCACTTAACAACCAGGTTACTAATTTATGAACTGCAGTGATTCACAACTGATCCAATGAAGTCGTAAAATGGGACAAAACTCATTTAAGAAATGTCTCACTTAACACAGAAATTTGAGGTTCAATTGTTGTCATAAGTTGAGAACTACCTGTACTTGAATCTTGTGAACAGAGTGAGAATGATATCAGCTGTAGGAATGGATTCAATCACTTTCAATTCAATTTCTAGTCAGGAATAGTCTTACGTTTACCACTGCCAATGTAGCCTCAAGTAGGATCCCATCGCCCTGTGCGCTCCCACAGGCAGGGTCTCCTCAGGGTGCCGTCGGCCAGACAATGTCAGCTGGGGACCCCCAGGGGGAGGGCCTTCTCTGTGGGAGCGCCTGCCCTTTGGAACCAACTACCCGTGGAGCTTCGGGTGGCTCCTGACCTTCGTTCCTTCCATCGCGACCTGAAGACATGGCTTTTTCGATTGGCCAACCTGGACTGAAGGGGTTTTTAACTGTTTTTAGATTTGTTGGTTGGTTTTAATGTTTTAATGTGTAATTGGGGTTTCTTGTTTAGTTGCTTTTTAAATTTTGTATTTCTGTTTTATTTTTGTGAGCCACCCTGAGTCCTTCGGGAGATAGGGCGGCATAGAAATCCCATTATTAAATTAAATTAATTAAATTTTTAATTGAAATAATATTTATCAAAAATCAAACCAGTCCTAACTTTGCTACATATTCTTTACACTAGTCTTTTATAACATATTTATTTGCATCCATGTGCTTAGACTGCACAACAGTTCCACTGAGCTGCTGAAGAGCATTCTGAAAGGTTTGTTAGCCTTTTGGTTTCTGCATCTGCCATGCTGATCGTGGCAACTATTTCATGATAGGCAAAGGATGCACTACCTTAGCATTTTGTGGAATGGCATTATAGCAGCCATTTCGCCAGAGCATCAAGAAATGTTCTTAACTTTCTAAATAGGATTGCTTACCATTCCTTTAGTTTAATCTCCTTCCACAGTTACTAAAAAATGCTACTAGCATTATTCAAACCTTTCCATCTGCAAGACACAAATTATTAACATGGGCCATTCTTAGAAGATAATTGAAAAGGGAGAAAAGAAAATGACCACCGGTTCTGTGATGAATGTCACATAATCTTCAAATGGCATCAAATTGAACAAGATTATGATAATTTAATGATGCTGAACTGATACTTCAGACAGAGAGAAATTTCCTTCTTGCTCATTCTTTAACAGTATAAAATGAAAATATAACTTTGAAAACTTTCAAAGTTGCAGTTCCTTCTGAACATAGCCCATATTAGTAACTATTGCATATACAAGGAAGTAGGAGGATCAATAATTTATAGGTTTTTCCTGTTTCTTTTAAGCCAAAATACTTAAAAAGATGGTAGCAATTCTTTTTTTAAAACACAACTTCATATGCTTGTTAAACCTAATTATCCCTTACCAGTCTTCTGTTTGAAAATCCATTATTGCTTCCAGGTGGCGAGAAAGTAGGATTAATGTTAAAGTATTTATGTTGCTAATCTTTAGCACTGTATCTATCTTGAAAACAAAGTCTTGCATTTTGAAGCTTAAAAGAAAACTATCAGAAAAAAGTTAAACTGTGTTCAACAAGATCATAAATATTTATTTATTTAATCAGAATTGATATGAACATACCCAGTTTCAAAAATAATTTTGACAACACGATATACTTTAATTTGTGTTGTACTTTAAAATAATATAATATCTTAGACTAAAAGACTTGAAAGAAATCTTTTAAAATAAACAAAAAAATCTCACATTTCCATTCTTTAATACATAATCTTAATTGGTCACAAAGAAGTTGCATAAATATATTCTTAAAGGGGAAGGAAAACCACATTTAATGTACATAAAAATTCATTTGAAACTTTGTTTTAATATACCCCAAAATTATGTTTCCTAAACCATCTGAAGAATACTTTATATATTATTAAACGCTCACTGTCATGGCTTTTAACTGGATGAAATGGTTCATCATGGGGCAACATCTTTTGAACCAAATGTGCCAGATTACCGAATACATCCAAAAATTTTCAATTTTCCTGCCACTCAAACATTCAGCCTTCTGTCACTGACCATTATTTATGATTATTTCTTGTTTCAGCTACTGCAGCTTTTCAATTTGCATCCAAGTCTTTTTGAACTTTTGCTTTTAATTAATATGTCTCCATCTTCTGGTTTATGCATTGCCCTCCAACCTCTTAGCCTTAACTATGCTTTTGGATTCTTCTTACTTTAGTGAACATTTTCCTCAAGATTTAGTAAGCATCACTAACCCTTGAGGCTGTTAACACTGCCGTTTTCTTATTTAATGTTTCTTTTTGAATGCATAAGCGCAAGCACAGACAATCCTGAAGTATTAGTCAGAAGAATTACAAAATTTTCACACTGTACAATTGGCTATAACATGAGAGCTGCCCTCTTACCCATGCCATTTGTCTAAGAGAATATGAGGATTCCTGTCTCAGGGAATTGGATTGGAAGATTTCCACGGCTCTTCCAACTGACTGATTCTATATTGAAATAGTGAAAAGTCTCAAGTAAAATATTACTTTAAAATTTAAATTTTAAAGAGAAATGTGTAGTCAGATGAATTTCCTGGTCTCCAATGCATTTACCTTAACACACAAATATAATAACTGCATGAGATAGTTTGGGCTGGATTTACTGCAAATTTATCAAGATTTTCCCAAAGGAGGAGCCATCCACAGAATTGCTTAGACTTAGACTTTGTACATTAGGCAGAATGGCATTTTTTAGGTTAACACATTTCGTCAAAATAATCTCCATAAATGTAGAATTTGAAAGTGATTAAAAACTCTCCTGGATCTATCATGGAAATCCAGAATCCTTAAAATCTCTTCAAAAAAAGAAAGTTGGAATTTTAAGATCCCATATGTACACTTTTGAGATTTTTAGTTTCAGTATATACCTGAGTCAATTTGTGATTCTCCATTTTTTCCTGAAAAACTTTGCAACTTTTATCATGCTGCTTAAAAATGTCAATTCATTGATATTTTTTGCTTTATCACTTAGATTCATTTGCCATTTATTTATGCTTCCCAACCATTTGAAACATGATTGATATTATAATATCAAAGGAAGAAAAAAAGGTTTTTCTTTTATGTATATATCAAAAGGAGGCAATATATTTTTACGTTGTCTTTATTCTTTCTGTTTCTAATTACAATTACAGAAGGGTAAATCTATTTTATATTCTTATTTCCATCATATTTTCTAAATCATTTTAAAAGGAGGATGAGCAACTCTGCTACATTCTGAAATTGCTACTTGTTTGTCTTCCTCTCAGCTTTGGGGAAACAATTAGAGGACAATAAAAAGCTCATATCCTTCAATTGATCTAGGATCAGAATTTCCTGGTTTTTCAAAAATATTAAGTGATTTAGAATATCCCTTAAGTATTCCGTTTAATGATGCTGACCTTCCATAACAGATAACAGATAATCAGAGTTGGAAGGGACCTTGTAAGTCATCTAGTTCAACCCCACGCCCAAGCAGGAGACCCTACACCATTTCTGACAAATGGCAGTCCAATCTCTTCTTGAAAGTCTCAAGTCATGACGCTCCCACAACTTCCCAGGGCAACTTCTGTTCCATTGGTTGATTGTTCTCACTGTCAGAAAGTTTCTCCTTATGTCCAGGTTAAATATATCCTTGTTCAGTTTCCATCCATTGTTCCTTGTTTGGCCTACAGGCGCTTTAGAAAATAGCTTGACCCCTTCCTCTCTGTGGCAGCTCCTCAAATATTGCAACACTGCTATCTTGTCTCCCCTGGTCCTTCTCTTCACTTCACGTATTTTAATGTGGTCTTTTTCTTGGCATCCATCCAAAATTTTCTAATTTTTTTCCTGGCTACATAAGGTAAATGGCAAATAAAGTTTATGCAAGTAAAGCTTCACTTGATAAAACTTCTAGCAGAGGTTAACATTCAGCTTACAGGAGATTAACCTGGTAGAGGGGTGCAGATACATTTTTCTATTCATTTATCCCATTCACACACAAAAATCGCCTCTGATAATAGCTTATGCCATTTTACCTCTGAGCTAGCTCCTCATGAGTGAAGAAATAGGTAGATCTACCTTGCGTATTAAACTATGTCCCCTTGACTATGAAATGTTTAGAGAAAGAGGCTTGCTGTGACCAGCCCTTCTTTCTTTATTCTGTCAGCAGCATTAGGAATTGGTAACCAAAGCATCACAATGAAAACTGTCTGCATACTAAGCTGCCATGCTGCTAACAAAAATAAGCTTTTTGATAACATTTCCATTGAAGCTGATTTTATAAATAGGACACAGAGCTCTACTATACTTTGCTGAATGTTAATGTGCCTCCATTTGAGTTTTAATTGGCATTACCTCCATTCCAAACCAAGGAATAAAAGTCTTATTTGTTACAACCAGTGATTTCATGTTTCTGCTGTTCCAAAAGAATTCTTTGGGTTTTTGTTTTTTTTAGCGAGAAAATAGTACAGCCAATTAATTTTCTGTCCCAAAGAAATAGACTGAATTTAACTAAGCACATTACAAAATCTACTTGCATGAAAGCATTTTCCACTGACGTCCATGGAATAATGATCGAGGTACAAATTGTTTCAAGCTTAAGAACATTATTGGTTTGACTTATTTTTACTTCATTGGCAAAGATTTCCCCATCCCCAAACTCTCCTTTCTTAAAATCTCTTCCAACTGTTCAGGTATCTCATGCAGTTTATGCAAAGCAGGCTGTGTTGCTTACTACCACACCTTTGAGGATTGTTAGAAAGACACACACCAAAATCTCTCACAGAAAGGATTTCTGAGGGGAAGTGGTAAGCACAAAAGCCATTATTATGGTTACCTTCTTCCCAATCTACACACTGTCACTCTTCTCCTCAGAAACTTTGAGGTTTTTTTTTTAATATAGAAGTTAAAAAGTCTTTAAAATAGTAGTTTGTACTATTGATGCAGTCTCTATAATGCTGAAAGTAGAAATTTAGCCACATAACTAAGCAGACTTTATTGATGGAATATTAAAGCTTAAGTACAGATGACATGGACTAACAAGCAGTTAATTTTGCTACTTTCTGGATTCTGCACAGAGAAAAAGGAAACTAGAGTCAGAAAATTTAGGTTTCCTCCTCAGCCCATGTTAGCAACACCACCGACAGCATTTTCGCTGGCAGGTGTAAGTAGAAGATAGTGGAAATTCATTCTACTGAAAACATTGTTTTTGCTTATGATTGGATAATTAAAATTTCAGAAGACCCAAAGGCATAGTATTAGAATGTTACATAGTGCATAAACTAAAGAGCTGTCTCAATATGCTAACATACCTCAGCAGCTGTATGCTGCTTTCTTGATAGTATAATTAATGTACTGTATGAGAGCAACTTCAGGAATACTGCAGTAGTCAAGATGACTAGGAAAGTGATGATTCATTCCACTGTGGGAAAATGTTGCCTTTATAAGGCTTCAACAGTCTGGGCTTGCAGATGTTCATCTGAACTTACCCCAATTGTTTTAATTTAATTGCTAACAATACATATTTTATTCCATTGAAGTCTATAGACTGCTAATTAGGAATATGTGAGAAACCCAAAATATTGAAATTAATCCTTAGACTGTTTTTAAATGATGAATAATTTATTTACTATTAAAACTGTCACTGTTTGTTTGTAAACTTCAGCAGGGCAAAACAGAGCCTCACAGGGCACTATTTTGGAATCAATTTACTTCAGATGTGCTAACTTAAAGAATGTATCCAAAGCATGGGACCCATTACTCTCATGGATTTGGAATGTGGTAAAGTTCTGTCTACTTCAATGTCACTGAGCCTTCTGACTACACTTTCCAGAGACCTGTAAGCATGTAAAGTAAAGAAAGATGGAAACAGAGTATCTGTCTATATTATATCTGTCTATATCTGACAATATAAGTTGGTTTGTAATAGGTAATGCAATCTTTCAAATGCTTGGATAAACTGACAGTAAAAATCAGCAAATCCCAGAATACTCTGCAATTGTGTTCTGGTGTGAGGGGAACATTACCATAAGTTTGTTTATGTGATTTTCGCACCTACTGCCTCAGATCTTGAATAATGTCAAGTGAGGTTCCATTCAAAATCCAAAAAAGAAAACCTTAGACTCCATTGTTATTGAGATAAGGACTTTTACTAGAAATCAAAGTGGTAACATCAAAAGAATTCAAAATCTGAGGCAGTAGGTGTGAAAATTACATATACAAACTTATGTTAACGTTCCCACCCACGATAGTTCAAACTGGCCATCCAATCTGAGATGTGTAGAATGTCATGTGGGGCATCTTCAGGTGGTGTTTCAGACACCAGCACTCTTCCCCCTGCCCACAAGGCCCAATTAATCTTCCCTCCCCCCCATTTCTATGGCAGCCGGAAAGACAAGCAGAAGAAGGATTCTTGAAGGCTGACAATATCCCCATGTATTTTCCAGCCTTCCTCTGGTCCCTGCACCCAATTGGAATCATGGCCAAAATCTGAAATCTCTTAATGGTGGTAGGTAATGAGAGAAGGATAAGGGACCAACTCAAATGCTGCCTTGTGAGGTAGGGCCAGTGGGGAAGTGCTGGCAATGTATGGATAAACAGCAAGTGAAGTGGAGTGGGTTTTTTAAATTGTATTTTATACTAAGTTTTATTGGTTTTAGATTTTATTGGGCTTGGGGTTTAATTTAATTTAATTTAATAATTGGACTTGTATGCCGCCCCCTCTCCGAAAGGACTCAGGGCGGCTCACAACTGAAAAATACAATCAATAAATACATTGAAAACAAATTAAACCTGATAAGCCCAAATAAAATCAGTTTAACCCCACCCCCAAGAGGTCAGTCCAGCCCGGCCTGTTCAAACAGCCAAGTTTTCAGATCGTGGCAGAAAGAGTGGAGATTTAATTGTGTTTTACTTAATTTAATTTTGTATTGTGTAATTTTTATATTGTGAGCCACCCTGAGTCCCTAGGGAGAGAGGGCAGCATACAAGTCCAATAAATTTGAATTTGAATTTGAATTTACTGGAGAGAGGAGGGTCTTAAGACATGCAAGGATGGAGTGTGAGGGGTTCAGTTTTCCTTGTGGTCCATGAATCCCTTTTTTCATCCTCCTGGCAAAATGGTAGACAGTTCCAAGGATCAACAGAGGAGGAGAAATAATTTCCAATAGTCCCTGCCAACTTCCCACAAGCAACCTCCACTGGAAAGCCAAAGTTGGACATCTTTCCCATCCCACTGCCTCTTTGCCTCCTTGTGATCATTCCATTTCTCATTGCAGTTAGGAAATGTCTCTGAAAGGATGATATAACTTATCATCCACCATTAGATGAATTATCTAATATTTTATTAAATGAAAAGAATTGATCTATCTGATAATTTCAAATGTGACACCCTTTATATACTATATGGTACTGGACAATGGCCCCCATTTTGTGTCCCATAGATTCCTGTTATATCTATTCCCAAATATAATGACTTAATGGAGGAAGAATGAAATCTAATGAGGAAAAATGGGGTAACAGGATTACTACTATTCTACATAGGTCCAAGGCTACATGTTTATATTTATATTTCTGTGCAATCTAGTAAGAAACTCTAGAAATTTATACATATAAAAATAGATATGCAGAATTAGCTATCTCTATGCAACAGATATCTGAATTGGTTAAATATATTAATAATATACTTTTAGAATATTATAGCAGTTAAGTCTGCTCCTCTTAGTAGTATAATAATAGTGGATATTGCATGCATGCCAGAGCAGTGCTGAGCTGAACACAGATCAAATCAACATCAGGCCCAGCTGATTAACTAGACATTTATTTTGTCACAACCTATGGATCTACAGCCATCTCTATAAAAATGCAGACAATGAGCTGGATGCTGCATTTGATTGTGCAAGATTGCATTTGTCAATCCAAAAAGAGCCTCCTGCTCTTGCAGGATAAATACTAGAAAGATGATAACAAAACTAGAATATTATAGTATGCCAAAATTTCAAATTTTTCTCTATTATGTTAGTTATGAAATATATACCTAGATTCAGAATTGGATGACAAACTTCACTCAATGTGTAATCCTTAATGAAACTACATCTACATGGAAGGAAGTAAATAGTGGGGTACCCCAAGGTTCTATCTTAGGCCCAGGACTCTTCAATATCTTCATAAATGATTTAAATGAGAGAATAGAAACTTATAGATGACAGCAAACTGGCAGGAATAGTCAACCCTAACCCTTCCCAGAAATAGGCACAAGATCCAGACTGGAACATTGAGTTCCAGATAACAAAATAAAATTTAGTAGGTGAGAAAAGTAAGATTTTTACACTTAGGCAAGAAAAACCAAATGTACAAGTGTAAGAATAGGTATAATCTGTCTCAATAACAGTAACTGCAAGAGCGATCTTAGAGTACTAGTGGACAATCACTTAAATATGAGCCAGCAAGGTGCTGCAGCTGTCAAAAAAGTCAATGCAATCGTAGGATGCACTAGCCATTGGTTTCCTCAGTGCAGTATAAAGTGGTATGATCACTTCAAAATCACTAGACCTTAAAAAAGTATTCCTCTGTTGATACAACCTAGTAGGACTATATTAGCAGTTTTTGGGGGGGCGAGCATTTTGACTGATGATTCATACTTAAGTGGGTGATCTACTAGGACACATAGATCTTTCTCACAGTTGCTATTAATGAGACACCTATTCTGTATCTGTGCATTTGTGTTTTTTTTCTTGCCTAAATTTAGGATTTTAGAGTGGTGTGATGGCCTAGAGGTGAACTCTCTCACAATCAGAAAGCTGTGGGTTCGATCCTAGGCAGAGGCAGATATTTCTCTCTCTGGGCACAATGAGAATATATCTGCTGAACAAAATTCTGCATTGGTGACAGGAAAGGTATCCAGCCAGTAAACACTCAGCTCCATTCAGTTGCCCAGACTCCACCCTGCAAGGGATTATGGGATCATTAAAAGGATACGATGATGATGATGACGATGATGATGATGATGATGATGGATTTTACTTTTCTCACCATTGAACTGAATTTTGTTGGATACATCCCAGTCAAGCTCTGTCAAGGTCCTTCTGAATCTTGAGTTCATCATTGAAAGTGTTGGCTATTGCAGTTTGATACTGTTTAAAAATTTGATGAGTTTCCTTTCTATCCCCTCATGTAAATCATTTATGAAGATGTTGAAGAGGACTGGCATAAGACAAAACTTTGGAACCCAACCCCCTGTCTCCCACATTCTTCCATCCATATAGAGGTAGTTCCATTGAGGACTATTTAAAGAGTGAGGCTGATCAGTCAGTTGTTCTTCTGATGTGGTACTATCTATCTGAAATTGTCCTGACTTACCAAGAAGTAAGCTGTGGTCAACTTTGTCAAATGTCTTATTGTTTCTGTAAGCTCTTTTCCTGTAGCACACAACTGCGTAAATATCAGAAAAATCCTACTGGATCAGCTGAACAGCTAAACTTCAGAGTTTATGAGATTCACTTTAATTGATGATAGATTTGTCACATCAGTTTGAATGTGGTTTGTCAGTGCTGAACACAGCCTCATCCCTACTTATAAGGGGTATAAACACACAGCCAATTATTATAGTTTTTTATTATTATTTTCCCACTAAAGAATTTCAAGTTTTTTTCAGTTGAATTCTACATGTTATATTTAAAGTGGAAAGAAATCTAAAGCAATTTATCTTTGTTTTTTTTACATTACAAAAACCTGGCATTTTAACAGGCAAGTATACACTTTCTATATCCACTGTATTCCTCATCCATCCACTAATTCCTAAGATTAGATCTTTTCTAGATCTTCCCAATTGGATAAAATTGTAATTATTTGACTCAATAATTTCAATGAAAACATCTTATTCTTTCTCAGTAACCAGTTGGCCTTCTCATACTCAATATAGATCAAGTAGGACCTTTGATGAAATCAATTCTTTAGCTTTTCAGAATTTAATTTGTTTTTGCTGCACCAAAAACTTTTATTCAACCATAGATTTATTTAATATCTACAGATTACTTTTAGTCGATCGGGAACTGATTTGGGCCTCCAGGCCTGATTCACTTTACCTAGGTGAAAGGCTTTGTAATCCATGATATTATGTGATCACTGAAATCAGTAGGACTAAATGTTTGGGAACTTTTAAAATCATATATGTTTGTGTTTATTTTAAGGAAAAGTAGGATGTTTTAAGTTTCAAAGATGCTTAATGCATTTTTTGTAGTCCTGCACTTATTAAGTATTACAGCCAAATCAAATGTTTACTGGTTTGGAGCAGCCTTAGGGTCAGTAGCCATATATTTGAAGATGGGAGAAGGCGACTGCATGCAGTTGGATTTTTTTTCCAACAAGGATATTTTTCCACAGTATAGGGAAGTGAAAGAGGCACTTTAATATTATCCTTTTTTTAAAGAAAAAAAGTTTGCAACATTGCCAAAAAATTGCAAAGCAAAAATACTTCTGATAATGTCTGCTAAATTGAGCATCATGAATTCAGAATATGTTTATGCATCTATTATAGCTTATCATTTAAAAAAAAACAATGCTTAATAAATTGCATCATGCCAGATGATTTAAATGACCCTGGCACTAAACATTATTGAACTTCTGATATTATGTAAACTCACAAAGGTACCAATTAACAGCTTGCTTCAGTGGGTTAATTACTCTGACTATGATGTTGTTAAGGCATATAATTGAATTTGGCTATTTCAAGAACACAGTAATAATTGTAAACATTGCCCTGGTCACTCCTCCTGTCTCCAGACAATCTACTACTGTACACAATTATTTCTCATTTATTTTAGTCATTTACGTGCTAGCTAAAGGTTGATTAAAAACTAACTGACAGTAAAGTTATGGATTCTATGGTTCAAATTTTGCTGCTTTGGGGAACTCCAAAAAGAAGATTCACAAAAAACTGGCAGATCACAAACTACATTTGTAAAAGGATAATATTAAAGTGTCTCTTTCAATTCCCTATACAATGAAAAAAATTCTACATCTTCATCCACTTGGGAAGAACTAGAAAACAACCTTAGGAATGAGTGAGTCGGTGGATGGGTGGGTAGGTGGATGGATGGATGGACAAATAGCTTATTTATGGTTCTTTTATTTGTAAGTGTGTATATTATTGAATATATAGTCAACAATTTGATATCAACGTAACTCCATAAGCAATATTTCAACAAGAAGACTCACTTATAGGGCAAACACTTCAAAAGTGCTTGTAGCTTCATAAAGATTAACATAATTTGTTAACATAAACTCTTGTGGATTGCAACCTACTTCATCAAACTGAATGTTTCAAAGTATAACATAGTTATAACATTATAACTTTTCATGTTTCAGCATTTGACAGCCTATTACAATGCCTTATTGAAGAACACTATACTATTGTGAGCCAATCTGAAAATGACTGATAGTTGCTCACTGTTTGTTCAAAACTTGTTCAAAGCTTCAATTTGGATATTTGTTTTCAAGCTCCTAACCAAAATTTCCAAAGCATATCAGAAAGTGGAGTTAAATTAATTCAGTTTTCCAAATGGATTTCAACAATCTAATGAATATATAAACAAATCAATTTAAATCATATCATGGTCAATTAGTACTCCACTGTATCCAATACTTGAGGGGCTGCCACAGAGAAGAAGGGCTCAAGCTATTTTCCAAAACACCTGAAGGCCCAGAAGGAATAATGGATAGAAACTGAACAAAGAGAAATTCAACCTGGAAATAAGGAGAAATTTTCTGACAGTGAGAGCAATCAACCAATGGAAGAGAAGTTGCCTTCAGAAGTTGTGGGAGCTTCATCACTGGAAGCTTTCAAGAAGAGACTGGACTGCCATCTGACAGAAATTGTGTAGGGTCTGCTAGGGCGGGGGGTGGACTAGATGACCCACAGAGCAGAGGTGGTATTCAGCAGGTTCTGACCAATACTGGAGAACTGGTAGCAGAAATTTTGAGTAGTTCAGAAAACTGGCAAATACCACCTCTGACTGGAGATTTTATAGTAACCTTCCCCTGCCACCTCCACCAAGCCATGCCCAAGGAACCAGTAGTAAAAAAATTGAATCCCATCACTACTACAAAGTCCCTTACAACTCTGTTAATTTGTATCCGTAACTGTATCTTTACTGATTAAGAAGAAATTCAAATCTCACAATGTTAAGTGCCTGAGTGGGACCATTAAGTGTCTAAAATGGGGCTAGATATTGAAATCCTGAGCTATGGACTTTATTAATTAACAATGTTAATTAATGTCTTATGGAAATAATTAAAATATATTACATTGTCACCAGTGGTAGGATACAGCCAGTTTGTACTGGTTCATGTGAACCGGTTGTTAAATTACCCACCCCCTGCTATCAAAGTGGATCCTGGACACTGCGCTGCACTGTGCTGCAATGGAGAAACAGGAAACAGGAAACGGAGCAACCCGCACAAGGGAAGACGAAGGCCACTTTCCCTCTTTCTTCTCCCTGCTCCTCCTTCACTCCTCATGCCGCCTGCTTCATTTCCCATTTTTCCAATTGAACTCAATTTCATTAAGGGCCGCATCAGCATTATTGTTTCCCTCAAAGGGCCAGCTGAGTGTACAGGTAGTCCTCAACGTACAACTACTGTGTTTCTCATAAAATAAGACCGGGTCTTTTTTTTTTGAGCCCCCCCAAAAACAGCTAGGAGGTCTTTTTGGGGGTGACTTAATTTCCTCCCCAACTCCCCTCACCATGAGGCCATTTCTATCGGCCAATGGAAGCTCCCAAAGGCAGCATCACCAGCCGCTTCTACCGGCTGATAGAAGCAGCTGGTGCCTCTGCCTTTGAGGAACTTCCATTGGTCGATAGAAACAACTTCATGGCAAGGGGAGTGTGCATGGGCGCTCACCCCAGGGCGCTTCTACCGGCCAATAGAAGCGGCTGGTGACTCTGCCTTCGGGGAGCTTCTATCGGTAGTAGATCAGGGTATTCTAGTCTAGGCTACCTGCAGGGCGCTCCTAAAGGCAAGTTTTCTTCCCCCCTGCCCTTCCCCCCATTTCTCTTCACCTCATGTAGTTCTAACGAATAATGTGAGAAATGGCAGGGAAATGCATGGTTTAAATAGGCCTAAATTTTGGGGGCGGGCCTTAATTTCACCTCATGCCTAGAAATCATGCTGGGCCTTCCTATTGGTGGAGCCCGTATTGTTGGAGAAACACGGTACAATTGAGCCCGAAATTTCTGTTGTTAAGTAAGACATTTGTTAAGTGAACTTTGCCCAATTTTATTACCTTTCTTGCTACGGTTGTTAAGTGAATCATTGCAGTTGATAAGTTGGTAACATCATTGTTAAGTGAATCTGGCTTCCCTATTGATTGTGTTTACCAAGAGGTTGCAAAAGAGGATCATATGACCTTGGGACATAGCAACAGTCATAAATATGAACCAGCTGTCAAGCACTGGAATTTTGTTCACATGATTATGGAGATTCTGCAAAGGTAGTAAGTGTGAAAAATGGTCATAAGTCATTTTTTCACTGCTCTTGTAATTTGAACAGTCACTAAATGAACTTTTGTAAGTGGAGCACTACCTGTATACAGAGAAGGCCTAAATTCCAAAATTAAGGTTCCACAACACCCCAGATTAAAATAATTTTCCAAGTTTTTGCATAATCTAAACAGCATATTGGGGAGGGGCAGGTTTAATCAATCCACCCGTTTCCTTTCTGAGAAAGAGCCACATAGCATTAGGAATTCGTACTAATGCTGCCATTTTCATTTGTGGCAGCCTTATGGGAAGCCAAAGTGATGGGGTGGATATGCCATCTTGGATGTTGTGATGCACACTCTGACAATTCCCCCATGGATTTTATTTTTTTTTAAAAAAAATTTAACCAAAAAGGAGGGGGGAAACCTTCAAGCATTTCAACTTTCCATACAAAGCCTAGTACTAACTCAGTACGTAAACTGTACTCCACTGATGTCTGGAGGTGATGAAATAACTGGTGAAAATGTGAGGAATCAGACGTCTCAAGCAAACGCAGTTAAAAGTTGTTACAGCAACTGTAGAGCGGGGTCTAGACAGGGTTTAGCCCAGAACTAGTCTCAAAATAAGCTATTAAGAGGGCAGGTGGGGTGAGGTTGCAGTATCTTAAATATAGTAAATAGACTCCATCTGATATTTATTTATTTATTTATTTACTTAATTACTTACTTTACTTACTTACTTACTTACTTATAAGACTTTTATGCCGCCCTATCTCCCGAAGGACTCAGGGCGGCTTACAAACTAAATCAATCTGGATACAAATATACAAATATTAAAAAATGATTAAACCAAGTTCTCATAAATATAGCGAATTAAAGTACATTTAAAACCCTCCCCCAACCCCATCAGTCCGGGTAGGCTAGTTGGAACAACCAGGTTTTTAGGTGGCGGCGGAAAGAACGGAGGTCAGGGGCCACCCGGAGCTCCAGGGGAAGCTGGTTCCATATGACCCTTTGGAAGAATGACAAGTAAGACATGGGGTGACAATGCTTTAATGAAGAGGCTTCTTTTTCATTCAGGATATCAAAGGTAACAATGACAGAACAAGAACTGAGCCTGCCTTTCGATTGGATTCCTGCCTGGCTCCCCGAATTCTCGTGGCCTCCTTTGCAAAATGGGGAATGTGGAGACTTTGCAACCCATGGGTCAGTTTGAAGAACCAAAGCACCAAATGCACTTGGTCAAATAGACTTCCTTGTAAACCTCAGCTGACAAGGAAGCAAAGAAGGAACTGGAGTTTAGGAGGCAGAGAGCAGAGCCTGTCCTCTTCCCACTCAGTGCAGCGGCACCATAGTCGAAAGCATCACTGAGGAAATGCCTGGAAGCTGGCGGGTGAGTGGTGAAGGCAGTCTCCACAGTGCTCCATGCCAGACTCTGAAAGCCCGCTGCCTGCCTCTGCTCCTCCTACTGGCCCAACCAATCATGCCACAATGCCTTGATTGTGTGTGCAGCAGCAGAGGCTCCCGGTGACTGTTGTATCTGGCCGGCACATTTTTCTACTACTCCTTCCTTTCCCCTAACCTTTCCACATAGAAACTGCTGTGGCTGCCCATTTCTCAAGCACCCTGGGCACTGGGACCCTGCAGTCCAGCCTTCCCCTCTGGGCTTCCGGGCATTCCATGCTGGAGGATAACAGAGGGGTGGAGGGGATCCTGCTGCAACTCCCAGTGCCACTGCCATGGGGCAAGGTGAGGGTGGTGGTGGTGTGGTGGGGGGTGGCCTGGCTGCAGACCCTGAGATGCATAAGTGTTGCTGCTGGTGCCACTGCTGCATGGTGAGGCAAAGCAGGTGGCAGGGTGGGTGGCCTGGCTGTGGGGTCCTGAAGTGCATAAGTGCAGGGCAGGCAGGGCAGGGCTGAGTATGGCTTATTGGATCCCCCAGGCTTACTTCTGAACTGGCACAGTGGTTACAATGCAATACCACAGACTACTTCTGCTAACTGCCAGCTGCCTGCAATTTGGCAGATTGAATCTCACCAGGCTCAAGACTGACTCAGCCTTTCATCCTTCCAAGTTGGGCATGATGAACACGGGGCGTGGCACAAAGGCAACACAGTCAGATAATCAATAAGAGTCACTTTATTATCTCCAGCTTTGCCCCCAATGTCCAGGTTACCTTCTGGCTGGAGAAAAACTCTCCCAGTGATGGCCTTTGACTGCAAAAAATTAAGTGCAAAACATGGTCAACACAAACTGTAACTTTTAAGTCCAATCAAGCCAAACTGAAGTAATTAGTTTGGCAGAGCAGAAGCAAGCATTTCAGACTTGAAAACATGGCAAAACTCACACAGTTGAGAAGACACCAGGAACACAGATAAGCAACGACAACACAAGATAAAGTCACGTTTGCTCCCAGCAGCCTGCTGCGGGCAGCCTGCCTTTCTTATAAACTGTGTTCCCAGCTGTGGCTAATGAAGGGAATCAAGGCCCTTTCCTCCCCCATAAGCCATGCAACCCAGGTTGCTCTCTTCTCCATTCTTCCCTGCACGCCCTAGGATGAAGAAGAGGTGGGCCTGGGTCTTCCTCTGAACTCCCTCTCCCTTGTTCTATCTCTTCCCTGCTCTGGCCAGCTGGACTTTGCCCTTCCCCAGCCTCCTTCACAGCCAACAGAGCCACACTCCCATTCCCTGTCAGCTGTTCAGATTCATCCTCGGATTCAGACTCTGACAGGGGTATGACACTGAGTAAAATGAGGACCCAGATTGTTGGGGGCAATATGCTGACTCTGTAAACTGTTTAGAGAGGTCTGTAAAAGCACTGTGAAGGGGTATATAAGTCTAAATGCTATTCTATTGCTATCCAACTGGCCATCATTGCTGGCCAATGAGCAGCTAAGGAGCCAATGAGATGCAGCTTCTGCTGGCTACCACCAGCCCTCCCATACTTGCCACCTCCTTTTTTTCCCAAAAAAAGTTTTTTATTTTTTTATTTTTAAACATGTCTTTACGTGGGCAACGTGGTTCCAGATTATAACACTTGTACATAATCATACTTTCATTTCCACCAATCTTATATAATATCATCTCATATCATTATCCATTTCACTTATCTTTAAATAAATTTCCATTTCATATTTCAATTCATTAATTCAATATCAATATCATTTCATCCAGATATAGATTCCCAGTTCTTTATCCCCTATTATTTCTGTTTTTAGCTCACCACCTATTTTATTTAGCATTACACATCATTCTTATCCTTAATTTCCCCTAAGACAATTATATAATAAACAATCTAAAAAAAAGCAAAAATAAAATAAAACCAATGCATTTAGGATCCACATGGTATATCCTCTCAATCTATCTAATTTAATAATTCATTCCCCAACTTTAGACCCATTAACATTAAAATAATCAACTGTATATTTTAAAACATATATATTTTAAGGTATTCCCCCCTAAAATCGCTAGAATGACTTCCTAATATATCTCATTTCATCTTCACTTTTCTTTTAATCATTAATAATCATATTTTCCCTTTCTACTTAGCCAAAATTTATATATTTTAATACATTTTATTTTTCTTATAATCATTAATAATCGTATTTTTTCTTCCTTGCCACTATCCAATATTTATCTATATATTTTAATACATTTCCATTCACCTGTTTTGATCCTCCAATATAAAGGGTTCATAACAGCATAATTCATATATAGTTATACATATATAGTTATATAATCCTAAAATAATTTCCAGCAAGTTTTAAACTAAATGCCAATATACATTCCCATGTGGTATCCCCCTTGTACAATCCCTAACTCTTATCTCTAAATCTCGTAACTTTATCATTCCTTTTAATTTTGGCTACATTTCCCTTTTCTAAATTTCCCCAATCTTTCTTCTTTTTTCCTTCTGGTTTTATTTTTATTTCCCTCTGCCTGTCAGCCATGTTTCCCTCCCCCTTTTTTTTCAGTTCTCTTTTTTGGACTTTCTTCTTGTATATTCCCTTCTTCTTCTTCTTGATCTTGGGTGTCTTATCTCTTTCATTTGCTGTCTCTGTTGTCAATGTCTCTATTTTAAGTCAAACTCTTGTCAATGGGCAGAATCAGTCTGCAATATTGCATTTTAATCACTGCACCACCAGGCTTCTAATTGTCACTTATATATCCCTTATTGTCCTATAATTATTGAAATTATGTTAGCAGACATGCATAAACACTATATGATATTTTTATGGTTCTTTGGAGAAACCTTAGCTTTTCTCATAAAATTCTGAGAATTGATTTAATAAATTAACACTGATGGGAAATACTGTATAATTAGATGAGCTTTATATATAAATTCAGTTTCAAGAGCTAAATTCAGGTTTCTTTCCTGAATATTATCAAGCTGTGGCAGAAGCCAGTATTATAAAATCTTTTATTGTCTTGTTTCCTAGCAGTTACCAACTAAGAAATACATTTGGCAGGAAAATGTTGATAGAATGCTATTTATTACATTACTTTGATTGTTACATTGCAAAAGAAATATTAATAGAAAAAGTGGTCAGGAACTTTCATGTTTATGACAAAATGAATAAACATTCATTGCTTGTTCTATCTAATAACAGCTATAATTCTATTATTATTATTTTCAGAAGGAGGAAAAGGAAATTTCTTCTTATTTTTTGGATAGTGCTGCCCATCATGAATTCTATTTATTAATATAGGTCACTTTCAGGAAAGAAGTATCCAAGATGTAAGATTGTGCAGTCTTTCAGTTATTTAGCAGCCTCTAATCTCCCTTATTGTCTGAGCGTTATTTAAATCCTTAGGGAAATCATAATGGCACCCACATTTTGGGTAAAGAATCTCAGAAAAGATTACACTTTTCAATTTTAGGAGTGTGGGGCAGTTAACGAATTAATGTCTATTAAAGATATTAACCCAAATCTATTAATTTGTGTCTTAATATAATAACTTTTTTTAGCTGTGAAACAAGATTTTCCATTGTTCTCCCTCCCTCTCACCTTTCTTTCTTTCTTTCTTTCTTTCTTTCTTTCTTTCTTTCTTTCTTTCTTTTCTTTTCCTTTCTTTTCTTTTCTTTTCTTTTCTTTTCTAACAATAAATGTCCAGATTTGCTCTGATTGAGACTGAATTTCTTCTGTTTTGTATCTTAATCCAGGAAACCATTCCTCGAGTGGATTATCATTTACTGGCTAAATTTTGTATAAATTTCATATAAATATAAGAACAAATAAAGTTTAAAAGTTCCTTTTTAGTTAGCAGAAGTTATGTTCCATATGTGTGGCTGGATATTTTTTACCATAGCTTTTCTTTAGCCAATAGGTGTGTTATTTTCTTACTCCAATTGTATATAACAAATACAGGGGTGGGATTCAGTTTTTTTAACAACTGGTTCTGTGGGCGTGGCTTAGTTGGTGGGTGTGACTTGGTGATCATGTGACTGGGTGGGCATGGCCAACTTGACATCACTCATGTCAAGGGGTGCTTCTCCTCACCTGGCCTTTCATGACAGTGGGGATGCTGCAACGGTCATAAGTGTTGAAAATGGTCATAAGTCACTTTTTTCAGTGCCATTGTAACTTTGAATGGTCACTAAATGAACTGTTGTAAGTCAAGGATTACCTGTACAAAAATACAAAAAGCTTATTTGCTCGCAAAATGCTGCCCTAAATACCAATCATTAGATTAAAAATACCTGCAAGCTGGAGTTACAAATCAGGCAGGGTGCCAGAGCACCTTGAGGGATTAAAATAGTTAAAATGCAATGATAACTATCAAGCAGCCAACTCTTGCTCATAAAGTGAAACCCTTTAGCAGAGAGGTCATTTAAGCTCTCCAGAAAAAGCACACCCAGGAAAAGCAATCCTTAGAGCCATTTGCACCACTTAAAGACACCAGCTGCTGTCACTCACTTCACAGGATATCCTAAGGAAATCATCCAGATTTAAGGAAAGTTCACATGCCCCCCAGAAAGGCAGTAAAAAAATCAGTGCCAAGCTTGCATCCTGCCTCTTGGAAGTATACCCAAAAGGACAGTGCCAGATAGTACTAAAGCAGTGAAGGAAGACCCCCTCCCCAGATAGAAAAAGAAACCATGAGGCAGGAAAAAATTCAAACACAATACAAATAATTAAATCACAACAGTAGCTGTTGCTTGTTGAAGCTGAATAGGGAAAATTATCCCATCAATAAACACAAGATTAAATGCCACCAAGCACAAAATTAACCTTCACCAAAAAGCAGTTTTAGACCAAAACTCAGAAAGGGTATGTAAACTCATGTTTGAATGTCACTCATCTTGGTTCCCTGTCACTAAAAGCTTTGCTTCATTATTCAATTATTTCTTCAAAGTGCTGATTGTCCAGGGATGTATTTCCTCCCAAAAGCAGTGTAAAAATCTTAAAACAACCCTTCCCCTTTAAGAAAGTCAAGCCCCAGAAGCTCCAGAGACAGAAAGTCTAGGCGTATTGGCAAGAATGTAATAAGGGTGGAAAAAAACAAAAGGAGATTGCTTCTAACTACCGCCAAACTGCTTAGAAAGTTAACAAGGGGTTTTATAGTACTGGACAGAACTGGTAGAATCCCACCCCTGAACAAATATGACCACTTAAAACTGCATTTTGCTCTGATTTGTTTAGAGCTCTTACTGTCATAATGCAAGCCAGAGTGAGATGTAGTTGTGTGAACAAGCAGAAGGCAAGGCTCAGAAAGTGACGTGGTGATTTATGCTTCTGCTAGTTAGGCTTTTGACAGGAAACTTCTTATAGCTCAGAAATGAAGAAAAATACTTGACAATAAAGCTACTTTTCTGATCCTTTCTTAACAAAGTATAAGAAAGCAAACTGCAATCAAACTTTCTTATTCAATTTTATCTTAATTTTTTTGTCTCAATGTTGTAATATTCTTCAGGACAGTCTCTGCTTGCTTTCCTTCTGAATAACTTCGATTTATTCTATTTTGGTTAACTACTTTATATTTTAAAGACTCTACTTTTTCCCATAGTTGGCGGAGGTGGTATTCAACAGGTTCTGACCAGTTCTGGAAAACCGGTAGCGGAAATTTTGAGTAGTTCAGAGAACCAGAAAATACCATCTCTGACTATTCTATTCTTTATTCCTCTTATCTATTCCCATCTATTCTCTGCCTCCTGAGTCACAGCTGATCAGCTGGGTCTTCTTTTGTTGCCCTGCATAGGAGAATGGAGCTGAAAAGCAGGTTAGTGGCGTGGGGAGGGAATGGGATTTTGCAGTAACCTTCCCCCAGAAGTGAGAAGGGAATGGAGATTTTGCAATATCCTTCCCCTGGAGTGGGATGGGAATGGAGATTTTACAGTATTCTTCCCCTGCCATGCCCATCAAGCCACGCCCACCAAGCCACACCACGCCCACAGAACCAGTAGTAAAAAATGTTTAATCTCACCACTGATTGTTGGTGATAAAATTATTTATTTATTAACTTCATACAATATTGAACATAACACATTTGGTATCTTCAAGTTTTGAAAAATGAGAAAACAACTTTGTTCCATTTTTTTTACCAGGAAACACTGTTGATCTCCAAGCTAAGTAGATCTACTTTTTCAGCAGTTTGAGTGCATATTTACAGAATTAACATTAACCTTTAGTACATAGGATATTTGCAGAATGGGATCTAAAATTAAAATTTGGGGAGAAAAACCTTCTAGTCTCAAAAGCAACTATAAATTGGTAATTATAGAAGAGATCAGTTATGATTATCCTCCAAGCTTTAGCAAAAGGCATGGCATTTTAAAGATTGCATATTGATTGTGCTTCCAGTATCTGTTTATAGTGACATTTGGATGATGTCAGATTTATATATAACTAAAAAGCCAGAAGCAAATCAAGGCATTTCATTTGACTCTGTTGACAATATAGAAAAAAAAAACAATTATTATAAATGTTAGTAGCAATGAAAGGTATATGTCAATGCTTTTGCTAGCATTCTTGAAGCTGTATTTTGACTTGATATTCACTGCAAACAATTAAAGTCTACATTTTAGAAACTCCATACAGGCATATATATATACTTACTTTAATGTGCAGGAATTTCAAAAAGGATGACAAGAATGGTTTTTCTTACAATAATGATTCATTTTTTCCCTATGTTATAAAGTAAAATACTCACACTTCTGCACATTTATCTTTTTCCATCTATGCATGCATTGTTGAAAAACCAGAAGCAGTCCTTATGATTACTATGCACATACCATACTAGAAGTATTGGCATTCTTCAAATTTGTTATGAATATAGGGAACATGGTAATGATTATTCTCATTTCATCAGAAAAAACTCATTCCATTACTAATAGTGCTTTTTGTACATTATTTTTAGAAAGCTGAAACCATCATAAGTTGCAGTTACTTTTACTTTAACAAATTTACTGTATGTACACCATATCCCACTGATCAGATAAAAACTTCATACTTACAAATTAAAATAACAGCCTCTCCCAACCCCATTCCAGAATGAACAATAAATAACAAGGTATCAAAAAAAGAGAGATGGTTTTACTTGCTTGTGGAAAGGATATAACAAAAAAAGATGAACTAATCTCTTGGTTCATGACACTCTGCTTTTAAGAAATCTTTTTTTCCTTTTCCAGTAACAAAACAGATCATACAGCAGAGCTGAACATTTTAAATTAAAAGAACAATTCTGATGGTTGGCATTTCCAGCAATGGCACATGTAATGAAAAGTGGTGGGAACAACTGCACTAACAATTGCTTCATTCTCTTACTGTCATTTCTTGAGCCTTTAGAAGCAGAGTGATAATGTTTTTACAACACCTGAGTAATATATGGAATTTCTCATCCTGCTTTATTTCACCAGGTACAATAAAAAGAAAAATGAACCACTAATGGTAGTTAGTTATGTTCCCTCATTTTTGCTCTATTTCTTCTGATTTCTTGTCAACCTTCTTCAAGTTTGTTTCTCAGTTCCTCCAATGAAATGTATGAATGACCTTGGGGAAAGAAAGGAAAAGATGCTGATTAGGGAACAATCAAGCAAAGGAGGAAGGAACCCACAATTGCTTAACTTGTCACAGAAAGAACCCCAGGAAGGATCTGCTCTAATGGATAAAACAGTTCTAAACCCTAAAGTAAGAGTGGACAATTTTCCCTAGGGCCACATGAGAAACTGGGACTGCTATGGAGGCCATTACTTCCCACCCCCTCACCATTGCAAAACTAAAGAATATTTTAATAACATTTATCTGTTTCTTAAATTTTATTCAAAGCATTTATGAAGTAGATTTTTTTCTACAATAATTAAGAAGAAGCAAGTTTTGAAATTAATATAATTTATACTCTCCAACAAGGGTGAGAAGAAAGATGAAATCAACTTAGAGATGAGACAGACAGACAGACAGACAGACAGACAGACAGACAGACAGACAGATAAAGATGATAGACAGACAGACAGACACAAAGAGACTGGGGTTTCAACATTGCTGTTCAAGCTTTTTAGAAGAAACACAAAGATCCAGTGGTTGGCCAAGGAACTTAATGCAGCAAAGGAAAGATACATCATACTTATTTCCCCCGATGTTGAAAGATATCCAGCAGTGCCATCAGCACAGAACTGTTGGAAACCAGCAAGACCCAGGTTATTTACTGTCCAGAAAATTCTGGCCAGAAGTAGTCTTCATGGAAGAATTGCAGCCAAAAACCCCATACCTCTGAGGTGGAAACAAGGCTTTCATACAACTATGTATGAAAACATAAGAACGTGGGTGCAGAAAAATGGCAGCAGATGCAGACTGAGGAATGATAATTTGAAAGATTTGATGGTGGCAGGAGGTAATTTGTTTGCTGAAGGGCTGGACAGCAGTACAATAATGTCTGCAGGCAACAGTGAGGCATGCTGGAGGTTCCTTGCAAGTTTGGGGCTGTATTTCTGCAAATGGGATTGGAGATTTGATCAGGATCAATGGTGTCCTTAATGCTGTTTGGGATTACATGAAAAGACGGAAGATCTGTAGTTAGTTCTCCAAGTTGTTTGGAACGATCTTGAAGGAACCTTGCCGAGTTCCTTCGAAAACTTTGTGTAACTGAACCTAGAAGAATTGATGCTGTTTTGAAGGCAAAGGGTGCTCATATTGATTTGATTTGGATTTCTGTTCTGTTCATTTACTTTCCATTTTGTTAATGGATAAAAATAAAAAAGGTTTGTTTCTGAAAGCATTCTTAATTTGTAGCATGTTTCCATAACTGCCTACACTTCTTCACACACACATAGTGCATGTGTATATATGTATATGTATAATTTTGCTTAATCATGTCCAATTCTTAGAGAAGTTTTCTTGGTAAGGTTTTTCAAAAATGGTTTGCTATTTCTTCTTTCCTAAGGTTGAAATAAAGTGTCTTGCCCAAGGTTATCTAACTGGCTTTGTCAAAGATGAGGTTAGGACTTGATTTCTGGCTTTAACCACTATACCAAAAACAGGTCTCTTAATTAAAAGTGATAGAAATTGAAATGAAATATATTTCCCCCCGCTCATCAATGGTAGCATTTCCATAGTTTCAGACAATAGTCTTTGTGCATTTGACTGAATTTTTTTTTATTAAAGCAAGCTCCATGAATAAAATGTGGCATCTAGTGTAAAAACTGAACAAAACGTTCTAGTGGAAACATAGCAGTCAATACTTTCTTTTTTGACCTATTTAGAGAACTTCCAGAAAATGTGTAAAAACACTAATCTAGGCCAGACATCCCAAAGAAAAACAGAAATATTTAATTTTTAACTGAACTCAACACAGAATAATATAGAGACATTTTGTATTGCTTTAAATACAAAGTGCCAATGACTAAACAACTATTTTTAAAAAAAATGCAAAAAAAGGTATATAGTCTTTTTGCAATATCAGGTAAAGACAGCATTTGAAAAACAGTATTTTTGTGACTCATAATATCTGATGAAAACTTATCATTAACAAAAGATTGCTAGCAGCTGCGGGTTTATTTCCAGTTTCACAATATTTATCAACTATGCTGCTATTATCACATAAAAACACCTGGATAATATTAGCTTAATATCCAGAAAAGTTGCATTCTCTTCACCTACAGTATTTTTTCAAAATATATTTGGATCTATTTTTTGTTGCTGCTGCTGCTGAGGGCTATAATATTGGGTTTCAGTTTATTTATTAAAAAGAGGGAGGATTTTTTTCTTCTTTTCTGGAGATAAAATGAAATGGATAAAAATAATAGGATTATTCCAAGTTTAGGCAACAATATTAACATAGGTGCTAAATAGAATGATGAATACTTTTATATACTTTGGTCCAGAAATGTAGCAAATGAATAGGCATATTATAAAATATGGTAGAAAAGAAGAAGCTACATATTGCCTGTTTAATCTTCTGTTTATTCCCTCACCCATATAATCTATGGGAGACATACTGACCTGTTTTCTGGTTTTCAGGTACTGTTCTTGGATGTCAGCTACATGAATTATATGACATATTTCATTCATGATTTGACTTAATGTAGTGAGCATTAATGATTGTCTAGCCACTCATCCTAAAGCTAAGGGCATTGGAGGACTTTATTTTCTACACAAGTGAAGGATTTTGATATTCTATGCCATATTCACCTTAGTTTGGAGCAACTCAGGATTTCATTCCAGCCATGACAAACATGAATCTTTCACAAGTTGTTATTGCTTTGACATATGTTGGTAGCATATACTTTTCATCTTCTGAGAAAAAAAATTACTGCTTGAAGATGGGCGATATCACAGCTATATTCTTGTCATGTATAGACTGCATCCTGCTGAAATTTAGACTTACAGCAACTATTTAAAAAATGCATTTTCTTTGCAGAAGCTACAAACTGAGTCAACGTTTTCAATGAGCTGCCTGCAGTGATGCCAAAATCTCTTTTCTGCTAAATCACATCTACTTCAAATGGCATGCACAAATGTAAGTGAACTTTAGATTGATTGATTGATTTGACAATTGGTACATCTTATACTTGCTAACCTAAAACTGCATTTGCTGTCTTGAAGTCTATGGCACAATTTGGAGAGATACTTTTAGACTTCTTCAAAAACCTGTTTGATTTTTATCATCCTGAATAGTTTGATATCATCAGAAAATATGGCATTGTTCAGCTCCAATTTGTAACATTAATGTCAAAAATATCATACCCAACAGGGTTCCATGAGAGACTCTAGTATAAATTTTATAAATAAATTTATTATAATTTTATATATTCATAATATATTTAAAATATAAACACATAAGTGAAATATAAATGCATTTATATGTTTATAAAATAATCTTCAATAAGAATTTTCCATTGTGAGAATTTCTCATTGATGTCAATTTTGTTTTTAATAGTTGCATTTATCCTTGAGAACTTCTACCTGTCATCTATCCTTTACAAAAGGGGGTTTGTCAAAAGCTTTTTGAAAAATACAGTATTTGTTGTGTCATCTTTCTCGACATGTTCAAAATGTTGACTCTTTTTAATAATATTCGTTCTTCTATTTTCTTTCTTTTTTTTACTTTTTTGTCTGCAATAAATGTTACGCTAATTCTTACATAATTTATTTTTCACTAACCGTGAAAATGATGAAAATAAATGTTCAGCATCATATACATTGTAAATGTGTTTTACATGACTTAAATTGATTTGTAGAATATTTAAAATTGGGTATGATATTAATCCCTTCAGCCAAAGAATGTTGTCTAACAAGTACTAGAAGCCATGTCTTCTTTGCAATAGACCTTGTCCTCTGGAATATTCTTTCTTCAGAGTTGTGAACATCAACCATGGCTTTGTACTATATTGACTATATGATTCTTTTACTGAGCTGCTATATATGTTTAACTTTGTAATATGTGCTAATTGTTTTTAATTGTTTTATGAGTGCTCACCACCAAGAGTCATTTGTTTGAGATGGGCAGTTACAGAAAACAAATACATAAACAAAATATGTAATGTATGTATTTATGTAATTGATGTAATTACTAATTCAATAAACTTATGCACTATCTGGCTTCCAGGAACCAAGGTAATGCACATAAATTTCTTCTTCCAATTTCTTTCCCCATAAACACACACACACACACACATACACAAACCTGAATGATAGTGACTGGAACAAAGTCACACATAAATTTCTACAGGTAAAGATAGATTTTGAACCTGAAATTGCTAATGTAGTTCCACATCACAGTCAAACATATTTCATAGAATCAATTAAGTTTAGAACAATTAAGTATATAACCATTTATTATCTGTATATTGTAGACCTTTGATCTAAAAGCCCTATCTTTACATTTTAATACCATAGCTTATATACCAGTTTTTATTTTAAAAAGATATTAATTGAATGTAAACAAAGAAATCTTTAATGAGGCATTTTTAATGAAATGTTGGAGCTAGTTATTCTGATTGTCTTCCCTGTTTTAATTCCAGAGGTTTTATGAGGAAAGTTGGAAGGAGTACAGAGAATTTTAAGTGGACCTTCAGGGCAAAAGATAGCATTTTACATAGCTTTAATTAAGTATACCATCACTATAAAGCACAAATAATTTTTCCTGGTTGGTGCTTTTATTTCTGTTTATTGTCCTGCATAAAGAAAAACTACAAACAGTTGTGAATAATACATTTTAATAAATATAAATAAATAAAATTAAGCATTTATTTTAAAAAAAAACTATATCAGCTATACACTCTCTCACACATTATCTTTCTCTTTCTCTCTTGTCTTCCTGAAGTTTAGCAGCTGTTTTATTGACATTTTATTTTATTTATTTATTTATTTAGTCAATTGCTTACAAGATAATAAGTATAAGGATAAACATAGATATGAATACATGAAATGAATACATATAAGAAAAATAAAAGAAACAATAGGACAGGGACGGTAGGCACGTTGGTGCGCTTATGCACGCCCCCTACAGACCTCTTAGGAAAGGGGGGAGGTGAATAGTAGAAAGTCTAAGGTTAAAGTTTTTGGGGTTTGGGGAAGAAACCACAGAGTCAGGTAGAATATTCCAGACATTGACCACTCTGTTGCTGAAGTCGTATTTCCTGCAATCAAGTTTGGTGCAGTTAACCTTGAGTTTGTATCTATTGTGCTCTTGTATTGTTATGGTTGAAGCTGAAGTATTCATTGACTGGAAGGACATTGCAATGTATGATTTTATATACTATACTTAGATCAGACCGAAGGCGGAGTAGTTCTAAGTTTTCTAGGTCTAGAATTTCAAGTCTGGTGACATAAGGTATTCTACAATGAGTAGAGGAGTGGAGAACTCTTCCTGTGAAATATTTCTGGACTTTCTCAACTGTGTTAATATCAGATACATAATGCGGGTTCCAGACTGATGAGCTGTATTCGAGTATTGGTCTAGCAAATGTTTTGTATGCCCTAGTTAGTAGTGTGATATTACCAGAGAAAAAGCTGAATAGGATTAGGTTAACAACTCTTAATGCCTTTTTGGCTATGTGGTTACAGTGAGCTCTAGCACTTAGATCATTAGAGATGAGTATTCCAAGGTCCTTGATGGAGTTTGGATCATCAACAAGGTCTTGACTATTCAGCTTGTATTTTATTTTCTGATTTTTTTTTTTGCCAATATGTAAGACAGAGCATTTATCTGTTGAGATTTGAAGCTTATATATGAAATAATTGTTATTTAATTTATTCAGTTTAGGCACCACCTAGCTTCAAACAACAAAGCATCTTTGAGGAAGATCAAAATAGCTGAAAATCACTTGCTGCCCAATGTGTTCTGCACAAGACCTGATGATGATGATGAACTCCAAACTACTTGGATAATATATCTAACAGGGTCCCCTTGAGTAATCCTTTAAGAATCTAGTGTACAGCTTCAGTATAGAATGTTTACTTGTAGTCTAATCAGTTTCATTAACTGGATCGTTGGTAATAACTGAGCAGCTATGAATAATAATATTATCAATAATTAAAAACAGCCTTTTTTTCTTCATGGACTATTAGTAGGTTGCCAATCAAGTTTATTTTCTGAACGTGTTGTTCTGTAACCTTCTTTCCTTTAGATACGAGGCCATCTGGTTGTTGTTGTTTTTAAAAAAATAGTAATCATATACTGATTACTTGGCAAATATTAACTTGTTCCTGGCCACCTTTGGCAATGTTTTGTGTGTCTGAATTTGGCAGCTCTGCCCCTTCCAATGGTCAATGAACTGATTGAAAGAATTGAATATTGACAATCCAATCAAAACCGTATGTATCTTTATACTAAATGTAAGATTCAAGGTGCTGGTATTAACCTATAAAGCCCTGCATGGCTCGGGTTCGGGGTACTTGCAGGAGCGCCTCCTATCAGCATTGAGGTCCAATCACCCGGTACACTCCCACAGGCAGGCCCTCCTGGGGGTGCCATCGGCCAGACAATGTCGGTTGGTGGTTCCCCCGGGGGAGGGTCTTCTCTGTGTGGCTGCCTTTGGAATCAGCTAGTTCTGGAGCTGCATTTGGCCCCGGACCTGTGCTCCTTCCACTGTGATCTCAAGACTTGGCTGTTTGCACAGGCCGGCCTGGACTGAGCAGGGTTGGGAATTTTAATTTAAGGGTATTTTAATTAGATTTTATTATAATTGGATTAGAGTTAATCTGATAAATTTTGTATTTATTGTATATATATTTTTGTGTAAGCCGCCCCAAGTCCCCCCGGAGATGGCGCGGCATATAAATCCAATTAAATAAATAAATAAATAAATAAATCATGATCCTGATAACCTCATAAATTTCCTTCATTTGATTGTGTCTGAAGTTTGCTTAGGGTTTTCAAAAAGCAATTATATTCCAGTATATGTGAATTGACCTTAAAGAAGAGGACATAAAAAGAAATAACAAGTGGAGAGTCTAGCAAAATACTACAATTTTTCCAATGTAGTCCCTAATGTAGTTAATTTTGGAAGCATAGTTGGGCACAAGAAGAATTATGAAAGGAGGTTGCTAAAGGGCAAAGGAGGAAGTATGTTCATTTACAAATATCCATTGAGTTATGGGCAAATTGCAAAAATGGTCTCTAGCATCACCTCTTTCCTATAATGTTTCCTGAAGCTTTTGCTCACATTTACCTGTTTATGAAAAAAATGGATACACTTACAAATTAAATGCTAGCCTTTGCTTGTAGCAGACCCATTTTTTTTCACTAATCATGTTTTTGTGACCTTTGTGGCATACATGAATTCATGACACATTCCCAAGTTCCTTGCAGAAGGATAATTTATTTATTTTATTTATTTTATTCATATTTATATGCCGCTCTTCTCCGGAGACTCAGGGTGGCTTACAATGTTTGGAGCACAACCCAATGTGCTCAGCAATAGCCTTCATTCCATTGTATATGCCTGCTTATTACTAAGCGGCATTGTTAATTGAACACACAATGAAGGAAACGATATAACATGTATTTTCATCATACATATTTATATATCTTCATTTTGATTAGCTAAGTATGAACATCGTTGCTACTCCTAATATAAATATCCTATAATAAATATCAAAATAAACCTCAGGGTTGTTTCTAGGTTATATCTGATAGATTTTCAGGATTTGGGACAGAGAACCTGATCACGAATGCCTATGTATTATTTCTAAGGATCATTTTTATTGTTTACTACTCCAATTTGTTGTTTTGGTGGCATCCCACTTGGTGCCACACTTCAGTGTTATTAATACACATTGAGTATAATAACTGAGCCAATTATATATCCACATGAGAGAAGATTAGTCTGGCAACATGTGTTCTTGACAAATCCATAGTGATGTATGTTCATTACTGGATTGCTTGTAAGGTACTTACAGGTCTGTGATGTTCTCTAGAATCTTTCAGGTGTTTGTATCAAACTGTTGGTCCTATAGTTTTCTCAATCATCCTTTTTTGAAATTAGTATTTGCTTTCCAATTCTCCTATGGGATTTCACCAGTTCTTCAGCATTTCTCAAAGATCTTGCAGGTTTTGGTATTAAAATATACATTAATTATATCATATCACATCAATTGTATTTATTACATTATATTATATTACAGTTATTAGCTATTTGCTGTAAAACACAATTCATCTGGTCCCAGAGCTTTAAACTTATTGAGAGTAATTTGCAGAAGTGCTTCAACTTTACATAAGCACAGACTTTTTTGCTATTTTTTCTCAGACTTCTACACCAGTTTAAAAACAGGTATTGTTGCTTTAAGAGTTATAGTAACCTTAATGAGAAAATTCCTTAAAGCCACCATTGATTTAAAAAATTGATATAAAATGATTGTTGTTAGCAGAATTTACAATAATAATTGTTTACCTTAAGCAAAGTTTCACAAACAACTTAAATAATTTGGGAAAAGTTATGAATGAAACTGGATTGCATTTAATACAAAATCCATTCAATAAACCTAAATGGAATTATCAGACTCAATAGTACTCTGCTGATGTGGATATTGAAACAAACCAGATTGCTGTGCACACACACATGCAAGAGGCCCCATCATTAGAGGTGAAATCAGAAGAAACTGTCACTTTAGTCAACTACAGTTGTGGAACAGAGGTAGCGGAAGGGAATATCATTGTACATTTTCCTCAAGAACATGTTTCCACCCATCAGAAAAAGTTCCCATATAGCAATAGAAATTAACCTCTGAAATGTTTTACCTCACATTTTTATGGTTGTAGCCATTCCTCAAAGTTTAGTGGGGGGAAATGAGTAAGTCTTCAATGTTTATTTTATTTATTTGATTTGTCAATCGCTTACAAAATAATTGGTATAAGTATAAACATGGGTAAGAATACAGAAAATAGGTACGATTAAATGGGGACAATAGGACAGGGATTAAATTAAATTACATTAAATTACATTTAAATTAATTCCCTACATTTAATGGAAAACGGTATGTCAAGGCCCCAGGAAAGCACGATGCTGTAACAATTATACCTTTCAATAGGAATTAAATTAACTCCTTTCACTTGTTTAATGGAAATCTGGGAAACTTGCACATAGTGAATGAAACAGAAAAGGCAATAACCTCTGAGAAGAGACAGAATCTTACATAGCTATTAACTATATAACTTTCATTTGGCTGCAATGAAACAATGGGGAAAAACGATCAATGAGTCAAATTTCTCACATGTATTATTACTGCTGGAGTATAACAATAGAAATCAGCAAAAGTGAAGAAATTAAAAAAATAATCAATTAAAGCTTTGTTTCTTGCTTTTCACTAAATCAGATAAATGCTAAAAGTATTAACAATTAGAATCTCAGGAAGACAACACATCTAAAAGAATAATATTTATAATTTAAACCAAAATTTCCCGAGAAACTATTTTTATAAATGAAATCATGTAGATCTATATAAAGAATGATCTCACTCACAGATTGCTTTGTTCAAAATAATGCAAAAAGGTTATCAGAAACCCTCATTAAGTATCTTGTTGCATGTTTTTTGGAATAGAATTCTGCATATCAAGTAGTATACACCACTGAAGTAAATCAGACAAATTCAAAGGTTAAAAAGTTTGTTGAATGCATTACAACCTTTTATAAACCTGGATTAGGTTTAATAGTCTTCTACCTACAATCATTCTTTAATAGCTGTTCAAAGTTAGGATGGAAATGAAAAAGTTGACTTACAACTGGTCTGATACTTATGTCTCTTGCAGGATCTCTGCAGTCATGTGATCAAAATGTGGGCACTTGGCAACTGACATATATTTATGATGACTGAAGTATGTGATCATTATTTGTCACCTTTCCATGGAGTTTCTGACAAGCAAAGTCAATAGAATTCACTTTATGACCACGTGATTCGCTTAGCAATTGCAGCAAAAAAAGATAGTCAGATTGGATGCCACTTACTTTACAACTGCATTGCTTAGCAATGGAAGTTGCCATTGTAGTTGTAAGTTGAGGACTATTTTCATAGAGGCCTAGATAACAGCTATCAGAATGGGATTCAGTAACGATTTCTACAGATGCTGAATCCCTTCTTCCTTGCCCTACAAGCTTCAATATGAAATCAGCTTCATATCTCAGTATCCATTCTGTATTTTAATGAAAAAAATATAAAATTACATAGTAAGCAATAAAACTTAATTTGGATCCTTGCCAAGATTTCATTATTTCTATAACTGATTGGAGGATTGATGGGCTATTTTTTTTTTTTTAATTACATTTATATGCCGCCCTTCTCCGAAGACTCAGGGCGGCTTACAATCCTTGGAGCACAACCCAATGTGCTCAGCAATAGCCTTCATTCCATTGTATATGCCTGCTTATTGCTAAGCGGCATTTTTACAAGGTCAGCTAATTGCCCCCAACAATCAGTATTTGGTCTGATACTGAAATCTAATATGCAAGAATACACTAAATGTAGGCAAAAATTACTTTTTTTCATACCTACTTTTTATTTTTTGCTGAATTTCCTTCATTACAACTGTCTTTCAGTTACTTGCCAACCTTGACATATTTAGTCTGTCCGTGTCATTTTTCCTCTTTCTATAGCCAAAATCTCAGGTGCCAGTTTAAAGTGTGTGCATGCATATGTGTGCTTTGCTAATGTAGTAACTATTCAAAAGACAATATATGGTATTGTTAATGTTCTTATTAATAGAAAATTTCTTTTAAAATGTTAGGGATTATTGTGAATATTAACTTTATCTATAAATATTTATATTTATAACTGTCGGTACTTATCATTCATTCTAGGTAACATTGCAAAACTTTGCTTAACATTAACATTTCAGTTTGGTTTTTAGTAATGCAGCAACATTTTAATACCGTTTTATTATTATTTTCTAATGTTATACAGGACTCTATAAATTAACAACCATAGCTTTTCATTTCCTTTTGCATTTCTCCAGGCATTCTTTGTTTCTTCTTCCACTGAGAAATTCAAGAACAGTCTTACTACAGGTGAAACTCAAAAAATTAGAATATCGTGCAAAAGTTCATTTATTTCAGTAATGCAACTTAAAAGGTGAAACTAATATATGAGATAGACTCATTACATGCAAAGCAAGATAGTTCAAGCCATGATTTGTCATAATTGTGATGATTATGGCTTACAGCTCATGAAAACCCCAAATCCACAATCTCAGAAAATTAGAATATTGTGAAAAGGTGCAATATTCTAGGCTCAAAGTGTCCCACTCTAATCAGCTAATTAAGCCATAACACCTGCAAAGGGTTCCTGATCCTTTAAATGGCCTCTCAGTCTGGTTCAGTAGGAATCACAATCATGGGAAAGACTGCTGACCTGACAGTTGTGCAGAAAACCATCATTGACACCCTCCATAAGGAGGGAAAGCCTCAAAAGGTAATTGCAAAAGAAGTTGGATGTTCCCAAAGTGCTGTATCAAAGCACATGCATAGAAAGTTATGTGGAAGGGAAAAGTGTGGAAGAAAAAGGTGCACAAGCAGCAGGAAGACCGCAGCCTGGAGAGGATTGTCAGGAAAAGGCCATTCAAAAGTGTTGGGGACTTTCACAAGGAGTGGACTGAGGCTGGAGTCAGTGCATCAAGAGCCACCACACACAGACGGATCCTGGACATGGGCTTCAAATGTCGTCAGAAGCATCTTACCTGGGCTAAAGAAAAACAGACCTGGTCTGTTGCTCAGTGGTCCAAAGTCCTCTTTTCTGATGAGAGCAACTTTTGCATCTCATTTGGAAACCAAGGACCCAGAGTATGGAGGAAGAATGGAAAGGCACACACTGCAAGATCTTGAAGTCCAGTGTGAAGTTTCCACAGTCTGTGTTGATTTGGGGAGCCATGTCATCTGCTGGTGTTGGTCCACTGTGCTTCATTAAGTCCAGGGTCAATGCAGCCATCTACCAGGAGATTTTGGAGCACTTCATGCTTCCTTCCGCAGGCGAGATTAATGGGGATGCTGACTTCATTTTCCAGCAGGACTTGGCACCTGCCCACACTGCCAAAAGCACCAAAACCTGGTTCAATGACTGTCGGATTACTGTGCTTGATTGGCCTGCAAACTCGCCTGACCTGAACCCCATAAAGAATCTACGGGGCATTGCCAAGAGAAAGATGAGAGACATGAGCCCGAACAATGCAGAAGAGCTGAAGGTCACTATTGAAGCATCCTGGTCTTCCATAACACCTCAGCAGTGCCACAGGCTGATAGCTTCCATGCCATGCCGTATTGAGGCAGTAATTGCTGCAAAAGGGGCCCAAACCAAGTACTGAGTACATATGCCTGCTTATACTTTTCAGAGGTCCGATATTGTTCTATGTACAATCCTTGTTTATTGATTGCATGTAATATTCTAATTTTCTGAGATTGTGGATTTGGGGTTCTCATGAGCTGTAAGCCATAATCATCACAATTATGGCAAATTACGACTTAAACTATTTTGCTTTGCATGTAATGAGTCTATCTCATATATTAGTTTCACCTTTTACGGTGCATTACTGAAATAAATGAACTTTTGCACGATATTCTAATTTTTTGAGTTTCACCTGTAGAGCTTTACTTTTAATCATATCAAACTCCTTTTGTAGCATTTTATCAGGACAGATGTATTAGAGGAACATAAAGGTGAATAAGATGCCAGTGGAATGATGGAACTTAAATCAGTGACAGCTTATATATTACAACTCTGAAAAATCTAATAAAAACTAGACCACCGGAGAAGTGAAAGGCTAGTAGGCAGAAACCTGAATAACTAACTGAAAAGGAAATTTTTATGAATCCCTATAATCTGCACACTAAAAGACTGTTATTAATACAACATTAAAATACAATTCTAATTTGATTAAGCTTGCTTTCCATGCAGATGGAGGAAAGTTTTTTTATCAAGTACCTTGAACCAATGATAAAAAGAATAAATCCAGAAAGCTTTTACTTTTAGCCCCTGGAGATGACATCAAAAGATAGTGTTCTTTTTTTTTAAGAACATAAAATATCTTTTTTGAGAACAGTGTGCTCCCGGGTTGTCACTTCTCCGTACAGACATAAATTCAATTATATATTCATCTTATGTTTTCTAATCCATATCTTGTATCCATTTTCACGATTTTTTTCCATAGCTTTTCCCTTTCTCTACTTTCTATAATCTTATTTTTAATTATTCCATTCCTTTCTAATTTCAATTACATTTCTTTTTCTAATTTTCAATATCTTTCCATTTAATATTTTTACACTTTCATCTGTCCTGTTTACAATTTCATACTCTTTTTTTCCCCTTGTACATATTTTGGCCTGTAGTTGCTAAGGCTGGAGTTATAACACCTTTATATCTTTTAACTATTATCTATTCAACTATTATCTATTCAACATTTAAAGTACACCTTCACAAATATGACTTTCATTTTCTAACATAGCTATCAACCGAATTCTGTTTGGTACATTCCCTTACAGATACACATTAAATTCTTTAATGAGAAGCAAAAAAAGAAGATATACATATGTATAAAATACATATTTCTATTTCAAATTCAGGTCCACCTTTAATATTAATATCCATCTTATTAGCAAATAACATCAATTATCATTCATTTTGATCATCTGTATTTCATATTAACTTATTACTATGTTTAAAAACAGCATTAAAGCCTTTCATATTTCTTTTAAATTTTTAAATTTTTAAATTATTAAACACCTTATTCTCTTATCCTCTTTACATCATTTAATTACTAAGAAAAAATATTCCATTACACATCACTTTTATCATCTAACACATTTTCTAATAATATAGCAATATTATCTCATGTACCCTTGCAGAATTCTCTTTTTAAATTAAATTTCTAGCCATTGTCTCTGTGTCTCTTAAATAAATTTATCCCTTTAATCCTTATACACTTTTCCTGTCTCTTTCTACCTTATTCTATTTCTTTATAGCTTCTTTTCTTTTCCACCCCCCTTCTTCTCCCTCTCTTTTTTATTTCCTTTTCTGTCCAAATCTCCCTTCTGAAATCCCCCCTTCTGCTTCTTTCTAGTGTTATAGTTACTTTTCAAATTGCACTTTTTAAATTGTTGCTTCAAATCTTAACTTTTTGACTCCCTTTCCCCCCCTTCCTCTTTTTTACCATGCTTAAAATTGCTTGGTCATTAAAGATGGCTTCTTCTTTGTCCCGCCCTTCTTGTTCAGCAAATATTTCTTGTTGTTTTTGATATTTCAAGATCTCCATTTCAATAAATTGGAATGCAGGGGAAAAGGTCTCTCCTTTCATTTGTGCTTCTTCTTTATGTTCTTTAAGTATCATTTTTAGTTCTTCAAGGAGTGATGGCATTTTGAAAAGTTTTTTTTAAAACAACCCCCAATTAATTTTAGTCCATTTCACTAGTGTCCACTATCAAAATTCCAGGAATCATACAATAGTCTATGGTTGTTTCTTGCTTCTTTTCTCACTTTCTCTTTTGAGGGGCTTTGTTATCTTGTAACAGGATTGCAGATATGATATATCCTTTTCAAGTCTTGTTAAAGTTCCACTCTCAATACTTTTTAGCTCCAGGTGGTATCCTCCATTTTTCCACATTCCACCCTCTTTTTGTTTTCTTCCTCTGCTTTCTCTCTCTCTTTTTAAAAGGCTTTTTAATTATTCAGGAATCTTTATACTTTTGACACTTTATTTTCAGCTAATAATAGCCTATTGATGTCAAAGAAGATTAATATCAATTCTTATTCAAATCTCTTCTTAACGTTTAAGGTCTATAGAACTGTCAATTTTAAAGAGGAAGAAAAACAATTCTTTTTCCTTTCACTTTCCTTTCACCACTTTAAAAAGTCTTTTTTAGAGATAGTATTATTCTTTGTTGCTCAAATTCCAGGTACCTTAAATGGGTGTTTTCTCTGTTCAGCCTGGTCAGTCAAACTTTCTCTTTCCAACTTCCTCCTTCACGATCTTGTCCGGTCGGGTTCTTCTTTGAGGTGGCCATTTCTGACCACCGCTGCAGCCACCTTCGGGAAAGGGAGTGAAAGCTAGCTGGGGAGGAGAGATACAGCTCTCCTTGACCCTGCTAGCAGTCTCCCCCCTCTTCACCACCTCTACGGGGTGGCTTAGCCCCAAAGCCAGCCAGCTCGGGGTGCTCTGGTGGTGAGCACAGATCAAAACCACGCACAGTCACGGATTTCGGTCTGTCTCCGAAGAGTCCCAAACCAGAAGTCCTAGAGTGTTCTTTTTTATTCTGGTAACTTTTGTTTTAATCTTAATTTTGAATCTTCCATGAGCACCTTTGTAAAGACACCTGATTCATGCTTACTCTGAAGGCTACTCCGTTGATATTACTTTTACCTAACACAATTATTGCTGGGTTTACAAAGCTATCAAGCAAGCCATTTTTTCTAAAAAAAAGATACTTTATGAAGATACAAGCAACATAATTTGTCCATGTTTACTTTTCAGCTTTTCATGGTTCACATTGTTGCAAATCTATGCTCAAAAATCATGCAGTTCTAGCTCAAATAGCACATATCTAATGTCTAGGATTAATTTCCCATAAATTGTAATTCTGAATAATCATTAGCAATATTGGATAATCAAAAAATCTGGCCCCAATAAAAGTATTGCACTTTTGGAAAATTCCAGCTTTATGAAAATCAATATCTAGTTTAGGTCTCACTTTGCAAGAATACAAAACTATAGTTTAATTTGAAAATTAAGTCAAAACAAAATTTATTTAGAAGAACAATTTTCTAATTGAAATCTATAAGTATTTCAAATAAAGGCCGCAGCAGTAATTACTAAAATCTATATTTCTGCATAAATCAAATCACCTTGAGAGATTAAAGTTTCAATATGTATCTGCATGACCGATTTTTATTTTAGTCAGATGTTTTAAAAAAATATTGCATACACTATTCATTTTATTAATCAATTTTCCATGTGATACACCAATGTTTTATTAGTGAAGATCTGATTTCTACTTGCTTTACATTTCAATCTGCTATGGAAATCCAATTAAAAATATTGAAGAATTCAAAGTCCCTGAATTTTGCCCCTGTGTCCTTCAGAATGAGTTTGAAAATAACAAGCACAGGAAGCTAAATTCCTGGAGATATAAAAACATATCTGCAATTTTCTTGACAACAATACAGAAGTGCTTTGCCATTACCTTTTTCTTCTGTGCTATTTGTTCTGTTCCCAACATGGTCTCCAGTTTGGCATTTCCTAAAAGAACCTCATTCTCATATTAATCAGATTTGATTCTGCATATCTTTTGAGCCTACTCAAAGTTGGCTAGGTTGGTGTTATCTCCTGATATTAATTATCTATTTCACCTCCCTACCTTTGCCAGTTTATAACATACTTGATATTACATTCTAAATCAGGGTCAGAATAGATTCAAGGTGCTGGTATTAACCTATAAAGCCCTGCATGGCTCGGGTCCGGGGTACTTGCAGGAGCGCCTCCTACCAGCATCGAGGTCCGCTCGCCCGGTATGCTCCCATAGGCAGGCCCTCCTGGAGGTGCCGTCAGCCAGACAATGTCAGTTGGCAGTCCCTCAGGGGAGGGCCTTCTCTGTGTGGGCACCCACCCTTTGGAATCAGCTACCTCTAGAGCTGCGTTTATCCCCGGACCTGCGCTCCTTCCGCTGTGATCTCAAGACTTGGCTGTTTGCACAGGCCGGCCTGGACTGAGCAGGGTTGGGAATTTTAATTTAAGGGTATTTTATTGATTTTATAATTGGATTACAGAATTTGATACAGCTGTATTTATTGTTTATACATTTTGTGTAAGCCGTCTCGAGTCCCCTCGGAGATGGGGCGGCATATAAATCCAATTAAAGAAAGAAAAAAGAAAGAAGAAAGAATAGCAAAGTAAGAGATGCCCCAGAATCCTGTAACCTTCACCAAAGATGCATCAATGTTTTATCTTTATGGCACTTGTAGTCCTTCAAATGAAAAGAAAAAAATGCTCCCCCACCATCACCACCAAAAAAAAAAAGGCTTCTCTTTCTGTTGAAGAGTGGGTGTGCAACTTAGAATATGGAAACAAATCATGCTTTTTCTTCAAAATTCATTGTCAATTTAGTATTCAAATGGAAAGCTATGTCTTCAACAAAATTTATTTTCCTTAGCATTGTTTTTCATATTTTAATGAGAAAGCTGTTTGTGCCTGTAGGCTTTTTCCCTTGATATGAAGACTGTCACTGTTTTCTTTTCCAACCATCTTATTTACAGGCAAGTGTCATGTACAGATGGGTACCCATCAATTTGTTCCAGCCTATCCATTATTCCATACTTAATATTCATGGCCATTATTTTCAATTAATTAACTTTCAGGATTTATTGGGAAGAACTATATTGCTTATGGACATATCCGTCTGCATTCCTAACATTATTTTGGAACACTTGCTACCTTTGGAAGAAAAGAAAGATGAGTAGAAGAAAACATGATATTTCTAGCACCATATGGTTCCAATTAGTAATTCCATCATGAATACAAGTAAGAATGCAATCTGAAAGTTTTTTTGATCGAGCTCAATACATTTTGACACTGATATTCAGAGGGAACATCCTGAAAAGTTGAGCATTACTCTTCTAGTATATTTTTCAGTGCATCCACCAAAAATACAATTTCTTCTGCTATGTAAAACCAGTATGAATACAGGTAGTCCTCAAATTACAACAATTCATGTAATGACTGTTTGACGTTACAAAGACACTAAAATGAGTGACTTCTGATTGTTTTTCACTCTTAGGACTATTGCAGACTCACCATGATCATGTGATCAAAATTCAGACGTTTGGCAACTGACTCGTATTTATGATGGTTGCAGCATCCCAGGGCCATGTCATCACCTTTTGTGACTTTCTTACAACCAAAGGCAATGGGGAAGCCAGATTCACTTAACAACTGTGTTACTAACTTAATAATTGCAGTGATTTGCTTAGCAAGAAAAGTTGTAAAATGGGGCAAAACCAGGGGTGGGATTCAAATTTCTTAACAACTGGTTCTGTGGGCATGGCCTAATTTGTGGGTGTGGCTTGGTGGTCACATGACTGTCTGAACATAGCTTGTATGTAAATATTGTAAATATTTATGTAAATATTGAATTTCTTATATAAAAAAGAGCAACTTCGACTCAGAATCAGGCAAACGAGGCAGGCAGATTGAATTGTTCACAGAATCACAGAGTCACTCACAGATCTACCTTTCTGCAATCTGCTGCCTGAGTCTGTCACATAAGTGGCACCAGTGGCGCGATTTGCTGGTTTTCCAAACAGTGCAGAATCGTAACAACCGGTTCTATAGAACCAGTCCGAACTGGTAGAATCCCACTTCTGGGCAAAACTCACTCAATAACTATCTCACTAAGCAAAAGAAATTTTGGGCTCAATTGTGGTCATAAGTCAAGCACTACCTGTACAACCTGGATAAAAAAGGTGTCAAAGTTCAAATGAACACAGAGTAAAAGATAATTGACTTATGGCTGTAGCAGATAAACAGAAGTCCCAGGATCCTAATTATAAGAGAAGTTGATTGTCTAACAGTAACCCGAGAAGCAGCAGTTACATATTACAATTGTGTCTCCATTGGTTCCTCAAATTTCTTTTCCAGTTAAATAATGAAACACTTTTTGTCTGATCAATAATAGAATAACACTGCAGGTAGTATTGAAACATTTCCTAGAAGTTGCATCAATGGTGTACGGTATGTAACATCAGATTCCTGGCAACAATACATTCAACTCATTTCCCAGACACTGTACACAATTGTAGCATAGATTTTCCCCTCATTCTAGTGAAACTACATTTAAATTGGATGACAGTTCTTAGAATTCAAAGTTGCCATGGGCAATAAGCTATCCAATAAGAATAAGAACTAAATCAATCTAAACAAAATTTACAATGATACTCTTACCTCTTTTGTAATATGATAACTATAAAGCCACGTTTAAAAGTATTTATGGATTCATTATAATCTCTTCCAGAACTCATGACAACTTAAAAAAATATACTAAAACTTCACATAGAATGGCTGTTCTATTTTCCACTTCTCCTTATGAACTAAAATTTCTCCCATAGGAATCCGGCAAGTTAATTATCTAGGATTTATTACTATATATAAAAGGATGCAGTGTAATAAAAGGTAATTGGAGAAGTCTCTTAGAGTCAATATGTTTAGCACAAAATAGAACTTGTAAAACAACAAGTGTGATAATATGATGATTCTAGTCAGTAGTATACTAAAGTCAATCAAAATCATGTTGTCAAAGTATGTGATTTAATGTTATGGTATTTTGTATTTCACTTGCATTTCATCAATGCTATGCTGCTATTACTGCATATTAACATGCGATGAAATTGGCAGAAGCCATATATTTAAAGGGACCATAAAATGGTGAACTGAAAATGGTGAAGAAAATGAAAAGAAAATAACAAAAATGGTTAGGAATGAATGTTTTGCTTGAAACAGAAAGATGAATGACATACAAATCTGATTGTGTTGATATCACTATTTGCCTATTTGCCTTTTATTTCTTTTTTGATAATTTCATTAAATAGTATAAGCACAAAAGCAAAAATTAATACAAATAATAGAAGAATATAAAGAAAGGATAGAAGGTACAGAAAAGAAACGAACAGGCAAAAAAGGAGCAAAGCTAAAAAGAAAAGAAAACAAATACATAAAGAAATGCCTTCCCACTTTTATCACAACTATAAACAATTTCAGTATCTTATCCCTCTATCTTAAGATACAACAAACAATTTCTTATTCCCATATTTCATTTATTATCTATAAACAAATCCTTAAAATCTCACAATTTTGGATTGGATCAAGAAAAGTCCATTAAAGATTTACCTTAACAGAGATACCATAACTAACTTTAGTCCAATAATGTAGTCAAACTTAATTTCTTTTCATTTTTTTCTCTTCTTTTGAAATTCTTCAAAACTTTAACAATCTCTTTTGTAAATCTAAGAAAATTAGCCATGTCGCTATCTTGATTTATTGTTTGTATATATGCCTTTTAATTATTAAGACATCAGATGTTTTTTCCTATGTCCATTTAACAACTTTGTTCATGTCATTCTCTTGTAAATCCACTTTTAGCTCAGTATCAATCTTGTCAAATTGAAACTCTTTGTCTTTCATAGCATCTTAGAATAGAATAGAATTCTTTATTGGCCAAGTGTGATTGGACACACAAGGAATCTTCTAGGTACAGTTCCTCTATAGAGCAAATATCACTGTTGACACTGTTAAAGTTAACTTCTGGTCCATATTTTAAAAATATCCTTCAATATGTCCAATCTTACAATGTTTTGCTTCCTTCTATAAATAGTAAGTTGAATTTATGTTTTTTTCTCCTTTAATTATAATCTTTATTGCCATCGGATACCCTCTACTGTCCAATTTTAAAGCCACATACAGTTATAAAAATACAATCAACAGCATTTTTCCAAGGGAAAATTCATAATTCATTCCAAAATCATATTTTAGATTTATCCAGATCCTTAGTTTAAGGTGCTGGTGTTAACCTACAAAGCCCTTCATGGCTTAGGACCGCGATATTTACGGGAGACCCTGCTGCCAGCAACTGTTTCCTGTTGTCCTGTGTGCTCTCACAGAGTGGGTCTCCTTGGGGTTCCATCAGCCAGAAAATGTTGGCTGGCAACCCCTAGGGGCAGGGCCTTCTCTGTGGGAGCACCCACCCTGTGGAACCATCTCCCCCTGGAGCTTCGGGTGGCCCCTGACCTCCGTTCCTTCTGCCGGGGCCTCAAAACCTGGTTGTTCCAACATGCTGACCTGGGCTGGGGGTGGGGAGGGGAGTTTTAGTCGATGGTTTTATTGTTTTTAGCTTTTAATTGGGTTTCTCATTTAATATTTTTTTAATAGTATATTTTGTGTTATTTTATGATTGTACACCGCCCCGAGTCCTTCAGGAAATGGGGCGGGTTAGAAATCCAATAAATAAATAAATAAATAAATAAATAAATAAATAAATAAATAAATAATGTGAAACATTCTAAAATGGTTATAGGACAACTCACTGTAGCTGGCTCACCACAGCCAGCTTGCCACCGCCAAGTTTCCTCTGTCAACTCACTGCCATCAAGTCACTGCAAGACAACTCCACATGGCCAACTCACCTAGCCACAGGCAGCTAGAGGAAAGCTGGGTAGGGGGGCGAGTGAGCTGGTGGGAAGAGCACAGACCATGTTGGAGCGGCTGATGGGAAGGCAGAGGTGACTGGGGGCTTCCCATTTTCACATACCCCACTGTTGCCACAGCTGTGCTGGGCATGGAGTCACTGTTTATGCTGTTTACGCCACTGCACCAGGAACAGACTGCTGCTGCTACTGCCACATCGGGCTCAGAACTGCCACAGCTGATGCCGTAGTAGGGCCAGTGAATATGGGAAGCCCTCAGCTACCCTTTCTTCCTCGTTGCCTGCCCTGACAAGCTCATGCTCTCCATATCCACTCGCTTGCCTGCCCATGCGGCTCTTTCTGGCCACCCATGAGGCATTGTCTCCACAGCGAGTTGACTATGTGGCAACTTGGCAGTGGTGGGTTTGCAAAGGTAACTTGACAGTTGTGAGTTGGCTGAAATGAGTTGTCCCATTCCATTCTAAAATCAAAGTTTTAACTACCATTTTGTGATCTACTTCTCCTTCTCCCCCAAATTAAGTTCTTAAAGAGAATTAAAGCTTTTTTTTTTTTGCTAAGGATTGAAGGAAACATGACAAGAGCTGTCAAAGATTTCTAATAGCTGAAATGCCATTAATAACCAATTTCCAAAGTTGACTTGCCAGTTCTTCATTCCACCATAATTGTTGGCATCCCTTGTTGTGTAGACATTTTCAGTCAACAATTTCTTCCTCAAGATGTCTCTTTTGGCTGTGTTTTTAAAGAAATATTTGCTTGTTAAAAAAGCTATAAAAGTAGTGATGTCTCTCTGCTATCTCAGAATAGAGATTAGATTCAACTCATACAGAACATCACCATTTTATCACCACCTTTGCCATACATTTTGATTCCATAGCTTCCTAAATAACTACTTGTATCTGTGAAGGAAATTGTAAGAATAGATGCATATTTTCTTTTTGTCCCATTGCTTATATGGGCCACCTGTCACAGATGATGTTATCTTCTATTCACTCCTAATGCATTATAAATGAATGCTATTCCCATGTTCTGTCCTTGGTCATCTTAAGCCCTTCTTAGTAGAAAGCCTGCAGAACATCCTTCCAATCTAGTGACAATCTAGTAGCTAAACGTGCCCAGCATTGTTTCTATTTTCGCAGCTTCCATTTTTAAACACCTTTTGGTCAATCTAATCATGGTTTATTAAGTCAATTAACTTTCTTTACCTCAGGTTTTTTTTCCATTTGCCTAGAAAATCATTATTCCATTCAACCCACATATCTTCCAGGAGTCACCCTTTAAATTTCTGAAGGCTAAAGTGTGCTCCATTTACTTCCCTGTCTTCGTCCAAGTACTACAAAGTTTCATTTCCCTTTCTCTTTCTACCAAAATTTTCAATTGGAACACTTGCATAAAGGATTAAATTATCATGCTATTTTGCTTCTATGAGGCTGTACCATCAATTATTCCTTGCTCAAATTTCTTTAGACTTAGACTGTGAAATAGGAATGACATAATAACCTGTTCCCTTTTTCTTTGATTATCATAATATTAGTATGACTATACAATATGGGAAGGGAAGGGAAGAATATAGGTTAACGTCAAAGCAATGAATGCGTGAAGTATCTACATGTGCAAACAACTGGAAAAATCAGAAGAATGTGTTCATATGTGAGGATTTTAAAAAATCCCTTAAAGGAAAAGGCAGATACTGAAAGACCTACCCTCACAGAGGCCTGCCAGCAAGGCTTGCTACTCCTGCATAGTTGGGCAAGACAGACCTTAGCCAAGTCTGTCCAATTTGCCCTGAGATGTTTCAAGGCAGTTTCAGAACAATTAATATAAATATTCTAAAATCTCAGTTACTCCTGATGCTGATTGTTTTCCCCGTAGTGATCAGTCAGATTTTTTCCATAAGCATGAAAGTAAGACATGCATTGAAAACAATTATCTGAGATGCCCAAGGATCATTATGTTGCAGAATAACTGTGCATCTGCTTAGTTCGTTCCAATAATAATCACTGACAGGCTTGACTGCTATGAAATTATCTAATCCTCTGTTAAAATCTTCTGCAGTAGTGACCATCTTACATTTTTCACTAATTATTACCATCAAATTCTATAAAGCTCTTTTTATATACTTTCAAATAGTCCCAGAGTGACAGAGGTTCCCTAGCATAAAATAAATACCAAAATGACTTTTAATCTAAAAGGAGGAAAGCCTGAAGTGCTGTTGAAGGAAGTAAAGGAAAATTAAAAAGAACCCACAAACTAGAAGTACTGAGGTGATCTGGGAATACTGAAAAACATTATAATCTTTAATCATGTTTTACTGAAACACATTTCAGTAAATTTGAAATTGCACAGATTGTTTGACAACAATTATGTGACCTCTAGCAGTAAGAACTTATCTTGAGGTATGGCTGGGTTTCTGATTTAGAATAAAATTGCATAGTTTCTGTATGAAAGCATCGGCCAGCGAAATAAAAGCAACTGTCAATTGTTAATATATTTTAGATACAAATCTGACAATGGATTTTTTTAAAAGCAGAGCTTTTATGTTTGCAGCTACAAAAGGCAATTATAGGCAGCCTTGTAACAATGGTTTTGGATAGATAAGAGTAACAGATAGACTAGAGTGCAACAGATAAATAGCGCTTGCAACAAGATGTGGTAGTTGGGGTACATCATAGCCCATGTAGGCCTTGGTTTTTCTGTGGCTACTTCCATTGCTGTCCATCAGATGAAAAACCTAGTGTGTCCTAAATGGGCTTTGAAAGATTATTAGGAGATTTGAATTATGGGATGATGCAACCAAGTACTATTTGTATCTATTTGCCCAGAAAAGGTTAGGGTTAGGGTTACGTAATAAATATAGTAAATAGCATCCCCTGAAAAGGACAAGCAGTGATCTTGTCAATGGTTTTTTTAAGCCCTCCATGAGAGACTTTTTGTGAATAGTCTGGCCAGCCTGGAAACTACTGTTCATTTTTCTAAGACTTAAGGACCTTTCTATTACATTTTCAGTAGCATACTGAATACAATATGTTATTTATCCAAACTTTCTTTCAAGAATGTCCTTGTCACCTTGTGAAGAAAAAACAAAAAGGAAAAACAAAAGTCTTCTTCTCCTTAAGACCCTCTCCCTCAAAAGTTATTATTGTTTATTGGTTCCTTTTTGTTATTGTTGTACATGAATGAATGGCTAAAATTTCCATATAGAAACTAACTTCAGGAACAGCAGAATTATTTATATAGTTTATAAAGGAAATGAGTCAAACATAAATAGAGTCTTCTTCAAACTGGATTTCCTTATAATTTTATCTCATTCCAAGGAAGTCTCACATTTTTCTTTCGAATATTAATGGTGGCAAGTACAGCTTTCCATTAGCTCCTGGATAGATTTCTGGAATATTTTTAGTAAACTTGTTACTTTTTGAGAAGCAAGAAATCCAGTACTAACTAACTTTCCACCTGCATATTTATGATCAGAATTAAAATTCTTAACCATCGCTAAAGATAACTTTGTATCTTTTAAACAATGGACTCTATCAAAGCAAGTATTTTTTTTAAATTTCTTGGTGGCTATTTACTTCTTTATCTGCAGCCAACAACCTCATGTGATTTCTCTTTTTCCGCTTCTAAGATTACCAAGACTGAGTTTAGTAACGATTGCCTATGGCTGTGTACTGAAAAAAATAGCATTTCAGCAAGATATATTGTAAAACATTAAAAAAAGAAATAAATGTGTAAATAAAATCTATTTCCTTTCCTTATTTCATAGCAATACTGCAAGTCCTATAAATTACAGTGGACAATGTGGCTATTGGATTATTGTAACAGTGATGATAATAATCTTTCTTACTGCAGTAGTATACAGCATCTTAAAATGCTGCTGTATTCCAAATTAGACTATAAATATTTATTTTTAGGGAAATTTACTTTAAACTTTAACATGGTTGAAAGAAAAGAGGTTAAGGTTTTCTATCATTTTGCAGTCCAGATTAAATTTGAATAGTTCTATTCTGTGCACTCTCAATCCAGGTTCAGTCTGAATAGATCTACTGCAATCCTTTAAGATTAATTATCCCTTACTTTAAAAGCATAACCAGTAGCAATATATATATTAAAGAAACATGTTTTAAACTCTCTTTTCTATATTTGTAGTCTAGATTCATCTTCAGATTACATTATTTGCATTTTTCTTAGAAAATGAAAATAAACATTATTTATATCATCACCTTTATTTATATTTATTTATATTATCACCTAAAAGACTCACTATAACATCAAATCATGAATCAAAGCTTATCAGACAATATTGTTAGTTGAAGAAAAAACATAATGGGTGCGTTCATAATTTCTCACTGCCAGAACTCACTCATCATGTTCAGAACTTCATTTCTGGCTTTTTATTATTTTCTTGTATTCCTATGTCAAACACCATTCCAGACCAGCAGCTCTTGTAGTCCCATAGCATCTCCGAACATATAGCTTCCTTTTTCAATTCTTTATAGTTCTCCAAATTTATGCATCACTTTCTTTTTTTACATTGCCTGCTGTCCTCACTTTGTAAATCATCTTGTCAGACAGGAATGCAAATGTCATATTTTAAATTGAATGTATTTACATTACTTTTTTCTTTTCTTTGCTTACTACTTCTGTGTGACTTACGTATTTCGGCTAAATTAAAACATGCTAAGATTCATCTATTGCCATGTAGCTTAGGCTATCTGCACAGCATCATTTTTTCTGAAGTAGCTATTTTGTAAAACTGCTAGGTGGTTTTCATATATTTCTTTGTCAGATTCAAGTTTGGTGAGCAAATATTCAGGATGCCAAGTATGATCAATCATAGTTTTATTGCTTAAGAACATGGCTACTATGGCTTCTGTCTTGGTAATTTCAGATTCTAGAAAAACTCTATGCCTTGTGTATTTTTGTGTGTGTGGTGGTTTTAGGGGAATGTTTTGAATATATTGAACATTTGAAGATACAGACTGAAACAATAACAACTCTAAGCTAACTTACTTATGCAACGTAGCTTTAGAGGCGCATACTCTGCTACAGTTTCTGCATCGTATTTGCACCAAGACAAATTCCTTGTGTGTCCAACACATTGGCCAACACTTGGCCAATAAAAAATTCTATTCTGTTCTATTCTTATATGCATTTCTTTGAGATGTGGTTTATTGTTTACAAAATTTACTTAGTAAAGCAACTGCATTATCATTTTAAGCCCATCAAATTAAATGACAGAGATACCTGGTTTGATTGTCTCTTGTGGTAACAATACAGAACTTATCATTGTATTTCACATTTTTCCAGAAACGGGCAAATCGTGCAATAGTTAGATGTGGCATAGCAATCCATTTCTTCAAACAATGGACACTGACCTACGGTATATTGAAGGCAATATATTTGGAACTAGAGCTAGTGAAGCTGCTCTGTTATCTGTTACTTCATGAAATAGACAAGAATATCTTCAAGTATTAGATTAAGAGAGCAAGATAGCATAATATTTATCTTGACTGTCCTGGAGATTTTCATCCAAAATGCACTGTGGGTTAGAAGTTAGAAACATAGGTTATTAGAAGTGGTTTCCGTACAATTCTAAACATCGTAAAGGAACCTAAGAAGTAAAGTATACAAAAAGAGTAGCCTTGTGATGAGATGGGTGGCAAAGAAAGAAAGAAAGAAGGAAGGAAGGAAGGAAGGAAAGAAAGAAAGAAAGGAAGGAAGGAAGGAAGGAAGGAAGGAAGGAAGGAAGGAAGGAAGGAAGAAAGAAAGATTGCTGTTTATGGGGAAAGTGATTCACTAAATCAAATTGAGACATTATTTGGAAAGATACCATATGGCTCATAAATATTGCTTTGATAATTTACATAATTACTTTGGAATATTTATGTCATGGGATACACTGGGATACACTGGGATACTGTTTGTGTTTTATGGAAAGTAGATCTGATTTTGGCAATTGGAAGAAAAGAAACCAACTTTTAAGGTAGGAATTTCAGAAAAAGATAGGGTCTGAAGAAAGCAGAATGATTTCAGAATAACTTTGCCTTGAATATATTAGATATAAGTAATAGTAGGAAGAAATTCTCCCAGGCTCAAGGTTTTTTTTTAATACTGCTTTTATCATTGTTAAGATCATTCTTCTTCAAATTTCAGATGTTCCTGTTTCTTAACTGGTCTATTTCAAAGGGTGGACAGCAGACATTATTATAAATGTATTTAAGCCAAAGGGGCCTTTTCAATAGGTGTATTTCCTTCCATCTCTTTCCTCATGGAGTCATACCTTCTGCTTAAACTGGAGATACAAGTTATTCCTGTGGGAATCTTTACCAAATTTCAGCTGATGCATCAATTATGTCACTATCCTGCAATGATCTCTTGATCACCAATATGTTGTAGAAAGAGGTTGGCTTTGAAGATGATCTGGAAGCTGTAGCTACTACAAAATATGTGGGCAAGATTATTGACACAACAACCCTAGCAATATAGAAAATACATACATACATGCATACTGAAAGTTGCTGCTTAGATGACTAGGAAACTTCTGGTATCAGCTCAAAAAGCTGATTATTACTTTTACTTATTAGTATTATTACTTTTGAAACCTCAAACAATAGCTCAAGATAAATTATTCTCAACAATTCTTCCAGCCAAAAGTCAGCGAACCTATGGCATACATGTCAAAGGTGACACACAATCACATTTTGAGTGATAGACCAGTGTTTACCAATATCCAATAATTATTCTTTAAAATATGCCCTGTTCTCACGTAATTTTTGGATTTTGGTTTTCTTGTGCAGCCTGTGGACTCTTTGAGATTTGTGCAAGAACCTGTGGAAATTGTGCAAGAATAGGGCATGCTTTTGAGTTGTAGCAGTTTGAAAAGTTTATTTGTTTATTTATTAAATTTATATACTTATTTAAATGTTTTGAAACTTGATACCTGTACTCTTGTGTATAACAAATTGTACATATCTGATGAAAAATTCTGAGAAACATTTAATAATTCTTCAAAAATTATACATTGGATACAGTTACTTTAGATATGATTATTTTAGAAATGGCTAACAGAAGTCTAACATAAGGCTAAACAGACTGAACATTAGGTGTGAATTTGCTATGTAGAATGATATATTTAAAATTTTGTATGCCAAATTTATAACAAGTTATGAATGAGATTATTGAATTTATTGTTTGGAAGATGTCATTTAATAAAGAAGCTATTTAAAATACTTATGTAGTTGGTCCAACATATATCTGTTATTAAAAACTTTAGTTGCCATTCTTAGATAAAAATCTGACAAACTTCATCAGATGTTTGCAACAGTCTGCTTTTTATAAAGGACAAAATAGAAAGTGTTGGATAGTTTGCTCTGGTTACGATTTCAGATGATTATAATGGATTATAACAATAAATGAAATAGAATTCCATAACGAGGATAGTGAAATTATGAAAATGCAGACAAAAAGAAATAACTGAACCTCATTTTCTGATAGTAACAAATTATATCCCAGTTTGAAAATAGAATCACATTCCAGTGTTGGCTTTAAGGAACACACATACTTGTACTGATATCAATAAAGTTTGTACAAATAAATCACATAAGAATCACATCATCACTCAAATATATTCAAAAATTAATAATAATTCAATAAAATTATTGAATTATTATGAAATTCTCTAAATAGTATGAAACTCTATATTCTTTGTAAGTTATCTAACAAAAATATGCTGTATTATTTTACAATGTCATTACATATCTGCCACTAGAGCTCACAGCAACTGCACTTTAAAATGTGAATGAAAACAATCATGTAAAATATATTTAGATGGCCTTTTAAGACCTGCATGATTTAAAAACTCTTGAATTCCCATCAATAGTATGCTCTCTTTGTTTAGTTAGTTTATTATTATAATATCACTGGTATTTCCACCAGGAGACACTTGTATAAAGCCATGTAAGCAACAAGGGAAATTATACCTGGATTAGTTGCTTCTAGGTCTACATTAAGAGGTACTTCAGGACACATATTAAAGGGTATGATTTCTTTAGAGAAATTAAATTGGATTTAGAGTGTACTTACATCTCAAGAGCTATTGTGATAACTTATCTTAGCAAATAAATGGACCTCAAAATCTGCCAAGTATTTATCACCATCAAAGGCATATTCACTTTATCTCCTATAAAATATATCCTGTATGACTTACTACTACATTTTTATTTGTAAATAGACATGAAATGGAAGGGAAGGGGGGAAAGTTCTTTGTAGTCTTTCCTATTGAAGTTTAACATGAATAATTAATATAATGTAAAAATGATTAATGATAAACTTTGTTTCCAGATTGATGTGTATCAATTTGATTCAAAATGTCCTATAAAATATACTGACTGTTGATACAAATTCTTATTAAATATATAAGTTGCCTTTAAACAAGTGATGATACAAGGAGATGTCCTCTTGATCTACCCAATATATAGACAATTTCCACTCTTATCCACTTATTTCCACTCTTCCACTCTTACATTCCCTTTTAGGAAGAGTTGGGAAAGTTCTGGAACAACTATATAAGCACAAGATAATGCAGATTGCAGATAAAAAAAATTAAGCTTGGACAAACAATGGACAGGGTCATAATATTAAAGGAAAAAGAACAAATGTACATTGTAACCAGTAAAGTTTTGCTGTTACTTTAAATTTACTATGTCTCCAGTATTCCAAGGAATCTGTTGTAGCTAAGGGTTCAGTTGAAAGTGATTTGAGTGTGTCCATAATTATTTCTTGACTGTTGATAAGAGCTGCATGTCTTGCCTTTTCTAGCTGCACCTATCTAGAAAATCCAGATAAAAAGGAAGGTCTGAGTGTCTCAATATGTTGTGAATATGTGAGTAAATGACCATAAGCCAAATTCCTAGCAGATTTTCAGAGATCTTTGACATGAGTTCTGATCTGAAAAGGTTGTCTAGTTAACATTAATATTATCTATCCTATTCTTTTCTTAAGCTTTGCAACAAATGGTTAAGCTTAGTTCATTGTCCACAATAAATTTATTACTTTGTAAAAATTTTGCCATGATAATCATTACTTCTTTTTACTGTGAACTTTGAACAGAATAGCAATCTCTCTGAGTCCACTTAAATCTTTTAGTGTCATATGATCCTACAGAGCTTTGAAAACTCTCTCCAACTAGATAAATATCAAAGTTAGCATGGAGAGATGGAACAATAGCAGAGGACATCTGGTAAATTTGTGCTCTGAAATTATTTTTGTTCATCGTGAATACAATTGTAGGCTCGAATCCCACCAGGCTCAAGGTTGACTCAGCCTTCCATCCTCTCGGGGTAGGTAAATTGAGGACCCAAGATTGTTGGGGGCAATAAGCTGACTTTGTAAAATGCCGCTTAGTAATAAGCAGGCATATACAATGGAATGAAGGCTATTGCTGAGCGCATTGGGTTGTGCTCCAAAAAATTGTAAGCCGCCCTGAGTCTTCGGAGAAGGGCGGCATATAAATGTAATTAAAAAAAAAAAATTCACTCCAGCAGCCGTCTTCCAAGAATACCCACATTTTCATAATTTTAAATATGCCTGCAAGTTAAGGCGAACACAACTCCCAATGCACAAATCTGTATAGAATTTGAAATTTAACATTTTTTCTCTGCCTTTTGGTTCAGCATATGCATACACAAGCCCCAAATAACCTTTCAGGGAATAACAGTTCTTCTCTTCTTAAAAGTAAAATATTAAATTAACTCGGAGAGATGCTAGGGGAATCTGTCCAACAATAACTAAATGCCCCCTAACCTTTTTTTCCCCCAAATAGAAGAAAATCAAATATTTTCTGCCAATTAGCTAAAGGACAACTGTTTGTTAATGCAGCCTCTAGATTTGAGATATAGGTACAGTTAAGAACTGGGTGTAAGGAAGGGGAGGAGATAAGTGATTGCATTTCCATGACTTACATGCCTTGATTTTATTTCCAGAAGTGTTGATACAAAGTTTAACAATTCCAGGTTAAAATGAGAAGCTGAGTATCTTTTCTGTCCAACAATGCTAGAATCTTCTTTCTATCTTAATCATTTTTCTATAGAGTAGATTGCTGGAAGGGCACCAATTATTACCAAATTTGGTGGCAGAGAAATTGGACAAGTGGATGAGAGAAAGATCAAATAATTTCTCAAGAGCAGGGGTATCCTTTAGCAATGACAATAGGCAACTACTGAAAAAAGGATTTCCTTTATTATTTCATTTGAGAACATAAAAGAAAAATAAGATGTTGCAAGTTACTGGGGAAATTATTATACAGTGAAGGATGCAGACCCTTTGACCACTTCATACTTTAAAAAGTCTTAGAGTTTCACTTTCACTTCCTAACAATTTATGAAATTTTGTTCTCCCTTAAAATATTTTTAAAGCTAATTCTGTTTTTCAAAAGTAAAACAACATGTAAGAACATACAGGGCAATTTGCTTGCTAGACATTTTTAAAATGTGGGACAAGGTTGGAATCAACACTACTTATGAATCTGTCAGGAAAGATCTATGGACATGCAATCTAATGTATATGAATAAGCACAATAATGCAATCTTTTCAGTTACATCCAATATTTACATTTTTTGACTTAGTTTGTCCATTTGTTTTCTGTTCAGTTGAAGATAATCATGGAATACAAATCAAATGAAGCAGTGGTGGGATTCAATTTTTTTTTACTACCGGTTCTGTGGGCATGGCTTGGTGGGCGTGGCAAGGGAAGGATACCGTAAAATCTCCAGTCAGAGGTGCTATTTGCCGGTTCTCCGAACTACCCAAAATTTCCACTACCGGTTCTCCAGAACTGGTCAGAATCTTCTGAATGCCACCTCTGAAATGAAGGGAAGATTCCTTGTAATTAGAGATGGCAAGCTCATCCATTTCATGCAAAAATTGAATATATAAATAACATGTGTATATGATGAAGCCATGCACTCTTTAATTTATTGCTTTTTAAAATAACGATAAAAACAGAAAAATTAAAACAAAGGTAAAGATAAATATGCAGATAAAACAAATACAAAGATAAAAATACATACATTGTCAAAGAAAAAACATAAAAAGTGCTTTCAAAAGTGGAAAAAATACAACAAAGAAAAAGGTATGTTTTTTTAGCAGTGTACAATTCTATATTATTATTCGAGTGAATTATGGACTGAGGATGGCTTCTTATTTTTACACTCTAACCATCCCCAAGTATAGAAGAGCTTTCTCCCTAGCTCGTTTCAACGTCTTGCCCTCAGCACTACTGGACGGGCAGAACTAAGTTACTGTCTCCTTGAAATAGACCCCTCTAGACCCAATGCTAATAATTTGTTCTTATATTGTCTAGGGGACGGCTCCTCATACATCACTTCTCAGGTTTCCAAAAAAATTTTTAAGAGCTGTAACCATCAGAGGAGAATGCTGCAATTCCCCTCAGTTAAAGTTTCTGGTGACCAAATGTTCATGATTATATTTTTCCCATGTTCTTCTTTTATTATACTTGTATTTTGGTCTGTGACCGCAAGAAATTAAATAAAAATTATTATTCGAGTGCATATATATTTCTGATACATTTATATAATAGCCATGTTTTCTTAACCTACTGTATTTTTTTTAATTACATTTATATGCCGCCCTTCTCCGGAGACTCAGGACGGCTTACAATTTTTGGGATACAACCCAGTGTGCTCAGCAATAGCCTTCATTCCATTGTATATGCCTGCTTATCACTAAGCGGCATTTTTACAAGGTCAGCTAATTGTCCCCAACAATCTTGGGTCCTCAATTTACCTACCCCGAGAGGATAGAAGGCTGAGTCAACCTTGAGCCTGGTGGGATTCCAGCCTACAGTAATTGTAGACAGCTGGAACTTAAGTGCAGGCAATTAACAGCCTGCACCACCAAGGCTTATTTTGTATAAATAAGTTCCACATATCATTATATTTGTCCATACAAAGTCTACACCTATGGGCTATCTCCTTATAAATGGCAAGTGTGATCAGGTTTTCACTCCTTTGAATAAATAGACCCATGCTATTTTATGTTTCCAATGTTGTAATTTCAATCTTTTTGCATTTACATTTACATTGTCTGGCTGTCAAATTGTCAAATTTCAAGTACTAGATATGTAGTTCAAAGGAATATTTTTGGTTTTGTCACACAATTAATCCTGCAGTTTCTTTCAAAATTTAGCAAGTATAAGACCTTGCAGATATGTGTTTTAAAGATATATTGTGTATATAGTATGACCAACAAAATGCTATTTTTGACAGCATTTTTCTATATGAACATAAGGGACTTCAGTAAATTCTAAACACTCGTTTTTTGATCTGTAAATTGTAATTAGCCATTGATACTCTCTCATTTTCTATGTAATATACAACTTCTAATTCTTTATTCTATGAGTTTCTTAACATTTGTACCTCAAATTGATTTATTGATAACAAATATCTATAGAAACTAGTAATAGAGTTTGTGAGGGTTTTTTTAGTTTTAAAGGATTTGAAAACTTGTTCTAGTTTCTCAGAAGCTGCTAATCCCTACAATGTTATTAAAAAATGTTGTAACTGTAAATATTACCATTGGGTTTCATCTGATAGATATTTGTCTCTTAACACAGAATATGTTAAAAATATCATCTTCAACATTTATCAGTTGATCCAAAGTCAATCCCTTCTTCCATCCAATATTCCATATTGTAATCTTTTTCCAATTTTTAAATGTAGGTTTTCCCAAAAAGTCAATTTAGCATGGGAAAAGGGGTCAAATCTTCTGGTATTGGCTATTACATTACATTCATAGTAATAGCAGTAGTAAGGTAAGTATATGAGTGCCTATGTTCACACAGATAAAAGGAGAAAGAGAATAGGCTCACCAAAATATCTTGGCAAGGAATCAGCTATTATGAATAAAAGCATTTAGTTATAGAGTAATTAAAAAGGCAGTCCATGATATCTTAGATGTTCTCCAAAGCCTTTCCCATACTCATGTTTATAAAGTGGATATGGCTTATCAACAGAACAATGTTGATTGTTTTGGTATGCTTTAAATGCACTCAGGGTAATGCTTTAATGCAATCAGGGTTAAAAAGGTTTTTTTCCTAAATGATGGAAACAGCCTACAATGTTAAAAAAATAAACATTACACAACAAGCTAAGTATCCTCTGGTACAATCTTCAAATTGTTTACCTTTGCACCATCATTATAAGTAATCTTGAAGTCTTTCCCAATGTCTGGTCAACATGACTGATACTAATCTCTTGTTTGGAAATTTTATAAATTTCTCAGTTCTTGCAGTGTGAGCCAAGTCATCCATTCTGATAGAAGAGAATAGATTTAGGCCAGAGTTGAACTGTGGATTTTTAATGCTCTCTGAGCTTAATTGTTTGCTTGCAGACTTTTCCTTATTAAGTAGCATCATCATCCACTGCATCTTCTACTATCATGTCTCTGATGAAACTATAGTAGAAATACTGATAATTTATTTATTTATTTATTATTTGGACTTGTATGCCACCCCATCTCTGAAGACTTGGGGCCGCTCACAACTAAAACATACAACAACAATAAATAATTAAAAAAGAATTAAACAAATCACAAGCCCAATAATAGCTAATCTAAAATTTAAAATTTAAAATAACTTAAAAACCATCCCCCCCCCGGGAGGGAGTCACAGCCCGGATTGGTCAAACAACCAGGTCTTCAGGTCGTGGTGGAAGGTGCAAAGGTCAGGGGCCAGACGGAGCCCCTGGGGTAGCTGGTTCCATAGGTCGGGGACCGCCACAGAATAGGCTCGTCGCCGGGGGACCACCATCCGACATTGGCTTGCCGCCAGAACCCCGAGAAGCCCTTGCCTGTGTGCTCGCACAGGGCGATTGGCACTTGATATCAGCAGGAGTTGCTCCCTTAAATATTGCGGACCCATGTCGTGTAGGACTTTGAATGTTAAAACCAAAACCTTGAATCTCACCCAGAGTGCAACCGGCAACCAATGCAGGTTGCGCAGGAGGGGGGTAATATGGGAGAATTGGGAGACTCCCATCACCACCCGTGTGGCCGCATTCTGCACCAGCTGCAATCTCCAGATGGTATGCAAGGACAGTCCTAGATAGAGAGCGTTACAGTAGTCGAGTCTGGAGGTAACAAGGGCATGAGTGACTGTGTGCAGGGCATCTCGGTCCAGAAACGGCCGAGGCTGACAAACCAGCCGAACCTGGGCAAAGGCCCCCCTGGTGGCGGCCCCCACCTGCTCCTCCAACCGGAGCCATGCATCCAGGAGGACCCCCAGATTCTGTGCCCTATCCACAGGGGGCAACACCTCTCCCCCTTTGGCCAGCGATGGACATTCCTGACTGGACCGAGATGCCGGTATGCACAGCCACTCAGTCTTGGCCGGGTTTAGTCGAAGCATGTTTCCGTCCATCCAGATCCGTACCGCATGCAGACAACGGGTCATCACAGAGAGGGCATCACTGATCTGGTTTGGGGTGGAGATATACAGCTGGGTATCATCAGCGTACTGATGGTACCTCACCCCAAGCCACGGATGACCTCGCCCAGCAGCTTCATGTAGATATTAAATAAAAGAGGGGAGAGGACCGATCCCTGAGGGACCCCACAAGTGAGCGCCCTTGGGGCCGACCTCTGCCCCCCTGCCAACACCGATTGCGACTGCCCCGAGAGGTAGGAGGTGAACCACCAAAGAACAGTGCCCCCCAGTCCCAACCCCCTGAGGTGTCGCAAAAGGATACCATGGTCGATGGTATCGAAAGCTGCTGACAGATCTAATAGGACTAGGGCAGAGGAAAAACCCCTGTCCCGAGCCCTCCAGAGATCATCCATCAGTGCGACCAATGCCGTTTCTGTGCTGAAACTGGGCCGGAAGCCCGATTGGTACGGATCCAGGTAGTCCGCTTCACCCAGGAAAAGTGGAAACTGCTGAGCCACCACACTCTCCATAACCTTCACCAAAAAGCGAAGGTTGGAGACTGGATGAAAGTTGTCTAACACGGTCGGGTCCAGGGCAGGCTTCTTCAGGAGGGGCCTCACCACCGCCTCCTGCAAGGCGGAGGGAAAAACACCCTCCCCTAAAGAAGCATTGACCACTGTCCGGAGCCAACCACAGGTGGCCTCCCTGGAGGCATAAGCCAACCAGGAAGGACACGGGTCCAACAAACATGTGGTGGAACTGAGATGCTGCATAATCCTGTCCACTTCATCCTCGGAAACAGGATCGAACTCAGCCCAGATCACATCGGCCAGACTACTTGCACCCTGTTCCTCAGACCACTGCAAATCAGAGCACAACCCACACCGAATCCGGGCGATCTTATCCGACAGATATTGACCAAATTCCTCAGCCCTTCCCCGCAACGGGTCCACCGCCTCCCCCGGATGTAGGAGAGAGCGGGTGGCCTGAAACAGGGCGGCTGGGCAGTTATCTGCGGACGCTATGAGGGTGGAGAGATAAGACCTTCTTGCCACCCTCACAGCTACCAGATAAGTCCTAATATGGGCTCTTAGCTGGGCTCAGTCGGACTGGGAGTGGGTGGACCTCCACCTGCTCTCTAAACCCCTCCGATGGTGCTTCATCCCCCGGAGCTCCTCAGTATACCAGGGAGCCATCCAGGATCCACGACGTGTGATGGGAAGCATGGCGACAACCCTGTTGAGGGCATCTGTAGCGGCCAGTTGCCAAGTGGCCGCTAGATCCTCAGCAGAGCTGTGGGCAAGGGAAGAGGGAAAAAACCCCAGTTCCGCCTGGAACCTCTCAGGGTCCATCAGGCATCTGGGGCAGAACCATCTAAGTGGCTCCTCATCCCAGCAGTGAGGGGCAGCCCGTTGGAAGACCAGCCACAGGAGATAGTGATCAGACCATGGAACGGGCAGTGTCATAAGACTAACCTGCCCTCTGTCACTACGCCACTGTTCCGAGACAAAAACTAGGTTGAGAGTGTTTCCCCCCTCATGAGTCAGACCTTGAATTAACTGTGTCAGGCCCATGGCCTCCATAGAGGCCATGAATTCCTGGGCCAGACCCGATGTCCCCCCCAGGGAAGGCAGATTGAAGTCACCGAGGACTATAAGCCCTGGGAACTCCACCGCCACCCCCGAGAGGACATTGAGAAACCCAGGCAGGGCTGCTGCCACACAGCTGGGGGAAAGTTATGTCAGCAGCAAGAAAGGTATGTCAAGGGCCTTGGTGGTGCAGGCTGTTAATAGCCTAGCACTTAGCTCCAGCTGCCTGTAATTATTGCAGGCTCGAATCCCACCAGGCTCAAGGTTGACTCAGCCTTCCATCTTCTCGGGGTAGGTAAAGTGAGGACCCAAGATTGTTGTGGGGCAATAAACTGACTTTGTAAAAATGCCGCTTAGTAATAAGCAGGCATATACAATGGAATGAAGGCTATTGCTGAGCGCATTGGGTTGTATCCCAAAAACTGTAAGCCGCCCTGAGTCTCCGGAGAAGGGCGGGATATAAATATGAATAATAATAATAAGCCCACCTGACCACTAGGCCCCCACCTCAGGAGAAGGGTCTCATTCCTGCCTATCTCTGGGACAGTGACCTCCCTTGGAATCAGGGTCTCCCGAATAACCACAGCTACCCCACCACCCCTCCCCTGGGCCCATGGCTGATGCAAAACCTGGAAACCTGGGGGGCATAGAACAACCAGAGGGACTCCTCCCTCCGGCCCAACCAGGTCTCAGTGATACAAGCCAGGTCCGCACCCTCCTCCTCAATGCCCTCACGGAGGAGGGAAGACTTAATAGCCACGGACCTGGCATTAAAATACACCAGTCTGAGCCCAGGGGTCCCGGTTCCCATGCCCCCTAGGGAGGAGGCCATAGGGTCAGAGCGCATCACCGCCCGAAGGTGGCGGGTGCACATTCCCAACACATGACATGGCCCTATGCCTCATCATCTCCTGCCAATCCCAACCACCCTGGGAATCGCAGTCCCCACCTTGCACTTCGGGGCCCCACCGGCCCCCAGCCCCTGCCCCCACCACAAACCGGGCTGCAACCCACATCCCCGGAATCATTACCCACCCTCCTCCCTAACCTTCTTAAAAATTTAGTTAAAAATTTGGCTAAAGGGGCCCTAGTGACCCTCTAATAAACTTCAGAAGCCAGAAACAGATAAATGATCTACGTCAGGGGTATCAAACTCACGGCCCGTGGGCCAGATACGTCCCATGCTGATCATGCCCACACCCAGTTCAGGAGGAAAAATTCATGATGCATCACATGATGACAATATGACACTGCAAGTTTGACACTCCTAATCTACCTTCTTGCAGATTCCAAATTTCATGCTTTCTTTTACACTTACTGTAGACATACTGTAAGCTCTTAATTTTAGTATTGGTGCCATCTTAATTCCTAAACTACATTGCATCTTATTTTTTAACTTTTTAAATTATTGTTAAATTTCATTTTTAAAAGGAACTTCTGTAGTGTTGTTATGACTTGTGGTCACCATAATACATTGTTAACTGATTAATATTTATTCAGTAATGATGTAAATGTGACCTAAGGCGTAAGTTGTTCACTTTCTATGTCTCTTATAATTCAATAGATTTTTTTCATTTTTCCTTTCCAAAAACCCTCATTTCTAAAGTTCATTTAAAGAACAAAATATTCTTTGCAGATTTTCCATTGCTTAAATAATTAACTGTCATTTGTGTGAATTTAATTGCTTTTGCACTTTGCAATCCAGGTCAAGCAGAGTTGTTTTTAAAAAAATACTGTAATTATATTTTGCCTTGTTTGTTATTTCTACAAATGTAATATTTGTTGGAAAGTTGATGTATTAACTTTTTGCAAAAAAAAGAATGGCTAGATAACTTGGTTGCCTACAAAATGTTGTCATATTCATTTACAGTAATATGAATTAAATAACATCTTTTTATATGACACCTAAATATATCTACACTAAGGAAGAGTCATTCATATATTAAGCTTGTATAAATTAGCTCATATATTTTAGACAGCAGCAAGAAAATGCTGAATGTGTATTGTGAGCTGCCTATAATCTGGTATCCCTTATCTCAGGGGTGTCAAACTGGCGGCCCATTGACCAGATGTATCACATGCAGGCCATGTCCACCACAGCTCCACAAAGGGAAAAACTATCGCAAAATGTCACATGACAGTAACGTGATGCCACAAGTACCTTATCTGACAATTACAAAATCATAATTTCTTGAACATTTCGGTATAAAACTCATGTAAAACTGACACAATAAGTATTAAAACTGAGAAATAAACAGCAAGAATAAGTAATACAACAATAAGTATTACAATTGAGAAATAAACACAAAGCAAGGACATGGTTGACCTAAATGATAGGTAACATAGATAGGCTTCATCAAAAATAAAAATGTGAAAGCATTTTTAAAACAATTATAGTAAATACTGTCAAAAATATTTGAAAATATAAGAAGTAACTGAGAGGATGTTATCAGGTCATCTATAAACAAACCTACACCTTTTTATACATCCAATGAAGCAAAGGACATAGGAGAAAATTGGGTGCTATCAAGACATGACCACCTTGGACTTCCTTCTCTCACCAAAGACAGTAGCAAAAATAACATAGGTACCATATACATCACATACAGATTACCAACTTATTTTAGCTCAGGGTTGGTTGCATTTGCATTTCGAAATATGTCATGGACAGTCTCACTAAGTAGTTGTCAAGGTGTATATGGCACCCAGAAAAGAAATAAAGCAAAAAGCTGCAACTGCCCACAATTTTATCTTCTAATAATGCATCTTGTGCTTATGCTGGGATCTTGGTGTATTTTTAAAATGTAGATAATGCATGAGGAAGTACTTTTCTTTGCAGCATCCTAATTAGTGATTCTTTTTTTTAAAAAAAGATATAAAGTTATTCAGTGTAGAAAGCTTGGAAAAGCATAGAATTATTGTCTCCTAGGCAATATTTGGAGATCCAGGCCTTAACTAGATCCAATATTATGTTTAAATCAAGATCGTCATCATCTACAACATCGTATGCCTTCTGAGATTTATTATTTTGAACTATGACCTTAAAATAATCAAGCTTTGATATCATATTATATACAAAGTTTCTGGTTTTATACTCTGGATGAGGATGGGATAATGATTTTGCATTTGATGAAGAACTGTTTGTTTATTTGGACTACAGACACACCATAGATGCAGTTTTGACAGGAGCATTGGGACTTTAGGAGTGGTCAACACAAAATAGGAATTTTAAGTTTTTACTATGTTTAAGACACCAACATTAACACAAGCTTCTCTCCTTCTTATATGCATGCAATGGCATAACATGGGTTCAAAGTAGCAGAGTTATGCTGCACCATCACAATGCTATAATTGGCATTTGCCACACTTGACTCTTCTGAGGATGTTTCTCTATTTGCTAAATTAATAAGACATTTATTTGCTGAATTTCTGTCACTAAGTGATGTGGTCATTAAGTGAGTTGTGTCTGATATTAAGACTTTTTTTCCCATGGTTATTTAGTGAATCACACAATTGTTATCCGAACCAGCTTCCACCAATGTTCGTTAGGAGTGTATTTCAGTCTGTATTCATTTGTGCTATTTTCAAGCACTGTATTTCATTCCTCTTAAGAAATTTCACTTTTTCTGCCTTTCTTTGTTTCATAGATTGATTAGGGAGAAATTGTTGCAGGTCTGTATAAAACTAGGGCTACCTAGTTTTTGGTTACAAAAATCCAGACAACAAAAGATGCTGGGAAAGAGAATTTTGCAATTCTCTAACCAATTGTATGATCAAACCTGATAAAGCCTAAATGTCATAGTCAACACCAAAATTATACTTTGGAAAAAGGTATATAATGATTTTTAATTGTGCTAACATAGTTTTTGTTTTGGGTTTAATATATTGAATGACATGGATTATGGCTGGAGTTGTTATATAAATGCAACTACTTGTTTTTTCAATACCTGTGACTTAGTACAAAGTATAAACCAGACAGGACCACATGGAAAACTGAGCTTTTGTGAACAGTTGATATATCGGTTTATGAAAGAAGAAAAAGAAAATGTTATTCCCCAGAATACTAAGGCAACATCAGTGAAACTCATTGTTTAATTTTAATACAATATAAGTTATTTGAAAAACAGCGGGCATTATTAAAATAAATTAGAGATAGCCTATATCTGAAATAATACGGGTTTTCTCAATACCTTTACAATGTTTTAGGGTCAACTAGATTCTTTTTGGCAGCCTGCCTTTAAGGTATGATAAAAATGTCAGATTAGTACTTTCTACTGACTGTTAAATGTTAGAATAACAGTTCATTGGCCAAGAAATTTTCATCTAATATTTTACCCTAGTAACTTCATTATTATGTATCACTGTCATAGCAAGTTTTCTTTTTATCTTTTAAATGTCACATCAATGCCATTTACAAATATCTGCTTATGCTTCTGTTAATCCTTCTCCCCATCAGTTGGTATGATTATCAATCTGTAATATTGGAGAAATAATATTGAAACCCTAAACATAATTAACCTTTATTTTCCTCTTCCAATTGCAAATAAATTTAAAGGTTCATTGTTGTTCTTCGGAGATGCAGAAGAAATAAGGAGAGAAGTGAAGGTTGCCAAGGCTACCAGAAGCTGCTTAGTGCTGTGTCAACAAGGAGAATAAATGTTAGCATCCTTTGTACTATTAATGGTGTTATCAGCATGATTTCACAAGTGATATAGGACTTATAGTTCTTTTTATATCAGTCCCACTGCTGCACTAGAGATGTGTACTACTACTTATAGTGGAATATCACAGAAAAGAACAAAGGTTGAAAACCTATTATCAGCAAAACTTTGAATCCATTAATAATAGGATCCATGTAGGACTATATCTTGAAAAAGGAGAACACAAGAATAATGGACAACATTTGGGGTCAGGGGCACATTCTGAATTTTGATAACTAATGATGGGTACACTGAATAATGGCAGTTATGATGAATTTGCATATTCATCACTATTTACTTTAGTGAGCATGGCTGGTCACAAGATACCCCTTCACAGCTTCACGGATAGTTTCTATTCTGGTGAGATAGATAGCAGCAATAGCAATGTTTATTCTGATGTAGGAACCTGAGTAGATTTGCTTGGATTTCTTCTATATTCTTAAAGGAAAATTAATCAAAAATCTTATTTTTGAGATCAATCAAAGTTGTCTAAGTGCATAACTACTACAATAACTTATACTATTACCCACCTGCTTCGTGTAAGTATTACTTAACTGATTTATATCTTGTTTTTATTCATTCATTCATTCATTTATTTATTGGACTTGTATGCCGCCCCATCTCCGAAGACTCGGCTCACAGCTAAAACATACATTGACAATAAATAGCTAAAAAGAATTAAATGAACACAAGCCCAATAATACCAAATTTAAAATAAATTAAAACCATCCCATCCCCCCCCCGAGAGGCAGTCACAGCCCAGATTGGTCAAATAACCAGGTCTTCAAATTGTGGCGGAAGGTGCGGAGGTCAGGGGCCAAATGGAGCCCCAGGGGTAGCTGGTTCCACAGGACGGGGACCACCACAGAATAGGCTCATCGCCAGGGGACCGCCAGCCAACATTGGCTTGCCGACGGGACCCCGAGAAGCCCCTGCCTGTGTGCTCACACAGGGCAGTTGGCACTCGATATCGGCAGGAGTCGCTCCCTTAAATATTGTGGACCCATGTCGTGTAGGACTTTGAATGTTAAAACCAAGACCTTGAATCTCACCTGGAGTGCAACTGGCAGCCAATGCAGGCTGTGCAGGAGGGGGGTAATATGGGAGAATCGGGAAACTCCCATCACCACCCGCGCGGCTGCATTCTGCACCAGCTGCAGTCTCCGGATGGTATGCAAGGGCAGTCCTAGATAGAGAGCGTTGCAGTAGTCAAGTCGGGAGGTGACAAGAGCATGAGTGACTGTGTGAAGGGCATCTCGGTCCAGAAATGGGCAAAGCTGGTGAAGCAGCCGGACCTGGGCAAAAGCCCCCCTGGCAATGGCTCCCACCTGCTCCTCCAACCGGAGCCATGCATCCAGGAGGACCCCCAGATTCCGTGCCCTATCCATAGGGGGCAACACCTCTCTCCCTATGGTCAACAGTGGACATTCCTGACTGGACCGAGATGCCGGTATGCACAGCCACTCAGTCTTGGCCAGGTTGAGCCAAAGCACGTTTTCACCTGTTATTGATTTCATATCCTCACCCTGGAAGAAAGCATGCAGACACCTGGAGAAGGAACATCAACATGTGTTCCTGTGAAAGGAAGAGAAATAACACACACACACACACACACACACACACACAAATGCAAGTGTTGGTGATAGGAGATTCACTACTCAAGGGAATGGAATCAGCAGTTTGTAGACTGGACAAGCAATCTAAGTAGGTATGTTGTTTTGTTGGAGCAAAAAAACAAAGATGTAGCTAAGAACCTTACTAAAATAATCAAGCCCAGAGAGCTGTTTAATTCATTCTTTGCATTGTCTTCATGCAAAAGGGGAACCTACCAAAACAGAACCAGAATACACATTAAAATAGGCAAGAAAAGGGTAAGAGAAGACCTGTCTATCCTACAGGAGTTCAAATCACCAGGACCAAATGGATTACATCCCAGATTTCTGAAGGAGCTGGCAGACATGATCTCAGAAGCATTGAACCACAACTGTCAAAGATCCTGGAGCACCAACTACAGAAGACTGGAAGAGTTGATGTGGTTTAAAAAAGGTGGGGGGAAAGGATCTGGGAAACTTCAAACCAATCAGCCAAACATCAATACCTGGGAAGATCATTGAAAAGATAATCAAGCACCAGGACCCAAGATTGTTGGGGGCAATTAGCTGACCTTGTAAAAATGCCGCTTAGTAATAAGCAGGCATATACAATGGAATGAAGGCTATTGCTGAGCACACTGGGTTGTATCCCAAAAATTGTAAGCCGCCCTGAGTCTCCGGAGAAGGGCGGCATATAAATGTAATTTTTTTAAAAAAAGCACCAGATCTGCAAACACCTAGAAGCAAGCAAAGTTATAACCATAAGCCAACATGGGTTTGTCAAATTATGCCAAACAAATCTTATTTCATTCTTTGACAAAGTGACTAAATTAGTGGACCAATGAAATGCTGTGGACATAGTATACTTGGACTTCAATAAGACATTTGACAAACTCAGTGGTTAAGATGCTGAGCTTATCGACTAGAAAGGTTGGGAGTTTGGAGTTGTTGTTTTTTAATTCATATTTATATCCCGCCCTTCTCCGGAGACTCAGGGTGGCTTACAATTTTTGGAGTGCAACCCAATGCGCTCAGCAATAGCCTTCATTCCATTGTATATGCCTGCTTATTACTAAGTGGCATTTTTACAAAGTCAGCTTATTGCCCCCAACAATCTTGGGTCCTCAGTTTACCTACCCCGAGAGGATGGAAGGCTGAGTCAACCTTGAGCCTGGTGGGATTCGAGCCTGCAATAATTACAGGCAGCTGGAACTAAGTGCTAGGCTATTAACAGTTAATAGGTTTGAATCCCTAGCGCTGTGTAATGGAGTGAGCTCCCATTACTTGTCCCAGCTTCTGCCAACCCAGCAGTTTGAAAGCATGTAAAAATGCAAGTAGAAAAATAAGGATCACTTTGGTGGAAGGTAACAGCGATCAATGCACCTTCGGCATTTAGTCATGCCAGCCACATGAACACGGAGATGTCTTCGGACAGCGCTGGCTCTTTAGCTTTGTAACAGAGATGAGCACTGTCCCCTAGAGTCAGAAACTACTAGCACATATGTGCGAAGGGAACCTTTACCTTTTAACCCTAACCCTAACCTACTTCTTGGTAAGTTAGAAAAATGTGGAATAGATAGTATCACCACCAGATGGATTCATAACTGGTTGGCAGACCACACTCAACATGTAATCCTTAATGGAACTACATCTACCTGAAGGGAAGTAAACTCCAAGGTTCAATCTTAAGCCCAGTGAGACTTAATATGCATATCTGTAAATAGTCATTTTATCTCGGACTCTAAAATGGAACGGACATGGCTTAGAGAAGCTGCCACATTTTTCCTTTCACTTATCCCCTTTTCTGATTTTCTTTCTTTCTTGGTTGAACAAAATCCCCCCCCCCCCAAAAAATGGAAAAGCTTGTAACTATTAAAAAAATATCAGATGGTTTAATAAAGTCATTGTCTCTGAGTTGCCTCAGACAGAATTTTTTGCAGCCAAGTCTGGCTAGCTGACAAAATTTTACATGACAGCTAGTTGTTATTTTTGATTTGCAATCTACCTGTGGTTTCCCACTAAAAGTTCTTTCTTATATTGTGAAAGAAAACTATTACATCAGAAAAGATAAAATTACCACACAACCGATCTGTTTGGTGATGCTAGGTTTGTTTGTTTTTCACATCTAATTTCAGAGAGCTTCCATTATTGATGATCACATTTACACTCTCTAAATTAGACTGGTCAGCATCTGTAAGCTCAATTTTCCTATTTCCTTCTTCACTTCCTATTTTCTTGTTATAAATTTCACTTGAGCAAATTATTTTTGCTTTTTCTCTATGCTTTATGGATAAGCTGTCTTTCTTTACCCTTGTAGACAAGTGCAGGCAAAGGGATGTAAGAGCATTAAGAGAGCTACTAAGAGAACATAAAAGAGAAAGTAAACAAGAACTTAAGCCCTAATTAAGGAGTGTAAGTAAGAGAACCCAAATTTATTTATTTATTTATTTGATTTGTCAATCGCTTACAAGATAATAGGTATAAGTATAAACATAGTTATGAATACATGGAATGGATACATATAAGAAAAATAAAAATAATAAAAAGAATCAATAGGACAGGGACAGTAGGCATGTTGGTGCGCTTATGCACGCCCCCTACAGACCTCTTTGGAAAGGGGTGAGGTCAATAGTACACAGTCTAAGGTTAAAGTTTTTGGGGTTTGGGGAAGAAACCACAGAGTCAGGTAACGTATTCCAGATATTGACCACTCTGTTGCTGTAGTCATATTTCCTGCAATCAAGTTTGGTGCGGTTAACCTTGAGTTTGCATCTATTGTGTGCTCTTGTATTGTTATGGTTGAAGCTGATGTATTCATTGACAGGTAGGACATTGCAATGTATGATTTTATATACTATACTTAGATCAGACCGAAGGTGGCGTAGTTCTAGGTTTTCTAGGTCTAGAATTTCAAGTCTGGTGGCATAAGGTATTCTGCAACGAGTAGAGGAGTGTAGAACTCTTCTTGTGAAATATTTCTGGACTTTCTCAACTGTATTAATATCAGATACATGATGTGGGTTCCAGACTGATGAGCTGTATTCGAGAATTGGTCTAGCAAATGTTTTGAATGCTCTAGTTAGTAGTGTGATATTACCAGAGAAAAAGCTACGTAGGATTAGGTTAACAACTCTTAATGCCTTTTTGGCTATGTAGTTACAGTGGGCTCTAGCACTTAGATCATTTGAGATGAGTACTCCAAGGTCCTTGACGGAGTTTGGATCATCAAGAAGGTCTTGACTATTTAGCCTGTATTTTATTTTCTGATTTTTTTTGCCAATATGTAAGACAGAGCATTTATTTGTTGAGATTTGAAGTTGCCATTTGTTTGACCATTCTTTTTGAAGGGTAGCAGTATTGTCTGTGGTGTTGAATAGCTTTACATCATCAGCGAAGAGAACGCAGTTGCTCTTAATATGATCATATATGATATCTTGACTCTGTATGGGGACGGAGGAGGAATTAGAGGGGACAGAGAGAAAGTGGCTGTTTTTCAAGATTCTATTATCTATATTAACATTATTCTTCTAATCAACAGTACCTTATGACCACATGGCTACAAAAATGTCTTCTGACAGTGATGGCTCAATGGCCTGGAAACAGAGATGAGCACTCCCCTCCATAGTCGGTCATGACTAATGGAGTAAAATCCCCAGGGACTCCTTTTTAACAATACCCTATAACAATAAAGTAATAAATAAATAAAATAAATAAATAAAATAATTAATGTAATCCTTACGGCTATTGGTCCCTGATCCACCCTATTTTGAAGAAGTGACATTAATCTTGAAAGCTTCATGTTTTCTCATAGAAGAGACAGTGTTCATTCCACTGTCCACCGAAAAAGTTGTTGGAATACTGTTACAAAAGGGAGTGCTAGTGTATAAACCAAAACCAAAACAAAATAAAACATTGCAATACTGTAGTCCAATTAATACATTGGGAGCAAAGCTTATCTCACCCAGGATCAATCTGGCATCTAGCAGCTCAACCAGTATTTATTCTCAAGGATTAATTATTATTTCAATGGATTTATTTCTCATGCACAAGGTTACAACCCTATTTTTATGATGTGGATTAATTTATCTGGATGGTTCATTTTATCCTTTACAAGGCTCTTCTATCAGCTCAGGAGACTGCAAAACATATTCTACAACAATGAAGTAGTACTCTGGCAATCCTTGCAATGTCTTTTTTCCTGACCTGGCTTATGTCAAAGAGCTGATAAGTCTCATTTTAAAAGCTTTCAGTATTCAAACTCTCTTTTAAACACAAGATTTTCTGCTTATGTCTTTAAACCTGCCTATGGCTTCAGTCTGAGTGCCACAACTCTCTCAGGTTATCTCTACACTCAGGGCTGTGTTATTATTGTTTTTCCTCCTCACTCAGATCCTTTATTATAGCTTTGTGTGAGTTTTTAAAATGAATTAGAATTAGAATTTTAGAATCATTACACTCACCCAGGCCAAAATGATTCACACAATAGCATTTTATCCTCCATGATGTTTTTGAACTATGTAAATAAAAATGGTGCTTTTGCTTCTTTTATGTTACAACTATATTCATTTGACTTATTTATTGATTTATTCATTATTTATTTATTTGTCGATCCCTTACAAGATAATAAGTATAAGTATAATCATGAGTAAGAATACAAGAAATAGGTACGAATAAATGGGGACAATAGGACAGGGACGGGAGGCATGATGGTGCACTTATTATATATTACAGCAGCCAACATTTTTCTCTTTACCAATGTCAGACTTACATGAATAGGTACACCGAAAATGTGGCTGTAAATCTTGGCAATGATATTGTGATATCATAATACAATCAATCCAGTTCACATCCCAGATGGAGTAGAACTGATCCAAACGAGGAGGCATACATAAAAGTTACCTGGAAATATCCGTCTTTTTTTTACAATTTCACAGATTTTCCTTCATAAGTCTGTTATTGGTATTTTCCTCTTACTGATACCCCTTTTCTCCCTTCAAAAAAGAGCCTGAGGTAAAGACTCAGATAATTGATAATTGTGCCACAAAGAAGAGGGGTCAATCTATCCTCCAAAGTACCTTAAGGCAGGACAAGAAGCTTTGGATGGAAACTAATGAAGGAGAGGCCCAACTGGAACTAAGGAGAAATTTCCTGAAAGTGACAACAATTAATCAGTGAAAAATGACTTGCCTCCAGAAGGTCTACTGTGAAGATTTTAAGGAAGAGATTTATTATTATTTATTTATTTTATTTGTTAGTTGATTACAAGATAATAGATATAAGTATAAACATGAGTAAGAATACAGGAAATAGGTACCAATAAATGGGGACAATAGGACAGGGATGGGTAGGCACGATTGTGGACTTATGCATGCCCCTTAAAAAAATTGGACAACCATTTGTCTGAAGTGGTATAAGGTTTCATGCTTGAGTAGGGGGCTGGACTAGAAGACTTCCAAGACCTCCTGTTATTCTATTATTCTTAATTTTAACCATAAACCTGAACTGATTCCTTGCAATAGGCTTTTGGAACTGTGTATTGGGTCATGTGACATCATAAGACTGATAATTTAAGCAAGCTACATCAAAAAATTTATAATGGCATGATGGTATTAATGTGAATAATGGATTACATGCCATCAACTTAATATTGATTCTTAGCAACCACACAGATTTTCTCCATGAGAATTTTGACAGTCCTTTACTTGGTGTTTCAGGTCTTTCAACAATACATTCATTGCTGATGGTCATTTGTCATGTTGCTGGTCATCCTTTTCCTTTCCTTTCCATCTTTCCCAGTATTAAAGCCTTCTCTAGGGCAGTTGGACTTCTCATAATGTGTCCCAAGTAGGATACCTTAAGCCTGGTTCTTTGTGGCTCTAGTGAGATTTTCAGGCTGATTAATTCAAGGATCCGTCTGTTTCTTTTCTTGTATTCTTTTCACAGTATCCTCAGGAGTCTTTTCAAACACCAAAGTTCAAAAGTGTCAATACTTTTTCTATCCTTCTTCTTCAAAGTGCAGATTTTGCTTCCTTAGACTGTCATAGGTAATATTATTGCTTGCACTGTAGTGATCTTTGTAGATATGGCATTAAAGTAGCTTCTATTTACTTTATTTTGAAATGTCCCCACTGCAGTTAAATTTTACCCTGTTATTTTATTTTAAAAATATAATCCAATATACAGATTAAATAAGTCAAACCTAGAGACCTGTTGACTTCAAAAATTCATCTACAAACTGTCATCTGAGTTACACTGTCAGTTAAGCTTTTAACACCTTAGTGAATTTATGGTATGTTGCCATAGATGTTATTTTTCATGGTGGTAAGATATGTCACTGTTCTCAGAGCTGAAAAAATGGTAACACTTTATAATCTTTGAATGTAGCAACGTGTTACTGACTCAAAACTGATCTTAACTGAATTTGCTTCTGGGCAAATGTGAATTATTCTATTTCAACCATTCTCAGCAGGTGTAACCACAGGTACATATTGACATAATACCGTAGAAAGAAAAGATTTCTGGCATACAAGAAAGGAAAGAACCAGAATTCAGCCTTATTTTCTTAGTTATTCACACATGAATTAAGCAAAAAAACATTCCATTTATAACAATATGTAAATGCATATATCATCCTCTTCACTGTGAAGAAGCAAGACAAAATATAATGAAAGCTGTTTATTTATTACAAAGAAAGAACATAATATTTTATCACATTGTTTTAATATTATATTGTCTGGCATCTACTAAAAATTAAACTATTATATTAAATGTCAAAATTTTCATTTGGTTTAATTTTTCAGATTTGTCACAATCACCGTACATTTTCAAAGCTGTATCTAGACTTATTCATGGTACAGCAGAATACTGGGATAACAGAATCATATATTGTCAGGTAATTATTATTTAAGCCACATAAACTACAATAAGTTGCTTCAATGCATAATTAAGTCAAAACAAAACCTCTTTGAGGGAAATATTTCTAGAGAAGGAGTAGAAAGAAGAAATGATGATATCTGAAATCATCCAGCATGGCTAGTTACTATTAACAATTAGTTATCAAATAGTACATGTATGTGTGCATTGGTTCATATAATGCATATGGAAAGTAGTGTTGTGTCTTGAGATCTAACAAGCAGATTGTTATTATTTCCATACTTCTTGATACAACCAAAATATCCACATTTTGCATAGAAACAAGAAATAGTTAGCAAAAGTATTATATGAATTGCTTGGAAACAGCATTATGGCTGATGTCTTCTGGAAGGCATCAAGATCTGGCATTAGGCACTAGGAGGAATGATGGGAGTCTATGGAAGACTGAGGCACCAGATATTTTAGTTCTTGGTTTTAGTTGTGTTTTTATGATTTTGTTTTATTACATTTGTGAGCTGCCTAGAATATTTTTAATGTGGGCAGCCATTCAAATTTCTAAATAAATAAATAACCTTTAATTATCTGTCTGCTGTCTTTCCTTTTCACAAAAAACGAATGAAGGAATGTTTAAAAGTAATGCATCCACTGAAAACTTTTTGAGAAAAGACGAATATTATTGATAGAAACCATGTAAGAAGAAAGGCCTGAAATAAAATATTCTTTGCAATCATCAAAAGCATTAGAGTCACACATTTTCTACATTTGTTGAGCTAAAAAATAAGGCATTACGAACCAAATATTATCTAGCATCATGTTCTAATAGAAACTTCATAGCCAGAGATTCAAATTTTCTTATCTTATAAGACTGAGATAAAATTCATCAGAATAAAATTCTCAGTGATATGAGCACAAATATTAAAACATATTCAAACCTAGAAAGATTTTTTAAAAAGTCTATTTTCACAAATAGAAATTATTTATTTAAATAAATCCTTGGGTTTCTTTTTCCTGAGATTCATGCAGTGCTCTATAATTTATGTATTTATTTTATTTTTATTTATTTATTTATTTCGTCAAGAGCTTACAATATAACAGAAACAAGAATAAACATAAGTTTAAATACAAGAAATAGGAACTAATAATTGGGGACAATAGGACAAGGACGGTAAGCACGATTGTGCGCTTATGCACGCCCCTTACAGACCTCTTAGGAATGGGGTGAGGTGTTTTATTAAGTTGTGTAATAATAATAATGTGTTTTATTAAGATGTGTAATCATTGGATTGTGAAAAGAATACTATTGTACAGTAAGAAATATTTCAGTTATATGTTATATCCTGCAGTTCAAATTGCAAAGATAAGGAAAAAAATATTTCGACAGAAAATTCTCACTATCTCACAAGTTCAATTGTTCCTAATTCAATTGTTTAGGTCTTCCTGGTGTGCCAGTTATGGTCTTACCTACAGCAAGAGGCTTTAGGGGAAGATTGATCAAGAAAGGACTACTATAATTTATTCTATACCCTCCCCCCAAAAAACCCTATATTGATATAAAATGTGCATATGCTTATGAACTAGAAAGAAATGCAAAGTTGTCAGGTGCAGAAGTAAGTCAGGTTGAAGATGCTTGTTTTCTTTTATTTTTAATGTATTCAAAACATTGCCTGACTCCTTTCATAGATATTGCTCTCTGAGATTTAATCTCCATTTTGGAAAAACCTATTATCTTTTTGTTACACTTCTGTTACACTTTCAAAGTGTAACAAGGCCCAACAAAAGCATATTTTGATTTATCGTTAACAATGTAAATATTTTTACACAATCATGTTTGATGTTATTTTGTGTCTTGCAAAGTTGTAAGCTCAAAATCTTCCTCAGATAAACTTGGCATCTATAGATTGACAATTAGTTACTCGGTTTAGATTACCTTTGTATTTTTATTTTTTATTTCCTTTTACTTAGCAGAAAATGGAGAAAGCCATCTGGTCATTTAGCTTTGCTCCCGTCTACTTTGGTGGATGGGAGAAATGAGGGTAAGGAACCATGAAGGCAGTCCCTGCCATATTCACCTATGCCTGTCTTTGTTGTACAAAGATGATCTAATATGTAGGCATTTACAGTTATATGGAATACAATATCAGGGAAAGTATAATAGTTACTTCATCTTCTTCAGATAAGTCCCAAGTGAAAAGAGCAACATTTATAATAAACTTGTTAATCTAGGTAAAAATGTCAGGGATCGTGTACTATTTAATTTTTATCTCAGGCAAAGTCTTAAACAATGTTCTGCATTATCCATTATTTAATCATTTAGCTTAACTATAATCTATTAGCATCTTTTAAAAATTATTGTTGTTCTCTTGCTGATCCAAAAGTATTGAGAATACGGAACAGAATAGCTTGCTTTAAAAAAAATACAGACCCTTAGTGGAAAACATTGTTTTTCCCTGGTTTGATACTAAATCTATGGACATAAATGATTTTAAATAAATAAATTGGGAAATCTGGGAGACTGCAGGTCAAGGAAGTGCATATCACAGAAAAATAATTGTAGCATATTCAGCCACCTTCAACTCAATTCAACCCACCTTCAACTCAATTCAACCCACCTTCAACTCAAACTTGAGAGTCAATTTAATAGAACAGCAGACCAACAGGAAAGAAAATCTTAAATTTCCTCATGGTGAGAATAATTGCTGAGTAGAACAGCTTGCCTCCTGAAGTTGTGGGCACTCCATTTTTGGATGTTTTCAAGAAAAGATTGGACAACCACTTGCCTGGAATGGAGTAAGGATTCAGGGCTAGGGTTGAACTAGAAAAAGCAGCCTGCCAGCCCCATGATTCTGTGATTCTAAATGAAAAGTTATATAACTATATAAGATTGCTTCACTTATCTTTAGAAAAGCCATAAATGAGGATACCAACTCTTTGAGCTGTCACTCTTTTTTCAAATGTTTTTTTTTCCAAATGTTGGAGCAATCATTTTGAAATTGCTCCGTAAATGTATTTCTGTGTTGAAGATGTGAATGAATTTAATTCCCATGAATTAAAAAAAAGAAAGAAAACTGCTACAGTTTCTTTGAAATATAAGAAAATGGTACAGTAAATGATAGCTCTCACTGAAACAAAACAGCCATGCTGCTAATGGGAATACTGATCCATTTCCTATACGTATGGACTTGCTGAAAATAGTCTAGCTGCTTTACTTCTGAGGTCCAAATCTATTTTTGAAATAACTTTTCAGAAATTGTTTCCCAGGGCAAAATGGGAACAACCTATTTTCGTCTATCAATCGCTTCTGCAAGCTGTGAAGAAAAAAAGGAAATGAAATGGAAAAAAAAAACAAGATGTAAAGACTTAAGACATTCAGGAAATTATTTGTGTAAGTGTTACAGAACTTCAACTTATTTTGTGATCAATTCATCAGGACCTTTTTCCAAAATTATATGTTCTGAATTGTAAGTTATCACTTGATTACATTTCTGTTTTCCAACTGATGAATTTGATTTTAGCTGGTATTATTCTTAAAGCAAATACAAATGAAATACAATCTGTGGAGGGGAAGAGAGAAACCTTGGAGAGCAGAGCAGATGAGATGTGTTGGCTGTGGAAGTTTGTGGGAGGAAGTTTGCAAAGGATTTGTGCATTCTACAAATGGGAGTTGCTGATACAATATTAGAGTTAGCATTTATACATTGGCTAAATTGATGTGAACACCAATTATTTTATAATTTTATTATTCTCAACATTCTATACATATAAATATGAATGAAAAACTTGACCAGTTTCCTACAGAAGCATATTACATATCTGGAATATTTGCAGAGAATATATCATTGCTTTTAAAATCTTTAATCTTCAGCAACAGATATATTATAGTTTGGAATTTCATGGTTTAAACAATTCTATTTAACTCTTCTTACCTACTTTAAAAAAGGAGATTTAGCAACATTACCTAATGTTATTGTTTAAATTTTATTGTCCCAAAGGTGGCAACTGGAATTTCTTGCTTTTCTTTGAAGATGTTTAAGTTCTCATCCAAGCAACTTCTTCAGCTCTGACTCTGAATCTCCAAAAGAATGCATATGACCGTCTGTCTGCAAGGAAAATAAATCCTTCCATTCCCCATCATCCAATCAGAGCTGAAGTGAGAGAAGCAAAATGTCTTTAAAGAAAAACAAGGAAGTCCAGTTGGTGCCTGAAAAAGCACCTTTGGGACAACCTTGACCTGGATGATTGAGAATCTCCATAGAAATTTAAATTTCATTTCATTTTTAAAAAAATTACATTTATATGCTGCCTTCTCTGAAGACTCAGGGCGGCTTACAATTTTTTGGAGCACAACCCAATGTGCTCAGCAATAGCCTTCATTCCATTGTATATGCCTGCTTATTACTAAGCGGCATTTTTACAAAGTCAGCTTATTGCCCCCAACAATCTTGGGTCCTCACTTTACCTACCCCGAGAGGATGGAAGGCTGAGTCAACCTTGAGTTTAACCTAACAGCTGCCATTCTTCCTGAACCAACCCCCCATCCATCAATTATTATGACAGATTGAGCAGGGGGCTTTTAATAAAAAAGAAATGAAAATACCATCTTTAACTTCATTTATAATAAACTTAAACATTCAAAAATGTTCTTCAATAGCTAGCCATTTTCTACTGTCTTATAAATGATATTTGGGGTAAGACCTCATTCTTCTCAAACGTAGACTTTAAATTAGAAATCGGGGGGGAAATGAATAGAATTATTTGAGAGTAAATTAACATGGGAGAAATGTAGATCCTAAGGCCACAGATATAAATACTCAGAAATAAGTCAGTTAAGGCTCCTTAGAAATGGTCTTCACAACTTTGTGACTTTTTTTTTAAAAAAAATATTTTATCTGCAGCTGCATGTTTAAAGAGGTTGTTCCTAGGTACCAAGATTTTCAAAGATTATTCTGTCATCTTTATAGCAAAGACCTCAGCCCCTTTAAAGTATGGTAAGGATGAAAGTAATGTCATTCTGCCAAAAGGGTGAGGAGAGGTTTAAGAGCAGCATTTGTGCCTCTTATGAGTTTTTTTTTCTTACTCTTTGCTTCAGTTTAGCACTGCAGAGTTTAATGCATTATAAAGATGCACTTGCTGTGAAAAGACATTTAATGTATGTAAATTTATTTATATGTGTACATATTTATATTATTTGTTTACTCACATATACATGCATAGGCATAAATGCAAATAATTATTTACCATCCTATTTTAAAAGCTCTGGATACTTTATAATATGACAAAATAATCAACTGGAGGGAGGAAGAAATAAACCTCAGCTTGTTGCCCTAACCTCTTACCAATAACACAATTACCAGTAACACAATTCCCACCCCTGTTGTTTTTGTCTGATTATTTAGTTAAAGAGGAGAAAGAAATGTAGGAGGAAAGAAAAATATTAGATCATGTAGGAGAAAGGAGGAGGGAGGAGGGAGGAGGGGGAAGAGGATAGAAAAGGGTGATTATTCTCAAATAAGAAAAATTAGATTTGCTATGATCCTGTAAAACAACTTTTTTAGGAAGATAAGTCTATAAATTTTCAAAATTAGTGTTGCCTTCTTTTTTTCTCTATATCAAAAAGGTTCTTCTAATTGTTATTCATTCCTCATTCTTTGTGATTTGCAGATGCTCACTCAGAGTAGTCCCAACTTGGACTGTACATTTCTGATGGGTTTGATGCAAAAGTTATACAGTTTATCCCATTGAGGGAAATTCTTTTTTTAATTATCCAAAATTAAAGTTATTTAATAATGTTGTAGCAACAAAGCTAAAATCATAACTTTAAAAATATTAGAGAGTTTCATAAACAGTGATAGTTTATCAATTAAGGAACTCATGCTTAAGGTCCACCCGCTACAGTAGAGGCACACATTAGATGTCTGAAAGTTTTTAGTGAAGCCCTTCAAGGCCCCTAAGAAAATTACCACATTGTAAAATGCGATTGCATCATACCAGGGTTGTCAAACTCGATTTCATTGGGGGCCACATCAGGGTTGTGTTTGACTTTGGGGACTGGAATGGATGTGGCCAGGATGGACATGGGCACCTTGATGTCCGGGACACCGGATCCAGCCCTCAGGATGCTTAGAACTGGCCTGCGGGGCAGTCCTGGAAACAGCAAAGGACCAGCCTACAGTACCTCCACCAGGGAAACAGAGCTCATGAAGGCTGTGCTACCATGCTCCCATAAAATGTGATATAAAGCAGAATAATTAAATAATTGAGGACATGTTAATTATATAAGTTAATACTCAAGTTTATTTAAGTTCTTTAATGTGAGTCTATATACATTTAAAATAAATTTATTTTGTCCTGGTCCACCCAGTGTGATGCCCGAAAGATAGGATGTACCTTAAGCTAAATTGTTTTAGATCAAGTAGATTTTGGTCTAAATAGAGCAAGAATCTCAAGTAACTCTCATAATTCTTAGCCATGGTGTGCAAAGCTAATTAAAGCAATTGAGTTTCATTGCATTGTATCAGTTTAGTTGTTTCTCTAACACATAAGTTGACATCTATCCAAAATCCATTGTTTTGTAGTATCAGTAATAGATATCCCTTCTGTTGATTTCTTCAGAGATACAGCAAGCAGAGATCAAGGAAATTGGACTCGGATCTCCACATTTATAAACTTGCTAACAACTAGATAATGTGAACTCTATTCTTCTATGCTATCCAAGTTAAATATAAAATATGGCTGCATTTCATTGTTATCCATAGTGAACATAGTGAAGGTTATAGGAAACATTTGATGAATCAATATATCAAATGCTGAAGAAAGACACTGGATATCCAGTTTTGTAAATTCAGTTTACAGCCTCAAGTAGAGTAAATTTATTGAGTGAAAGGAATCAATGAAAGAACATTGCTTTGCAACTCTGCAGACTTATTTCCAAATTTTCTGCTCACTGATATATTGTTCCCTTGAACTTCAGAGTGCTTATAGGAATATGCATCAAAATCATAAATCATAATATCTGTTGTAGATATAAAGCAATGAACATGCTAATATCAATTCACTGAAATAATGGAAGCCTTTCCATTAGCTACACTGGGTGGACCAGGACAAAATAAATTTATTTTAAATGTATATAAACTCACATTAGGCCTGAGCCTTTCCAATAGCTTTCTAAAGTTCTAGGTTCAAAAATTAGGTTAAATTTTCTCTTAAAGTCTAATGTTGTCCAGTGTAGTTATGATAGTATTGCTTGTCATATTTAGTTATGATCATATTGCTTGTAATAATGAAACTAAGGAGTCTTCTTGTATTCTTGTATGTTTTCCTGTATTATACTTATCTGAAATGCCAGCCCATACATATGCTGAAACTGTCTTTGTAGGGAAACATTCCTAGCTGAATTGATCTAGAGTGGTGACATGGAGAACAATCATTTAGGAATCTGTGAACCAGTAAACCAAATTGTTTATGCTGACCTAGTAGGAAGAAATAATTAATAAGATCACACAGATGGATTTGTCTAAAACATTCCAATATTGTAAATGCTGTAATTTTCACTGTATCTGCCTTTTTATTTCTCTTGCCTTTGGAACTAGCATGCCAAAAGTATGTAAGTTCTGGTTCTGCTTCTGATCAGGGTGGTTCACCTTTGTTGGGAACCCAGTATATAAAGAAGTGTTGGCTTAAATTATTTTCTTTGATATCTAGCTTCCTACATACAGAACTTTTTTACAGAAAAGTAGGAAAACTGCTGTGGTTCGGCGGCAGCAGGTGTGGACAGCTGAGGCCTCAGAGAGCGAGGATTTGTATGTGGGACCTGCGTGTAATGCAGGGATGGGGCCATGAGTGGAATGCTGCCTTCGGAGATTGTGGAGGCTGGCAGCAGTGATGCAGAGGACCCCAAGGAGCCTATGCCCAGTGCGCATGCACGCAGGGGTGCTCAAAGGAAAGAGCAGCTGCAGCAGCATGGGCGACTCAGGAGTAAGCAGGGGTGGGATGCTACCAGTTCGGCCCGGCTCTATAGAACCTGTAGCTACAAACAGCAGCTGACACCGAACTGGTTCGGTGTTTGGCCCACCCACCTGCCCGGGATCTAGGCTGTCCTTTATTCCCTGCTTTTTTCTCCTCAGCTGCTTTGTGCGGCTGAGGTTGAAAAAGCGGCTGAGGTTGAAAAAGCAGGAAAGCTGTCAGCTGTCCAGGTGGCACATTATTTCTTGCAAACGCTGAACACATGCGTGTGTTATGATTGTCTGCAGTTTGGAGAACTGGCAAATTGCTCCACTGGCTGGCCCCCTCCTCGCCCACTCGCTCCTTACCTGGCATGCAAACTTGCCTGGTTTGGTAAATTGATATTTTTCCTTTTTTTTCTTGACCAGCAGCTGTTCTTCTCTGCCGGGAGATTTAGATTAGTTAGAAAGCAGGAAATCCTTGGATTTCTTGCTTTCCAGCTAATCTAAAAGAAGAGCTGAACCTTCCTTAGGACTGAAGCTTTTCAGTGCAGACTCAGGTAGCCGATTGCAGATAGATAGATCTCTAAGTGAATCTGTGATTCTGTGAGCAATTCAATCTGCCTGCCTGCTTTGCATGCTTTGGGTAAAAGTTGCTCTTTTTTATTAAAAAAAATGCAATATTTACATACATGGTGTGTTGTGAGTTAATTTTGTGAGTTTGCTTGCTAGCAAATTTTATGTGAGAGACTCAGGTAGCCGATTGCAGATAGATAGATCTCTAAGTGAATCTGTGATTCTGTGACAAACTCAATCTGCCTGCCGGCTTTGCCTGCTTTTGGGTAAAAGTTGCTCGTTTTTTTATAAAAAAATCATTATTTACATAAATATTTATAATATTTACATACAAGCCATGCCCACCCAGTCACATGACCACCAAGCCACACCCACAAATTAGACCACACCCACTAGAACTGGTTGTTAAGAAATTTGAATCCCACCCCTGGGAGTAAGGCTGCAAGATAATGGCCCCACCCTTAAGAGGTAAAAGCCAGCCTGAGAGACCAGGATTCTTTTCAGGAAGCAAAGAAGTTCTTGCACTTCAAGCCTTGTGGAAGTTCAGACTATCCTGGTTTGTGTTTGGAGACATTTTGTTTGGAATATTTCTTGGCAACGTAATCTAGTGTTTTGGGAAGCCTTGCACAACCTTGGCAAAGCTCGTTCTTATCAGAGACAATTACTTTTCATAGCCTTTTAACTGTGAATGAACAGAATTCGCAGAGAAGCATTAAAAGGTTTTGCTTTTACCTCTGTTTGGTGTTTGTTTCCTTGGAACAAGGTTTGGGTCAGAACAGAAAACAGACTTCTACTTGCAGTTTGACATGATACATTCAAAGTGCAAATTTAGATTGAAGTCTTAAACTAACCTCTATTTTTGCTATTGCTATTCTAGTTATTTTTTTATTTTTTTTATTTTGTCAAGCTAAGATAACAGGTATAAGTATAAACATAGTTATGAATACATGAAATGGATACATATAAGGAAAAAAAACAATAGGACAGGGATGGTAGGCACATTGGTACGCTTATGCATGCCCCCTACAGACCTCTTAGGAAAGGGGTGAGGTCAATAGTAGACAGTCTAAGGTTAAAGTTTTTGGGGTTTGGGGAAGAAACAACAGAGTCAGATAGAGTATTCCAGACATTGACCACTCTGTTGCTGAAGTCATATTTCCTGCAATCAAGTTTGGTGCAATTAACCTTGAGTTTGTATCTATTAAGTGCTCTTGTATTGTTATGGTTGAAGCTGAAGTATTCATTGACAGGTAGGACATTGCAATATATAATTTTATGTACTATACTTAGATTGGACCGAAGGCGGTCTAATTCGAGGTTTTCTAGGTCTAGAATTTCAAGTCTGGTGGCATAAGGTATTCTGCAATGAGTAGAGGAGTGGAGAACTCTTCTTGTGAAATATTTTTGGACTTTCTCAACTGTATTAATATCAGATATGCAATGTGGGTTCCAGACTGATGAGCTGTATTCAAGTATTGGTCTAGCAAATGTTTTGTATGCTCTAGTTAGTAGTGTGATATTACCAGAGAAAAAGCTATGCAGGATTAGGTTAACAACTCTTAATGCCTTTTTGGCTATGTAGTTACAGTGGGCTCTAGCACTTAGATCATTAGAGATGAGTACTCCAAGGTCCTTGACAGAGTTTGGATCATCAACAAGGTCTTGACTATTCAGCTTGTATTTTATTTTCTGATTTTTTTTGCCAATATGTAAGACAGAGCATTTATTTGATGAGATTTGAAGTTCTCATTTGTTTGACCATTCTGATACATAGCAGTATTGTCGGTGGTGTTGAATAGCTTTACATCATCAGCGAAGAGAACACAGTTGCTCTTAATATGATCACAGAGGTCATTTATGTAGAGTATGATGAGAGTTGATCCTAGAACACTGCCTTGGGGGACACCACTGTTGACAGGTACAGAATTTGATAGGACACTCCCAATTTTGACCATTTGTTGCCTGTTTGACAGGAATGCCTCTATCCAGTTATGCAGGTGTCCAGAGATACCATAAGATTTTAGTTTTAGGAGTAGTTTGTCGTGTACCACTGAATCAAAGGCTTTACAGAAGTCTTTGTAAATTGTGTCTATTGCTTTGCCCTGATCGAGTTGTATAGTCCACATGTTTTTGCAGTGTAAGAGTTGCAGATTACAGGATAGTTTTTTTCTGAAACCAAATTGTTTGTTAGAGATTATTGTTTGTCTCTAAGTGGAGGATAATGGATTGGTTAATAATTGATTCCATGACTTTACAGGTGAGGCAGCATAAAGAGATTGGTCTGTAATTTTCAACTAGGCTGGGGTCTCCCTTTTTGAAGATGGGGAGATGGCTAGTGACTATAGGTTTGGCAAGGAGCTGTATATCGCTGTGCCATATTTCTATCAAGAATCTCTAAGAATCTATATTCTATTAACACTCATATGTCTGTTTGATACTTTGAAACCTTAGTGAAATGAGTTGAGTGAAATGCTGCATCATAGGGCAAAACTTTGTCAACAAAGATTCATCAAATGGGCAATTTACAGAATACTGGAATCCATTTATTCCCAAATGAATGAAATTTCGGGAATGATTTTACTGCTTCAACACTTCTGTGCTACTGTGCATTCTGTGCCATTGCTCATGTGGTCCTCATTTTCAACATTCACTGACACCTTCCCACAAGTCCAAGGGCAACTTAGAAGGAGTTGATATGGTTGTCAATGCTCCTATGCTTCTTGTCGCTTTCTTGCATGCTTTTTATCCATGTGTTTCTGTTTATGAGAAGCTTGCCTTGCAGGAAGAAAGTCAGTGGAGAGGTGAATCAATCCCTTATGCTGGTTCAATGCTTCCATGTTAGTCACTTGCACACTCCCTCTCTCCAGCCTGTCTCCACCTAGCTGCAGCCACTTACTACCTGGTGGAAAGGGAAGCGGCTTTCCAACGTTCACAGTCAGACTTCCACAAGGAAACATAATGGGGAAGATGAAGTCAGAAGTCATTCCTGTCCACACTGCTGTTTTGTCCACCTGTGGTCTTTCTGTTTCTCTGTTCAGGTAAAGAAATATCTCTGAAACAATGACCCAAAGGGGCACAGATTGTCTAGTTTTTGGTAAAAATTAAAGCTTTTCTATTGTTATAGCTGCTATATATTATTTCTTACACCTTAGTTTGCATACTTCAAGTAATAATTTCAAAGTAGAAGGTATGTTTTTATCACCTTCCTCCCAAATATGAGCCAACACTATTAACTTAAAAAATTCAGGAATTACTAATTTATGCTACTAGAAACAATATCAGTACTGCCTGACTTATATCCTCCAAAATGCTTTAAAATAGCTGCCAGATTCAGTATAAAAATACATCATGATGGCTTTGATGTCATTACTATTCTAATGGCAATAGACATCTGACTGCCCCCTGAACACACAGGGTCTTTGTAAATGGCTGAGAATGAGTACCACTATATCTACTTAAAATATGGTCTACAGTAAACCTTTGAATTTATAACAACTCAATGATGCTTCACATGTTATAAATTCATTGCCATGCAAATCTAAGAAGATTGTTTTTGTGGTTTCTAAAACATGTTCTTGTCCCAGTAAATCTAATCAGTGCTATCAGATTAGAATATCTGTCCTAAAATGTATCTTCCTTTTAACATTCATGAGGAATAAAACAGTACTTACTCTTGTCAGTGGTACTGTCTCATAATTGCTGACAAGCCCAGCAGTTAAATATTCATGGTAAGGAAAGCTCATTAGTGCTTTCCTTTAAACACTAATACATTCGTGTTCAAACAATTATATCACATAATTGTGCCATCTCACAGCAAGACTCTCAAGCCAGTAATTACATAATCACCCAATGTTTCGTGTAACTTTTAAATCTCTGGAATAACACCAAGGTATCTCCATGGTACTACATGCATACCATGATATCTGCAAACAGACGTGCACATATACAGCCAAAACTTATTTTAAAAAACATGTAATAATTATATCAGTGCCTTATTTGAATTCAAAGCAATTTGATTCAATAATGGCCATTATTCTGATAGTGATCAAGTAACAGTTGCTTTTACATTCATCCTTTCAGCCTAAAACTCTATGACATGGAAATGCAACAGCCTGCATGAAAAAGAAAATTTGATCCATGCATTGCATGAGCCATGGTTGATCAAGCATACCCAGGAGCAAATTCTGAGAATTCCTACTGAATCCTAACCTATTAATAAAATAGCAATAGCACTTAGACTTATATACCACTTTATAGTGCTTTACAGCCCTCTCTAAGTGGTTTTACGGAGTCAGCATATTGCCCCCAACAAGCTGGGTCCTCATTTTACCCACCTCAGAACAATGGAAGGCTGAGTCAACCTTGAGCCTGGTGGGATTTGAACTGCCAAACTGCAGGCAGCTGAGAGTCAGCAGAAGTGGCCTGCAGTACAGCACTCTAAGCCCTGCACCAGTCTAACCACTGCGCCACCAAATAAGATAGTTTATCTGAAAAAAAGGCATTATTTCCAATTTGAAAACAGTTTTTTATCTCACTTATCTGAGATTAGATAAAGATTTTAGACATACCTCCCCATCCAAAAATCTTAAGCAGAGTGAATGAAATAATTAGTTGTTCCTGTGCATGGATAAAGAAATTCTTTACAGTGCATATGCACCATCGTACACATTAATTATCTATTCAGATGATGATTGGCTTTGGAAAGATATAAGACATGAAAGGCATAAGACATAATGCAGCATAAGATCATTGCTTGGAATGGCATATTGGATATATTGCTTGACTGTTTCAAGGGAAGAAATAGTTCTAACATGGTTGGAAAAAAATGATAAAGCAACATATAGATTTGAAACCTGAAATATTTTTTATTAGGGATGGTACCTGAAGTACCAAAGAAGAAATATATTTAATTATTCATGTATTAATAGCATCTAGGATTGTATTTGCTCAGAATTGGAAAAGCGATAAAATTCCGGCAGAGGGAAAAGTGATTGAGAAAATATTTGAATGTGCAGAGAAGAATAGATTAACACTGGCAATTAAATAAAAGAGAAAAGAAACTGAATATTGCATGGTATGGGGTATGGGGTTGGAAAACAAAACAAGTTAAAATGGAGTAGATATAGAGAAATAAGTTAAGATTGCTATAAAGATAATAGATATAAGAGACAATGGTTATAAAGAAAATGTGATCATTGTTATATTAGTAAGATAAGTACTAATTATAACTGTTAGCACAAAACTTATGTACCCAGTCTGTACACTGTTTCAATGAAAGATGGATTTATTGTAAATAAAAAATAAAAAAATTACCAAAAAAAGCAACAGGCAGCTATAGGATAGAAATATTATTTATCTTTCTATTCCATAGCTTATTATTATTATTATTATTATTATTATTATTATTATTATTATTATTATTTAGCCTGGATATGAAGAAACTCTGGCACTGTACAAGTTATAAAGGACTGCAGATAGTCTAGGCCAACTATACTTGTGCAGGACAAAGGTAGGTGACTAAACAGCGGTGTCTACCCAAGATTTTTGTGCTGGTATGATACCTTTTATCTAATTGCAAAGATTAAACAGGAAAGTGGGTAATATTATTTTATTATTTGTGATGTATAAATATTTAGAGGTCACTTAGTTTTTAGTGTTTATGGTGAGAAAAATAAATCCGCTATTCAGAATTCTGCTCAGCTTTTCTCAGATATCTTTCAGTACATAGATAAAGCCCTATTCCAATTATTTCCACTGCAATATCTCAAAAAAAAATTATTCCACAACATCAATTACCTTGCTACCTTGCTATATTTCAATCAATTTAAACTACTTTTAATTGTTTGTTAAAGTAAATTTCACTATATGAATTCTTAATGAATTTAGATACAGGTGAACCTCGAAAAATTAGAATATCGTGCAAAAGTTCATTTATTTCAGTAATGCAACTTAAAAGGTAAAAATAATATATAAGATAGACTCATTACATGCAAAGCAAGATAGTTCAAGCCATGATTTGCCATAATTGTGATGATTATGGCTTACAGCTCATGAAAACCCCAAATCCACAATCTCAGAAAATTAGAATATTACATGCAATCAATAAAACAAGGATTGTACATAGAACAATATTGGACCTCTGAAAAGTATAAGCATGCATATGTACTCAGCACTTGGTCAGGGCCCCTTTTGCAGCAATCACTGCCTCAATGCGGCGTAGCATGGAAGCTATCAGCCTGTGGCACTGCTGAGGTGTTATGGAAGACCAGGATGCTTCAATAGCGGCCTTCAGCTCTTCTGCATTGTTCGGTCTCATGTCTCTCATCTTTCTCTTGGCAATGCCCCATAGATTCTCTATGGGGTTCAGGTCAGGCGAGTTTGCAGGCCAATCAAGCACAGTAATCCCACGGTCATTGAACCAGGTTTTGGTGCTTTTGGCAGTGTGGGCAGGTGCCAAGTCCTGCTGGAAAATGAAGTCAGCATCCCCATAAAGATCATCTGTGGAAGGAAGCATGAAGTGCTCCAAAATCTCCTGGTAGATGGCTGCATTGATCCTGGACTTAATGAAGCACAGTGGACCAATACCAGCAGATGATGTGGCTCCCCAAATCAACACAGACTGTGAAAACTTCACACTGGACTTCAGACATCTTGCAGTGTGTGCCTCTCCATTCTGCACCCAGACTCTGGGTCCTTGGTTTCCAAATGAGATGCAAAAGTTGCTCTCATCAGAAAAGAGGACTTTGGACCACTCAGCAACAGACCAGGTCTGTTTTTCTTTAGCCCAGGTAAAATGCTTCTGATGACATTTGAAGCCCATGTCCAGGATCCGTCTGTGTGTGGTGGCTCTTGATGCACTGACTCCAGCCTCAGTCCACTCCTTGTGAAAGTCCCCAACACTTTTGAATTGCCTTTTCCTGACAATCCTCTCCAGGCTGTGGTCATCCCTGCTGCTTGTGCACCTTTTTCTTCCACACTTTTCCCTTCCACATAACTTTCTATTAATGTGCTTTGATACAGCACTTGGGGAACATCCAACTTCTTTTGCAATTACCTTTTGAGGCTTTCCTTCCTCATGGAGGGTGTCAATGATGGTTTTCTGCACAACTGTCAGGTCAGCAGTCTTTCCCATGATTATGATTCCTACTGAACCAGACTGAGAGACCATTTAAAGGCTCAGGAACCCTTTGCAGGTGTTATGGCTTAATTAGCTGATTAGAGTGGGAGACTTTGAGCCTAGAATATTGAATCTTTTCACAATATTCTAATTTTCTGAGGTTCTGAATTTGGGGTTTTCATGAGCTGTAAGCCATAATCATCACAATTATGGCAAATCATGGCTTGAACTATCTTGCTTTGCATGTAATGAGTCTATCTCATATATTAGTTTCACCTTTTAAGTTGCATTACTGAAATAAATGAACTTTTGCACAATATTCTAATTTTTCGGGTTTCACCTGTATGTATTTAAGTTGCAATTAGGACCACACAGTTTAGGATAAATCTAGACCACACCGCGGTTGCAAGGATTCTAATATTGTTTCTTTCAACCAGTGATTAAAATGAAACAAAAAAAAACCATTTTAGAACATTTCTGATTGCTGTCAAGGAGATTTATCTTTCTGTAGTATATTTTTGTATTTTGCTTTGCAAATTATAAGAATATTCCCCAATACAAACTTAATGATTATAATGACCAATTTGATTTTATTACACTTAAAGAGTGGTTCAAATGTCATATTAAGTTACAGTCTGCTTAATAGTGATTAATTGTGATTACAACCTATTCCTAGTCCTATGGGAAGCTTATAAGAAGTTTTTGTAAAAATATTCCTTGGAGCAGGTTTAAATGATGAAGCAGAGACTTGCTTTGAAGCATCAAATTGAATTGAGTAGCTTTAAGGTGCTTGAAAGCTTTTGAAATTCTTCATAAACTTTTGGCTTTTAGATGCTTCCAATATTCCAACAATGATGTACAATATTCCAAGTATGAACAATACAAAGATGTGTGTTGAATTGTAGGATGGATTCTCATTGTCAGGAAAAATGTTTTTTTTTCTCATACTGACTGATACTCTATTAATTTATTCCAAGAAATCAAACAAATATGGAAAGAGTGTATTGACTTTGTGTACCATAGGATGTAACATTCTCTAGGATCTAACATTTTAGAGTATTCCCTACTTAGAAGAACCTGTTATGCAGAAGATGAAGTTAGATTAGTGCTTAGTAATTACTAATTCATAAGGATACAGGAATTAATGAAATATCAGTTCAAGAAAAAGAAGAGCTAACAGAGTGTGAGAACTGTTCTACATTATGGAAAGAGTCTCTAAAGAAGACTTTAATGTTGAGAATGTTGGAAGATGTTTAGAAAAAGCAAGTTAATTTGAAAAACTTGGGTGGCTTATAAGTGTTAAATTTCCTAACCAAAAAAAAAGAGATTATTCTCTGTTCATTTTATTGATTCATGTCTGTTTTATGAGGACCATCACAAAGACTTGTTTTCCACAGCACCTGAAGGCAAGATGAGAAACAATGGATGGAAACTAATCAGAGAGAAGCAATCTAGAACTAAGGAGAAATTTCCTAACAATGAAAACAATTAACCAGTGGAACAGCTCGCCTTCAGAAGTTATGGGTGTTCCATCACTGCAGGTTTTTAATAAGAGACTGAACAGCCACTATGGAATAGACTGTCCTGCTTGAAGAAAAGGTTATCCTGTTACGCTCTGCCCTCAGTAATCCATAGCTAATGTTGGCAGAAATTCTGACAAGAATCTCTAAAGTCTCAGCTGACTTCTAGGTTCTTCCTAAGGGAAAAATATCATCAATCTAAAGCCAAACTTTGTGATTGGAGGTAACTGATCATTAAAAATGATAATCCAGTCCATAATGTTCATTTTACTTAGGCTTGATTTGATGCGGATGCCAAATTTGGGATACATCAAATCATCTGGATTAATTTGCATAGGAATTTAGATTGGATGGCTTTGATAGCAACAGATTTTATGCCTGGCATTAACTGGCTCAAGTGGAAGTTCTGTGCTGATATGTTGGATTCAAAGAATTTCATTATGGCATCATGGCTGCAGTACAGACAGTGTCATGCTATAGAGAAAGACAGGGTGGTGAATTTATGTGGGGATAATGGGAAATATCAAGACTAACTTTTAATCCCCAAAGTCCTCACAATATCTATTTATATTGTCAATTAATTCCTTGTTCTAGAAGGATGACCTTTTATCCATCCCATGTTTCACTTATTTTATTTGACAATATAGTTAAAACAAAAGAGAAGATGGCAAAGCACTTTCTTTTAGAATAACAGACAGTTAAATAGTATGAAACAGCTGATGTCAACAGCAATAGCACTTAGACTTATATACAGCTTGATAGTGCTTTACAGCACTCTCTTCGCAATTTAGAGTCAGCATATGGCCCCCAACAATCAAGGTCCTCATTTAACAACCTTGGAAGGCTGAGTCAACCTTGACCCGTTCAGAATCAAACTCCTGGAGTGAGCAGTGAGTTAGACTGCACGACAGCATTCTAACCATTTCACCATCATGTATCTCTGATGTTAAAAAGTTAGATCACGCTTCTGCTATTGGTAATGATCCACTAACAATTAAAGCTTATATCAAAAAGCAAGTTTTAAACTTTTAAATATCCTACAGATCTTTAGTGAAACATTGAAAACATTTCCAGTGTTTTCTGGACTGAATTTTATACTCAGTGCTGATGCCACATAGACTTGCTATAGCTGTTGGGCAGTGATACCTGTTAAAGATGTATTTTATGTAACTCATGTATAACCAATTATTAAGCCTTGGTCTTCTCTGTAGAGTAAAAACAAGATAAGAAGATGAATCATTTTTTAAAATATATCTTCTAGCAGATAGCAAAAATATCTAAAGAGATTGCTGCTGCTTCCTAATAACTTCCCAGAGCACTTTCTTCAAGATTCTCACAGAACTTATTTTCTTTTAAGAATTATAAATTCTCATCAATTGCTTCAGGCAGAACCTGCTTTATTCTTTATAGTGGGGAGTGCACCAAATATAACCAGGTGTAAAATTCTACCAAGTATCAACCTTTATCTTGCATCCTGATTATATAAAACAACTGTTTTAGGAACACTTGTTGCTATTCTGCAACTTAAAAAGAAAAATGTAGCCTCGAAAAATAAACCCTGAATTTATTGTTTCCAGTTGGGGAAAAAATCCATGTGAAATAAGAAACCAGCTATTTAGATCTGGTTTAATCAATCAATTAGAATACAGCTGCAAGGGACTTTGGAAATCTTCTAGTCTAACCCTTTTCTCAAACAGGAGATACTGTACCAGGGCCGTCTAACTCCCGGCCTGTGGACAGATGACTCATGCACTGAGCCCAGTTTAGTGAAGGGGGGGAAAGTCCCATTACATCACATGACACCACTATGATGATGTGAATTTGACACCCCTGTCCTATACCATTTCAGACAAGTGGCTGTCCAATCTCTTCTTAAAACCTCCAATGATGAAGCATCTACAACAAGGGTCTTCCAACTTGGCAAGTTTAAGACTTGTGGACTTCAACTCCCAGAATTCCTGAGCTAACATGACTGGAGGAGGAATTCTGGGAGTTGAGGTCCATAAGTCTTAAAGCTGTCAAGTTTGAAGACTCCTGATCTACAATTTCTAAAGGCAAGCTGTTCCACTGGTTAATTGTCCTCACTGTTAGATCTTGCTTTAATTCCAGATTGCTTCTGTCCCTGATTAGTTTCCATCCATTGTTTCTTGTCTTGCTTTCTGGTGCTTTGAAACTAAGTTGACCATCCAACGAGATTAACTTTCTTACTTCTAACGGAACTGTAAATATTAGAATATTGTATAATATTTTTACATAAAAATAGTATGAATGGAAATTTTTTATTGTTTTAAATATTTCCTTGTTGTTTGGTACACACAGGTTTCAAAAATCCAACAGACTAGAAAAATACAGTTACAAGAGCTTTAAAAATAATAATCCAAACTTTCATTGCCAAAAAAATGCAGTGAGGTACTTGTTAAAATCCAGCAATTATTTCAAAGCTCAGATGAAAAGAGATGAAATTAGATGAAGTACTGAAAAAGAATGACCTTAATTTTTTTTAACTGTCAAATTTCCAACACACTTGTTAAATCATGCTTGCTGTGCCAGTCAAGGCTAATTCTAGGTGTCCTGTTCCTTCAGGATTTCAATTAAGATATATTTTCATTTGCTTTAATTTTAGTAGTAATTGCAATGCAGTCACATCAGCTGTCATTCCTCCAACAGCCTTTTCTATTAAAAAAGTTCAAATAATACTTTTTCATGCGTCATTATTACAACATCTTGAGATCTCTTAAAATACTTTCCCTCTGACCAAGATGTGCTAGGACTGCAATCCCCATGATTTTCAGTCAGTGCTGGGCATGCCATCTGGGACTTTTGGCCCTTGACAAACAGGTTAGGTAAGATTATCTTTAAATAAAAAATATTTCTGTTTTTAAAGAGAACAAAATACTCTTTATTTAAAGATAATCTTTAAATAGATTTAGATACAGGCTTAAATATACATTTAAATGCTCTTTTTCATCATTGATGGCTATATTGCTTGCTTGATTGCTTGAAATTGCTACCTCTTATAAGGAGCCAAAAAAATTGGAGAACCATAAGAAAATTTCCATAGTGAGTATGCAGAAAAGACAGTGATTATTGGCTCCTCAGTCAAGAACTATGAAAGTCTTTCTATAGGGGTGGAAGTATACAGTTATAGAGAATAATTACTTTATGCCCACTAGCTGAAAGGTATGTTGTCATATGCCAATTGGCACCTGAGTTAATAACAGAAGAAATCTGCTATCTCATGTTAGTGTAACATTAACCCAAATGGTATAATAGTAGAACCATTCCATACATGTTCCCTTATCAAAGGAAGAGAATTATCTGCTTCACATTTTTCTCCTTGGGAATGCCAAGTCCAGATCATACCTGTTTTGCTTAGAGCAATTGTCCAGAATCAATGAGCTGTTACAATAATATCATTGTTTAAGTCAAAGGGATACTGCAAAAGCAGACAGAGTAAACATACAAAAGACTTACATAATGGCATAGGAAATGCAGTCACTTTTCCTAAGTGAGGGTAAGCTCAGACTTGGGTCTCTGTTCCTAATCTAGCACATTAACCATTACATTAATACAAACCTTAACATATATTTTAACATATCAAGCTGATTAACAGAAGATAAAGTATGCATATATTCAACAATATGAACGATTTTATTTTGATGTTACATTTTATTTTTAATACAGTGTAGTAATGTCTGGCAAAAAATGGATTTAGAAAAGGGTTGCTTGAGCCAAAGGACGCGATAGTTTCATCAACGCAATTCTGGTTACATCTTATGATGATGCTGGTTAAAACATGATTAGACTGACATGCATCTTATGCTGCCCTGGTTAAGAGACAACATTTTTCACTATGTCGAAGGGCAATATGCTAGCTTGGTGTGAGGCCTAAAATTGGTAAGCTGGAAACAAAGAAACTGGTCTGATTCTCATTCTCTCACTCATTCTCAAAACACTGTATAAATTCTATCTATCTCCAAGGGCAAGAAACAAACAGCGAAAATTCTGTTATCATACAAAGTGGGGAGACAGAACAATAGTTTAGTTTAGTTTGCTTTACTTTATCATCATTGCACATCATACAATGAAATCAAATACCATCTTCAATGCACATCATGACCATGAAAATAAACACAAACACACATCCTTCACATTCCACACATTGAACCGAAAACCCCAGACACTGCACTATACATGAGAATTCCAAAGGGCTACTGCCTTGGGATAGAAGCTGTTTTTCAGCCTATTTGTCCTTGCTTTTATTATTCAGTACTGTCTGCCAGCTGGTAATAGTTCAAAAAAAGGGTGCCCAGGATGAGATGGATCTTTGAGAATGTTTTGAACTTTTTTAAGGCAGCGGGAGCTATAAAGCTCTTCCAAAGAGGGGAGAGGGCAACCAATGATCTTCTGGGCAATGACGTTAACCCTCTGGAGTGCTGTCCTATCTGCCCCTGTGCAATTGGCAAACCATACACAGGTGCAGTAAGTTAAGATACTCTCTGTGGTGCAGCGGTAGAAGGTCACCAGCAGTTTTCCATTCAGTTGTTGTTTCCTGAGAAGTCTCAGGTAGTATAATTTCTTCTGGGCCCTTTTGACCAGTGCTGCAATGTGAGCACCCCAGGTCAGGTCCTCTTTTATGGTAACAACCAGAAACCTAAAACTGCCCACTTGCTCCACTCAGTCTCCATTGATAAGCAAGGGCTGGAGGTCTGATCTGTTCCTTCTCTAGTCCACTATAAGCTCCTTGGTCTTATTGGTTTGAGGACCAAGTTATTGCCTCAAAAGCAACCACAAAAGCAACCGGTCCACCTCATCTTGGTAGGCAGACTCATGCCCACCGGAGATGAGCCTCACCACTGATAGAATATAAACCTGAGTCTGACACAACCATGGCATGATTCCTAGATCATATAGTAATTGATGTTTATCATTATTAACCTTATTATGAGCTGTGGCGGCTCAGTGGTTAGAGTACAGTACTGCAAGCTACATTTATTTATTTATTTATTTATTTATTTATTTATTTATTTTGTCAAGTGATTATAAGATAACAGGTATAAGTATAAACATAGTTATGAATACATGAAATGGATACATATAAGAAAAATAAAAGAAACAATAGGACAGGGATGGTAGGCACATTGGTGCGCTTATGCACGCCCCCTACAGACCTCTTAGGAAAGGGGTGAGGTCAATAGTAGACAGTCTAAGGTTAAAGTTTTTGGGGAAGAAATCACAGAGTCAGGTAGAGTATTCCAGACATTGACCACTCTGTTGCTGAAGTCGTATTTCCTGCAATCAAGTTTGGTGCAGTTTACCTTGAGTTTGTATCTATTGTGTGCTCTTGTATTGTTATGGCTGAAGCTGAAGTATTCATTGACAGGTAGGACATTGCAATATATAATTTTATGTACTATACTTAGATCGGACCGAAGACGGTGTAGTTCTAGGTTGTCTAGGTCTAGAATTTCAAGTCTGGTGGCATAAGGTATTCTGCAACAAGTAGAGGAGTGGAGAACTCTTCTTGTGAAATATTTCTGCACTTTCTCAACTGTGTTAATATCAGATACGTAATGCGGGTTCCAGACTGATGAGCTGTATTCAAGTACTGGTCTAGCAAATGTTTTGTATGTTCTAGTTAGTAGTGTGATATTACTGGAGAAAAAGCTATGCAGGATTAGGTTAACAACTCTTAATGCCTTTTTGGCTATGTAGTTACAGTGGGCTCTAGCACTTAGATCATTAGCACTTAGATCATTCCAAGATTCTTGACAGAGTTTGGATCATCAACAAGGTCTTGACTATTCAGCTTATATTTTATTTTCTGATTTTTTTTTTGCCAATATGTAAGACAAAGCATTTATTTGTTGAGATTTGAAGTTGCCATTTGTTTGACCATTCTGATGCATAGTTGAGGTCTTTTTGAAGAGTAACAGTATTGTCGGTGGTGTTGCACAGCTTTACATCATCAGCGAAGAGAACACAGTTGCTCTTAATATGATCACAGAGGTCATTTATGTAGAGTATGAAGACAGTTGGTCCTAGAACACTGCCTTGGGGGACAACCACTGTTGACAGAATTTGATAGGACACTCCCAATTTTGACCATTTGTTGTTTGTTTGACAGGAATGCTTCTATCCAGTTATGCAGGTGTCCAGAGATACCATAAGATTTTAGTTTTAGGAGTAGGTGGTCATGTACCACTGAATCAAAGGCTTTACAGAGGTCTATGTAAATTGCATCTATTGCTTTGCCCTGATCGAGTTGTGTAGTGTAAGAGTTGTAGATTACAGGATAGTTTTTTTCTGAAACCATATTGTTTGTTAGAGAGTAGGTTGTTTGTCTCTAAGTGGAGGATAATAGATTGGTTAATAATTGATTCCATGACTTTACAGGTGATGCAGCATAAAGAGATTAGTCTGTAATTTTCAACTAGGCTGGGGTCTCCCTTTTTGAAGATGGGGATGACCGTGGCTTGTGACCATAGTTTTGTCAAGGAGCTGGTCCTGAAAGATTTTTCAAAGATCATGGTTAGAGGTTCAGCTAGGGCAGTGGATAGCTTTTTTAAGAAGTAGGCACATATTCTGTCCGGTCCAATAGATAGAGATGGTTTTAGATTGTGAAATGCTTTTTCCACATTGTTTTCTGTAAAATTGATATGTATTAGATCATTGTAGTTGTCTGTGGTTCGACTAGGAAATACTGGGCATGATCCATTGCTGTTTACAAATACTGAGCCAAAGAATGTGTTAAAGAGGTTGGCTTTAATAGTGTCATCGTTGCAGTCTGTACCATTAGGGCCTTTCAGGGGTGGGATGGATCTTGAGTCTTTTAGTTTGTTGTTTACAAAATTTAGAAAGTGCGGGTGGAAGTTGTGCATAGAAGGTTTTCCTCTTATTTAATGTGATAATTGGTGCATTCAGTCTTTATCTGGTGGCATAAATTTTTTTGGATTAAAGCTTCCTTATTGTTATGGGTAATTTGTTTTTTCTGGTTTTGGGAGTTGTTATTGGTACATATAGTTTGATGACTCTTTTGCTTCTGCCGCCTGCCGCCTGGCTGCCTGGCTGCCTGCCTGCAATTTGGCAGATCGAATCCCACCAGGCTCAAGGTTGACTCAGCCTTCCATCCTAAATGAGGACCCAGATTGTTGGGGGCAATATGCTGACTTTGTAAACTGCTTAAAGAGGTTGTAAAGCACTGTGAAGCAGTATGTAAGTCTAACTGCTATTGCTGTTATCAGTATTTGCAATAAAAACAATTTATCTATATGTATTTAATCTTTTGCTTTTAGCTATTGAGGGAAGGTTTGAGATGCCAAAAATAAATTTATTTTTATAGGTGATTTTCCAGATGAGACAATGACACAAGTCAACATATATGGCATACATAGCACTGCCTTCTACCATTCCCAACCTTGATACCTATTACCAAAGGGGGCCACATTATTTTGTCTAATAGTTGGTCTTGCTCTGCTTGATAAAATGCAGGAGATTACCTTTTATTATTTTGCTTGCTAATATCTTAACAATAAGATCTGTCAATAAGCTTAACTTTTAAAAATATATATAATGTAAATTTATTAAAATAGATGCCAAAAAATTTATAATAGTTTTCCATTTCTTAACATTATCTCTAGAAAGGATCTCATTGTGATGAACATGAGGACAAGTCTTTATTCAACCACTTTAATCTTTTCCTTCCAATACTTTCTGAAAACCTGTTTCCAGCTTTTGAATGATGTGACTATGGAAGTTGCTATAGATACCTTAATAAATAAAACTATAAATGCTAACGTGCATTCTATAGTTCAATATATTGATTGGTTGAGAATGTGCCAACGCAGTCCTCTTTTAAAAGTCTCTGGTGTCAAATCTGTTCAAATACATCTTCTTCATTTAGACATAAACCCTTTCAGTTAAGTAAAATGCTGACTTCCTGCTGAAGATTCATGATATATATTTTTCTTTTTGTCAATGTCCATTTTATGTAGAACTTACTTGAACAATTGCAACATTACCAATTATCCTACCTTTCTTGTCTTCTTTCTGCACCTGTTTCATTCTGATTTTTATCTGTCAGCCAGAGTACACAATTCATTGCCAATTAAGACAATTTATAACTGAATACATATAGAAGGCAATCCTAGATTTTAAGGACCCATCACAATACCAACCTGCATGTTACAAAATGTCCTTTTATATTTTTCATAGTCCTATTCTTTCTTCTTATTCTTATTCTATGGCTTGGGTCAGGGATACCTGCGGGAGTGTCTCCTGCCGATATCAAATACCGATCGCCCTGTGTGAGCACACAGGCTGGGACTCCTCGGGGTGCCGTCCGCACGACAATGTCAGCTGGCGGTGCCCCAGGGAAGAGCCTATTCTGTAGCGGCTCCCGCCTTATGGAATCAACTACCTGTTGAGCTCCGGCTGGCCCCTGATCTCTCCTCTTTCCGGCGTGATCTAAAAACCTGGTTGTTCTTACAGGTTGGGCTGGACTGACCTCCTGTGGGGGAGGGTGGGATTTTAATTGGGTTTTTACTATTGGATTTGGTGTGTTAGGTTTAATCTTTTTAAAATTATTTATTGTTCTATGTTTTTATTTGTGAGCCGAGAGTGGTGGCATACAAGTCAAATAAAATAAAAATAAAATAAAATAAATATTATTGTCAGCATAAACCACAAGGTCACTATGGATGATAAGAATTTATAAGAATTTATAAAGCCCTAACTTAAATCATAAACACATGTACAATTATATCTTTAGGCACAGAGGAAGTAATATTACTTTCTATATCCGATGAAAATTGTGAAATGAAGTAAGTCTAACATCATAAAATAGAAATATAAAATAGTGATGCCTGTATTTGTAGTTTGCATTCAGTGTTGTGTTTTGAAAAATGTATTATTACATAAATGTAACATTAAGCTGAAAATAAATTATGCTGAATTGACTATACAAACATATATTGTGGGTATCAGGCATATATATATAGGTCTGGTCAGAATTTAAGGAGCAAATGGATGGATGTCATGATAACTGCTAGATACTGGAATCAGGATGACTGAAAATTTATTACCACTACATAGAAAACATCAGAACAAGTCTAGTAAAAATTATCTAAGAATAGAAAAAGGATCAATAGCACAAATATTAATTGGCATCTGATGTTTCTAAGAAAATCCAGAATATGTCAGGTGTGGAGAATCAGGACCATATATTAACATTAAGTGGAAGTTCAGAGGATTCATTGATCAAGTCCACAAACAAGAATTTAGTCAACAAAAATTCAACACTAAATTGGCACTAGATAAAGATCAATGTAGCAGAAGAGAGGTTGGGAATTTGTGGGAACAACTCTAAGCTGGTGACTCACTTAAATCTGCACCCCCAGCTCTGTGTGCTCTCAGAATTACAAGATAAGCAATATTGTCCTGAGATGTCTAGAAGACTACTCTCCTGGCCTTTTGGAAGTGTTTGAAGATCTCCAACTCACTGGGGTTCACACAGGAGCATGCTACCTTGGGATTGGTTAGAACCTTGAAGTTCTTCTCCACCTTTTTAACTTTAGTTTATTCCTGTTTTAACTGCTATCTATTGGAATACAATATTTATATAGCCTTTATGTTTTAGTTTTTGTTGTACCTCATCTATAGTCACTCTGTGAGATGGGTGCTCTAGAAATTTGATATATAAATAAATAAGAGAATATGAACATCCAAACTGGGAATGAACATTAAGGAATCTAGGTAAGCAGAGTTGGATCAAATGTTTGGATACTAATGAATAAATTGGACTGTCACAGACATTGTTTTCAAATTTTAGGAAATCATTATACTTCTGTGGAATTCAAATAGGGTCTTGGTGACTCAGGCTGTTAAATGCCTGCATTTAAGTTCCAGCTGTCTACAATTACTGCAGGCTCGAATCCCACCAGGCCCAAGGTTGACTCAGCCTTCCATCCTGATAAATTGAGGACCCAAGATTGTTGGGGGCAATAAGCTGACTTTGTAAAAATGCCGCTTAGTAATAAGCAGGCATATATAATGGAATGAAGGCTATTGCTGAGCACACTGGGTTGTATCCCAAAAATTGTAAGCCGCCCTGAGTCTTCAGAGAAGGGCGGCATTTAAATGTAATTTAAAAAAAACCAACAAGGATACTACATATAGCTTATACATATGGCTCTATAATCTTGGACTCCTTAAGTGTTCCATTATCTGAACTTACATACAAGCATAATGTTATCTTAGATTCAGAAGCTATGATATTTTAGAATCAAACTCAGAGAAGCAAGTTCTGAGTTGAATACTGCACCAAGCTCCACCCTCAGACTTATGTACTTATGTAAAAGATAAATGTGTCCATAGTAATAATACTTTCTACTATTTTCTCTGATGTTGGACAGCTGTGACACTTCTACTGGGATGAAAAATTTATTGCCAAACATTATTAGTTTCTATCAGTTCTATTCTGATTCAGTTGACATTCACTGATAAAGAATGATAGAATTTGTAGTCTTATCTAGATAGCTATAGATATTTCTCCCACGTTGTCAAATATTTGGGATGAAGATAAATTCTCTTTATTTCAAATGACAGCTGACTGCACTTTGAAAATATTTCAAACTGAGAATGAAAGAGCAAACAGAAACCATATAAAAATTATTTTCTATTTATAGTAAATTAAACTCACAAAAGTGAATCTTCATGATGGTTTTTCATTATCTGTATTAAAATTTGTTTTTGTCCTCCATAGAAGCTTCATTACAAAGCAAGTGAATATATTTTTGAGGCCATAATATCAAGCAAATGCCAATTCAATAATGTCATGTAAATATGCACAATACAGAATTTGGCTATCTACTCAGCATTTCCTAGAGGCTAGTGAACAGTAATCTTTATATATTAACTATGAAGAACATTTATGGTTGAGTAGAAATTCCAATTTGATTTTATTGACTCTGCAAGTAGTAGTATTTAAACAAATAAAACTGAAATTACATATGCTAAATTAGAAATATTTCACTTCTGTTTTCTTACCTTGGAAAACTGTTATGTACAAATCGGAATATCCCACTTTTTGGCATGGTGATGTCTGTAGGCTACAGCTTGCAAAATTCCCAGCCAGAAGTTCTAAAAGGTATAGTTGTAAGAGCAGCTGAGTGTTGACTGGAAGTTGCTTGAATAGTTTAAAATATTTCCTAAACTTACATAGATCTCATCATTAATCATATAAATAGATAAAGCTCTGTAGTCTAAAACTGAGATCTGAAGGATAACTAAAAGATAGATCTTTTGTTGTTAACTGGGAATGAAATATCAGTCAGGACAGGATTTCTATATCTAAATCTCATCTGATTTCTTATTCACATTTTTTTTGAACGACTTTCATGGAGAATTTTAGTTAAAAAATTTGTTCATTTATTCATTTATTAAATTTATATGCTGCCTGTCTCACAATTCAAAGCAACAGTGGACAGCTTGTATGTAACATTCAAGGTGCTGGTGTATAAAGCCCTACATGGCATAGGACCAGGGTATTTGCAGGAGACCCTGCTGCCAATAACAGCTTCCCAACGTCCCGTGTGCTCCCACTGGCAGGGCCTCCTTGGGGTGCCATCGGCCAGGCAATGCCAGCTGGCAACCCCCAGGAGTAGGGCCTTCTCTGTGGGAGCACCCACCCTATGGAATCAGCCCTCCCTGGAGCTTTGGGTGGCCCCTGACCTCAGAACTTTCCGCCGTGGCCTAAAACATGGCTGTTCCAACTCGCCGACCCGGACCGATGGAGGGGAGGGGATTTTAGCAGTAGTTTTATAGATTTTATTGGCTTTGTGAGATTTCTTATTTAATTGCTTTTTAATTTTTGTACTGTTCTTTTTTGTTATTGTAAGCCGCCCTGAGTCCTTCGGGAGATAGGGCAGCATAGAAATCTCATAAATAAATATAAATAAATAAATAATACAATAACATATAATATTAATATAAGAAGTATTAATTTAACTTAGAACTAAGGATAAATTTCCTAATGGTGACAGCAATCAATTAATGGAATAGCTTGCCTTCAGAAGTTGTGGGTGCTCCATCACTAGAGGCTTTTAAGAAGAGGTTGGACAGCCATACATATCTGGAACAATGTAGGGTCTCTTACTTGAGACAATAAGACCCACAACGTCCCTTCCAACTGTATTATTCTATGTTCAATAACCTAACATTGTGACCAAAGTGAGTTTTCAGGAGTGCTCTTTAATTGAGCAAATTCTTCTGCAAACCAATATCTCATTATGCAAACCAAGAAAAGTCTCAGTTAAGGAAATAGTTTTCATGCAGTCAACGTCAACATATAATAAATTAACATAGGCAGGGGGAGGAATATGCAGAGGAAAACTTTCTGTGCTCCTGACAGTTTACAGGCTGTGCATTGAAGGGTATAAGAATGCATGGACATACAGTAGATTAACGACAACAGATGCCATTGCTTCCTTCCTGCATACATAATTCATAATGAAAAAGTGACATTAAACAGGAAACAAGATTCATACAGATGAACATTTCTCACATCACCAATCAGAACCAGACTGTAAAGGGAAACTACAAGGATGTTTCTACAATGTAAGGCAAGACAAAACCTAAAATGTTCATAGCTGGCAAAAAAACCAAAACCCTATCCCTTTCATTCTTTACATTAAACTGTGTAAGGGGATACAGCTCCTGTCATGTTTCAACATTCTGACTAAATCTTTTTGCTGCAGATATACATGAGAGATTATTTTTATTCAATTATTATTTCTTCTCAGCAGGACAGATGAAAAACTGGAATCAGTGGATGTTGTGGAGAAATGGCATGTATATAGTAAGAGCAAATTGGCTGAAATTATTTTTAAAAATTATTCCAAATGACAAAGGCATCAGCTGGATAACTATAGAGCAGGACCCTATTTAACAATGTAATAATAAATTAAGAATGCTAATGCAATGTGTCTCATAGTCCTTAGAACCCCATCATAGAGAATCTATTCCTACTCACTTTGGAATTTGAATTTTGAGTGAGCATTTGTGAGGGCTTCTTGGAGAACTAGACTAGAAGCAAACAGTATGAAACCAGACAACTCCATTATAACAACAAGAAAAGGTGGCAAACTGGCTTGTACCTCGTGTAGCAACTTCGAGAATGTTGCACTGTGTAGTAGAGAAACAGGCATGAGAATAAAATCTTGAATTCAGTATAATTAGGGCTTGGAGATGACTTGAATTACTTAGGAATTTTCTTAGTTTTTGCAATATATTTATTTTTATCCACATAAAACTTCCATTTCTCATAGAGAAACCTGACAATAATATTAGCAAATAATTACACAAATAATTGACCTTCAGTTCACAATAGCTTCAACCTTTGTTGACTGCAACTAGAATACTATTCAATCATAGCCTGCCACACTGTTGGCCTATTTACTTATTTATCCCCCAAGTTAAATGCTGGGAGAAATAATGGAAGTGGCAGATCTACATAATGAATTTGACATATTGTTATACTTTAGAACCTCTGCAATCTGGATATAAGGCTATTATGCCTTCCCCAGTTGACTGAGACTTTAAAGTTTTATACCAAGGTCAATTACTAGCAATTCAAGAGTCCTTACTTACATCTGAGATGGATTGCAATGTTTCCAAGAATCGCTTATTTTTGGATCTACAAGTAGTTATATAGTCTCATGCTGTCAATTACTCACCAAGCTATTACAGGGACTGGCTATCCAAGTATTCAGGCCTTTGTGTTCAAAATAATAGCCAGTTTTTTCCACTATGGGTAAGCATACACTTTTGGCTTGGGCTATCACCAATTGGACTATCATACTTTTGGCTTTGGCTATTACCACCAGCTTCCCAAATGCATAAATGGATTATATTATCTTTCTCCCATTCATAGCCCATTGAAATGTAAATATATCCAAGCTCATAATTTCCACTTCACTTCAAAATTGTTTCCAATCAGAGTTGTCTCTAATTCTTTTGAGTGGATGTATTCCATTTCTTTACTCCAGTCTAGCAGCAATTTCAGCTCTGATTGGTGCAGTGCATTAAACACCCCTTCACCGCCTTCTAGTAGAGTGGAGTGCAATGGAGTGGAGTGGAATGGAATGGAATAGAATAGAATAGAATAGAATAGAATAGAATAGAATAGAATAGAATAATTTGGCAAAATGTGATTAGATGCACAAGGAATTTGTCTCTGGTTCAGAAGTTCTCAGTGTACATGCAAAAGTGCAGAGTAATAATAATCATAAAGATGATACAAAAAAGTGGAGGTAGTGGAGAAGATGAGAATGATAATAATAACACAGCCATACCATATGGGTAAATATACTTAGACATAAGACAGTACTGTGGGAATTAAGTGTTCAGCAGAGTGATGGCATGAGGGGAAAAATTAACTCTATGTCTAGTTGTTTTGGAATGTAATGCTCTGCAGTGGCATCCTGAGGAAAGGAGTTGAAACAGTTTACGTCCAGAATGTAAGTGGTCTGTGGATATTTTCTCAGTCCTCCTTCTGACCCGTGCAATAGACAGGTCCTCTATGGAAGATAGGCTGCTTGAAATTGTTTTTTCTGCAGTCCTAACTATAGGTTTCGTTGTTGCTGTACCAAACCAGACAGATGTAGAAGTACAAATGATAGATTCAATAATTTCTCTGTAGAACTGTACCAGAGGTGGTATTCAGCAGGTTCTGACCAGTTCTGGAGAATCAGTAGTGGAAATTTAGAGTAGTTCAGAGAACCAACAAATGTCACCTCTGACTGGAGATTGTACAGTATCCTTCCCCTGCCACGCCCACCAAGCCACGCCCACAGAACCAATAGTAAAAAAAAATTGAATCCCACCACTGAACTGTACCAACATCTTCTGGGGCCATCTGAACTTTTGGGGGTTGATGCAGGAAGAACATTCTTTGTTGTGCCTTTTTAGTGATGGTTCTAGTGTTAGGTGTCCATTTCAAATCCTGGAACATTATAGAAACATGAAGGTCTCTACTGTTGACACTGTTCTGTCTAATATAGTAAGAGGTGGTAGAATAGGAGGGCTCCTCCTAAAATCCACTCTCATCTCTAAAATTTTGAGTAGGTTCAGCTCAGGATTGTTCTCCATGTGCCACAGGTGCTGCATCATTTCATCCTTGGGTACATGTCTATGCATTTTTCTCATCTTACAGTTAATCCAACAATAAAGTCAAAAAACTATTTTTAGTCATAGAGTTTTATATTCTATTCAAATCTTGAAGATATTTAACGTCACTCTTGTTTTTTTCACACTTTGTCTACAATCCTGCACAACTTTCCTCCCCATTTTAAAATCTTTTAATATTTGTTCAAATAATCAGTTTTTCTTGCTGAAAAGTTTCTATGGTTTTGCAGAAGGTAGGAGCAAAAAATAAATTGCTCTCCTGTTATTTTGAGAAAGTAACATTGGAGCAACAATAGTACCATAGGAGGGGAAAAGGTTTCTGTTTGTGTCAAAGGATGAAAAGAGGGAAAAGATATGCACAAGTATGCAAACATGAGAAAATTTTTAAAAAGGCATGAGGAATAGTGAAGGGAGAACTTTGCAGATGAAATTTACTCTCTATAAATATAAGCTCTTTATTGTTGACCCAAAAAAAGCTGGCAAAAAGGCCCATATTTGCTTCAAAAATCAATCTCAGTGATAATTATCAATACAACTGCATTAATTCTTTATAACTTGATAATGAAAGCCAGATGAAACTGCTAGTTTCAGAATACCATTATTAAAAAAGAGCACAAAATATAAAGGATTGCATGGAAATTTAATGCAGTGGATAAAGAGTCAGCAATAGATGAGCTGAAGCAATGTAAACGTTAATGAATTGCTGAGATATATATGTATTTATACAATGTGGTATTCTGATGTTTTCCTTTAGTTAGCTGTTCACATAACAGCATATTGTGGCATAACAGGCATCTCTACAGGAAACAAAATGAATCATACTGCCATACCAAGAAACTGGAAATCTAATTCTTTTAATTGTCAACTTTGTTTTGCTTTAAGAATTGAAATTCTAACAATGGCAGCCATGGACCATCATAGCATTATTGTTGCTATGAGCAAGTAGCAAAATGATAAATAAGAGAACAGTGTTAAGTTTAAATTTTAAAAGAGCAATGTTCACAGTCAAGAAAACTGAAATATAACAATATTATTTGTTATGTTATGGAATTCATGTGGCATCTATTTACAATTTCTTAAAGCAATTGCCTCTTTTCCTGGGACATCTGCAGTACAGTACAATTCAAAGAAAATACGTGGTAGCACATTCTACAGTATTACCTTATGAGGCTATCTGGCTTTTAAAAAATTGTATTCTCAAATATAGGGAATCTTAAGATGGAAGAGCAATTCAAAATAATTTTCAGTGTTGGAGATAGAGTAATGTAAGATGAAGGCTGGATATAATAAATGTGTAACTCGTTGCCAACTTACTCAATTTGCACTTTCTAAAGCCATATTTAAATGTGAATTGTAACTCAAAAACAATTAAAAATGTATGCCTTAAAAAGGAAACACCAACTGAACTAGATAAAATTTTGATGGGTACGAATGAAAAAGTGATTAAAAAACTCTATGATCATTTATTAGAAGTTAGAATGGAAGAGGAGCAGGTTAAGGAAACAATGATTGCTTGGGGAAAATTTTGGTTATGGGATAGATCTAGAGAGATGGCAAACACTGTGGGATCAGAATTATAAAATGACAATGTCAACTGCATATAAAGAAAATTTGTATAAGATGTTTTACAGGTGGCACCTATCCCCGAGAAGGATTGCAAGAATGTTCAAGGACAAATCGGATAAGTGTTGGAAATGTCATCAGATACCTGGCTCCTACTATCACATGTGGTGGACTTGCGTTGATGCTAAAAGATATTGGACTAAAATCCACATGTGGTTGGAAAAAATGACACAACAACATATAGACTTGAAACCTGAGATATTTCTGTTGGGAATTGTACCAGAGACACTCAACAAAGAACTGAAATATTTGATTGTTAATGTATTGACAGCTGCCAGAATTGTATTTGCTAAAAACTGGAGAAATGATAAGACACCTGCAGGAGGAAGTGATTAAGAAGATTTTGGACTGTGCGAAATGAGTAGATTAACATTTGAAATTAGGGACCAAGAAGAAAAGCAGTTTTATAAGATATGGAATATGTTCTATCAATGGTTAGATAAAAAAGTTTGGTAATATATTTTTGGGAATATAAAGATAGAACTGTTGAAATAATATAGAGATTATAATATGATAGAGGATTAATAATAACGATTATAGTTTTTCCTTTGTAATACTGAGTATGAATAATGAGGGGAAGGCACTGTGATTTTTGACCGACCGACATACTTGAAATTGATATGGATCTATGTGTTGTATGTTTGTTTGTTATGTTTGTTCTTTTGGAAAAATAAAACTTTTATAAAAAAAGGAAACACTCAATTATGTATATTTTATAAAACACAAAATGTGGCTGACTTTTAATGTTTCCTTTAAATATTTGAAAGTGGTCCTTCCCCCCCCCCCCAAAAAACCCACCTCACAACAAAATTGATAAACTGAACAAAATAAAATTTGAGCAATTACCCTGTCTGTTCATTGAAAACATATTGATTTATCATTAAACTGAGTGGTCACTGTAAGATTCACACATTATCATTTGCCTGTGATAGAAAATATTTCCTGGAGAATACTATTGTACATTCATACCTTCATTTTTGTGCCTCTGTCAGTTGTAATTGGAATCACATATTCACTTTTTAAAAAATGTCCTCAAATCACATTCCTAAGCATTATCAGTTTAATAAATAGATGACACTATTATAAAAACATGTCAACTGATGGAGATCAACTTCCTGTTTTTTCTGCAGCTGCTATTTTTTCTCATATACTATGAAAATTAGAATCTCTAAGCTATTTATTTTGCCAAAACTATGGTAATTATTGCAATTAAGAATCTACAATGATGTCATCAGAAAGCATTATGCTGAGTTTTATCACACATAACAATTTTTATCAAAACGGATCGAAGAAATCAACTACAATCACCAAAGACCATATAAATCAAAGGACAGCATATTATGTCGCATAATTTTAGTCCATTTAAATTAAATAACACATTTCATGCTGAAACAAAAACAAAATAATTTGGGTAGTGACATTGAAATGATGTATTAAAATTTATTTTAAAATAACAATGCCATCATTTTATCATGATAACAAAGAAAACTGCAAATTATATTATTCATATCATTTTATTCCATTATAGTTTATAAGAATTTTTGTTTTGCAAGTATGTAGCTTTCGGAATATTTTAATCCATTCTCTATGTACAGTATAATGTTTGAAACACAAGCTATTTATTTTTAATTCATATTTATATGCCGCCCTTCTCCGAAGACTCAGGGCAGCTTACAGTTTTTGGGATACAACCCAATGTGCTCAGCAATAGCCTTTATTCCATTGTATATGCCTGCTTATTACTAAGCAGCATTTTTACAAAGTCAGCTTATTGCCCCCAACAATCTTGGGTCCTCAATTTACCTACCCCAGGAGGATGGAAGGCTGAGTCAACCTTGGGCCTGGTGGGATTCGAGCCTGCACTAATTGCAGGCAGCTGGAACTTAAGTGCTAGGCATTTAACAGCCTGCACCACCAAGTCTCTAGTAATAAAATGCTTTGCATTCAGTTTTCAGAAAGTGGGAAACAAATATTGAGTTTCCAAAAAGAATTTGATTTAAATTATTTACCTGAAATTATGAAGAAGCAAACATGGAAAATGGGATGTTATATATAAAATATAACATACATCCATTCATACAGTTAATTGTAAGGTTTTTATTCAGTTAAATTAAGACTTAATGCTACTTTGTTTCTTCTTTGTTAAAACATTTGGGCCAGAATTTCAATAATGTTTTAATAGATTATGAAAATATAGTGCAAGAGCAGAATAAAACTTGCCAATGTTGGTTATCATATTTATATGATATACCAATATAAGAAATGTCAAATGTAAGGTTTATAGTGTAAATTCACCTGTTATATTTGGCTCCTAAAGTCAATACAACTCAATCAATGATATCTTTATGTTTGATAACCTTAAAAGGAAATTTGAACTGTGATAACACTGACATTTATGATAAAACATTATTTGGGGAATTTGGAAATAAATTAACCCATTTACCTTCAGTCCTGTAAAATGACTTAGAAAAATAATTATTTGGCCCTTATCTCTTGTAATCCTGAGATTAAAATTTCTTTTTAGCCAAACTTATAATTGGTTTTATATTTGATTTTGATTTTTCTGTTGCTCTGACATAATATCTGAAACCTAATACATTTATCCCTTATAGAACATTGCTAGGAAAAAAACCCAGTTTGATTATAACTCCAAATCTAAATACTTTTTTTCTGGTTGAGATATATTTCAGCATTATGACAGTGATTTAAAAAGACAACACATATCTCCCAAAAATGACTTATAATGGAAATTCAAATCTCTGTTGTAGTCATTAAATGATGAATATCTGTATTAGTATGAGATTCCTAGTTACTCTGCTATTGCTGAGTTTTATACTAGTAACATATTAATTTCAAAATAACTTTTACATGAAATGCAATGTAAAAATTGTATTTCAATATTCACAACCTTCCCCTGCTTAAGAGAATGAGATGTTTTCAAACATAGCAGAAAATGTAATTATCTTAGGCAATTAACTGGCAACTTTGTTTTCACTACTTCTTTTGTCAAATAACTTTCAAACATGTGACTTCTAAGGGAGAGTTGTAAATAATTCTTAGTTTATTATAATTATTAGTTTATTATTACCAGTTTACTACTATTTTACTGGATATATTCTACCAGGTTGGATTTTAGCAAATAAAGGATTAAGATGAAAAACTGCCAATTTCTTTCAGAATCAGCCCAACTTCCAAATAAAATTTTGGTCACCTTGCAAGACTTGGTCTCACTAAAATAATTTGCCAACTAGACTGACACTTCTTACCATATGAAACATTTATGGTGAGGCCCCTTAGCTGTTTTCTAACAGATGCCAAAACAGGTGCTGACTGCTAATTTTAGCAAAGTCACAAATAGAATGATTAAGATGGAGTACTTCTGATTGAAGCTAATTCATGGCTCACTTGAAAAAGTCCCTAACTGTTTGTTAATAAGGCCTTATTAACTGTTTGTTAATAAGGCCAGCTCTTCAGGTCTTCATTTATATCACATTATGGAATAAATATCTGATGAGAGTATTTCTAAATTTGTTTGTAGAATAAGGGAAGGGGAGAAAAATATGATAAACAGAACAGCATGTCTGCCCCTGCTTTAAGGGACAGATATACAAATATACAATTGTATAGATAATATCATGTGTTCTTGTCAATTCTGTGCAGCAAAATCCAGAAAGACTCTTGTGTTGCTTCAAGCAAATCACACGGCCAAATTCTCTTACTTCAGGTCTGCATTTAAGTCAAAGTTCTAACTTGGAGACACCAGAAACAGGAGCAGGAATGGCAATGAGGACAGAGAAGTGTATCTGTATTTCAGAAATGGACACATATGAAAGCACTATAATGTTTGATTTTGATATATTTGACCTTCAATTACTACTGAACAAATATAATGGGCTAGATATTTCATGAATTTCAATATCATTTTTTTATCTGATCAATTCTTGTCATTTCTTTTCTAAGCTATTTGCATTTTGGGTCAGAGACAGACACTGTACAGGGCTAAATGTTCTCTTTCTGGCTGGTTTATGCACAAATATTCTATTGTATTTATTGGTGGATGTATTTATGCTGCATCCACCAATCTCTGTCTTTTAAATAATGCTATAAATATTCAATAGTTGGCTTGAAGCTGGTTTAAAGTCTGATGATGATTCAGGGCACTTTTTATAATCTAGATAGAAACTCTCTGTTAATAAATGAAAAAAATCCAACTTCTCACAAAATCATTAAAAGGATGTTTAGAAGAAAACCATAGAATACCTGACTAAATCTATATGGGAATATATTGGCGCAACATGGAAAATAATTCAATTGTTAGAATTAATGTTGGGCTACTTAAAACTGAAAATGGTTTTTTTCCACGCATGAAACTCACGGAATTTTCTCTAGAAAGATTTATTGTAATGAAAAGCATAGGGATCTATCAGTGAACTGGATCAGTCCTGGAAACAACTCAAACAAATGTAATAGATGATGATATGCAGGATTATATGGTGAGTTCAAGTACTTTTCAGGATTCCCGAATATGGCTATAAAACAACTCAACATTAAGCATAATAGATCAATTAAGCACCCTACTTCTTAGCAACAACTTGAGCCCAGAAGTTTCAGAAGACTAGTGAAATAAAGATTCTTAGCCAAACAAGATTTTGCCTTCCATTGTCTCTTCTCACTTTGTGTGTTTCTTTTAGATGGTAAACATCAGGATAGGAATTATCTGACAATTAATCCTACAAACTGATTTAGAAACTGTAACTGTGAAAATAAAATTGCAAAAAAATAGTAATAAACAAAAACAATGTTTAGGACTGTTGGCATTTACCTCAAAACAATTTGGGAAAGGAAGAAAGCTGCCACAATATAGCAAGCAGTCTTTTTAATCTCACATCATAGCACACAATAATGATTCAATTATTCAAAAATAAAACCTTTGGACCCATTTTTTTTAAATTTAGCAGCCAAGCAAAACTTTTAAAAAGCCCACAGAAATACAAGAAACACTCCGTTCCCCTGTTTCAAAATTATTTTTTTCCTTTTTGTAGTTTTATCTTTCTTTTAAATTTAATAAATTTGGTTTAGAGAAATGCAAGAAACATATATTGAGTATAAAGATGGAAAAGGTGATTCATATATTAGATTCACTCCCACATCTCATATTACAGAACAAGTAATGTAAAGATCATGAAAATAGGGGCAGAAAGAAATGAAACATATTTTCAAAATAATAACACCTGGAATTAGGTTTTTCTCCACTTACAGAAGAAAACAACATAATGAGGAAAATGCTTATGCAAACACATACACTTTTCCTTATTCATTTCTCCACAAAAAAGGAAGGTGGGAGAGAAGGAAGCCAAGAATAAGTCATATAAAATATTTCCCCTTGCTATGTTGTTGCTTGAAGAGAGTAGTAGGGCTGTTCTAAATAGATGTTACACGACTGATTACTATTGGATAAGGGAACATCTACATTTGGGATTCATCATGACAGAAAAAAATGTCTCTGAAGTGGACCTGTCAGTCAGTTGCTAAATATTTAATAGAATCATACAGCTGAAGGACCATTTAGGTCATCAAGTTGAAACCTCTGTTCTATGTAAGAATTTGAATAAAGCATGTCTAACCAGTGGTTGTCTAACCCTTGCTTGAATATAATAGTTTCCTAAGAATTGGTTCACGTTGAGAGAATAGTTTGCCACATGAGAAGGCTGTTTTGACCATGCATACCCAGAACAGCTACCTCTCGTGTGTGTGTGTGTGTGTGTGTGTGTGTGTGTGTGTGTGTAGGGAGGGAAGGAGGCAGGGAGGGAGAGAGAGGGAGATCTTTTTGGGGCTAAAAGGATGAACAGTAAAAAAAGGTGTAATCTGAAAAACAGGCAGCAAATCAAATTTCCGTCCTTCTAATCTGTTTCACAATCTCTGTGAAATAAAACTGCCTAATGGCATGCATCAATTTTTCTCATCTCAGTTTCTAGACATGCTCTTGTACAAAACAATCTAAAGCATCCCATTAAAAAGCACAATACCTATTTTAACAGCCATGCTCAACCCCTCTTTGGAAAATGCCCAGAGCAACAGATATATCTGCTTAAGTCTTGTGTACCAGTTTTTCTCATTCTCTTCCTTTCTGCTTATTCCATACTGCTGAACCAGACAAAGGCCTAAGCAACAGCTCTACAATATTTACCTCAAGATCTTTTTTCTAATTATTAACCCTTAATAATTATGGGTAAGCCTGCCCTTCCTCGAAGGACCAGATCCTTCTGATTGATCGGTACATGGAGACCATAGCCACAGGAAGGAACAGAGAAGGGGCTTTGTCCAGTGCTGACTGAGCCTTTTGAAGTGGGAAGCTTCATTGATAGTAATTTATCACCACAAGACTGGATTACTATAATGCACTGTACTAGTGACAGACTTCAAAGGCAACCTAGAAATTGGAATATGGTTCAGAACACACATAGTCACTAATGTAGGATAACACTTGTGTTGTATGAAATGCACTGATCAAAGTAATGCTTGTGTTGTATAAGAACCGTCAGAGTTTGGGTTGTTATCTGCAGGCTTGAGTTCTCCATGCTATATGAGCTTGATTTACTGCGGGGGTGGTACTGTAGCTAGAATGTAGTATTGCAGACTAATTCTGCCAGCTGCCAGCAGTTCGATCCTGATTGGCTCAAAGCTGACTCCATCCTTCCGAGGTTGGTAAAATCAGGAGCCAGATGCTGACTCTGCAAAGCATTATGAAGTGGTATGTACAGGTGAAACTCAAAAAATTAGAATATCGTGCAAAAGTTCATTTATTTCAGTAATGCAACTTAAAAGGTGAAACTAATATATGAGATAGACTCATTACATGCAAAGCAAGATAGTTCAAGCCATGATTTGCCATAATTGTGATGATTATGGCTTACAGCTCATGAAAACCCCAAATCCACAATCTCAGAAAATTAGAATATTACATGCAATCAATAAAACAAGGATTGTACATAGAACAATATCGGACCTCTGAAAAGTATAAGCATGCATATGTACTCAGTACTTGGTTTGGGCCCCTTTTGCAGCAATTACTGCCTCAATGTGGCGTGGCATGGAAGCTATCAGCCTGTGGCACTGCTGAGGTGTTATGGAAGACCAGGATGCTTCAATAGCGGCCTTCAGCTCTTCTGCATTGTTCGGTCTCATGTCTCTCATCTTTCTCTTGGCAATGCCCCATAGATTCTCTATGGGGTTCAGGTCAGGCAGTTTGCTGGCCAATCAAGCACAGTAATCCCACGGTCATTGAACCAGGTTTTGGTGCTTTTGGCAGTGTGGGCAGGTGCCAAGTCCTGCTGGAAAATGAAGTCAGCATCCCCATAAAGCTCATCTGCGGAAGGAAGCATGAAGTGCTCCAAAATCTCCTGGTAGATGGCTGCATTGACCCTGGACTTAATGAAGCACAGTGGACCAACACCAGCAGATGACATGGCTCCCCAAATCAACACAGACTGTGGAAACTTCACACTGGACTTCAAGCATCTTGCAGTGTGTGCCTCTCCATTCTTCCTCCAGACTCTGGGTCCTTGGTTTCCAAATGAGATGCAAAAGTTGCTCTCATCAGAAAAGAGGACTTTGGACCACTGAGCAACAGACCAGGTCTGTTTTTCTTTAGCCCAGGTAAGATGCTTCTGATGACATTTGAAGCCCATGTCCAGGATCCGTCTGTGTGTGGTGGCTCTTGATGCACTGACTCCAGCCTCAGTCCACTCCTTGTGAAAGTCCCCAACACTTTTGAATGGCCTTTTCCTGACAATCCTCTCCAGGCTGCGGTCATCCCTGCTGCTTGTGCACCTTTTTCTTCCACACTTTTCCCTTCCACATAACTTTCTATTAATGTGCTTTGATACAGCACTTTGGGAACATCCAACTTCTTTTGCAATTACCTTTTGAGGCTTTCCCTCCTTATGGAGGGTGTCAATGATGGTTTTCTGCACAACTGTCAGGTCAGCAGTCTTTCCCATGATTGTGATTCCTACTGAACCAGACTGAGAGACCATTTAAAGGCTCAGGAACCCTTTGCAGGTGTTATGGCTTAATTAGCTGATTAGAGTGGGACACTTTGAGCCTAGAATATTGCACCTTTTCACAATATTCTAATTTTCTGAGATTGTGAATTTGGGGTTTTCATGAGCTGTAAGCCATAATCATCACAATTATGGCAAATCATGGCTTGAACTATCTTGCTTTGCATGTAATGAGTCTATCTCATATATTAGTTTCACCTTTTAAGTTGCATTACTGAAATAAATGAACTTTTGCACGATATTCTAATTTTTCGAGTTTCACCGATATTCTAATTTTTCGAGTTTCACCTGTAAGTCTAGGCTATTAGGTAGGAGTGCTAAATTCTTCACAAGGGAATTTAGGAGCTGGTGGCAGTCCTGGTATTTTTGAATGGGATAGTTTCCCCACTTAAGATACTAAGTTAACGTGCCTTTTGGGTCCAGCAGCATTCATGGAATTGCTTTCACAATGCTGATTTTCCCTCCCCCTTGCTAACTTTATATTTATTTTTATTTTTTATTTTAATTACATTTATATGCCGCCCTTCTCCGGAGACTCAGGGCGGCTTACAATTTTTGGGATGCAACCCAGTGTGTTCAGCAATAGCCTTCATTCCATTGTATATGCCTGCTTATTACTAAGTGGCATTTTTACAAGGTCAGCTTATTGCCCCCAACAATCTTGGGTCCTCAATCTACCTACCCCGAGAGGATGGAAGGCTGAGTCAACCTTGAGCCTGGTGGGATTCGAGCCTACAGCAGTTGTAGGCAGCTGGATCTTAAGTTCAGGCAATTAACAGCCTGAGCCACCAAGGCTCATATCCCGTTATAATGTTTTTACTGTCATTGAAGAACAATTTTACTTTTGTGAGCTGGATAGGAACATACATAACTTGTAATTAATTAATTAATAAAGTGCTGTGTAGTCATAATTTAAATATGATAATGCTTCAAATAAATCAGCAAAATTGTTTTTCACACAAATGTCATGCAGTGTTTAAATAATTAGGACTGTCATAAATCCAACAATTTATTTCCTGAATGAAGGTGGATTATAAAGACACTATCCTACCTTTAAAATGTGTAGATTTTATTGCTACCTAAATATAAATGAGTATCATGAAAAATTCTTTCTTGCCAGGAGGTATATTTTTCATTAAGTTTATTGTTTTGGTATTTACAGCTACATGCAGAATTTAATTTAGATCAAAGAAAATCCATTTGTTTTACATTGCACATTTGCTTGAAAAGAGCACCATGAACTTCATGGCTAAACAAATAGGCCTTCTACTAATTGAACTGGGGATCATAGTTGATTTCTCAGTAGAGATAAGTGTGAGCTGTGTTCCGGTTATCATGCAAACTGGATTCACGGCTGCAGCTGTGGATGATGTAGACAGACGTAATTTTATCCTAGCCAATGGATTAGTTTTAGTTCATCCCATTCTCGCCATGTTTCCTATTTGATTCTAATGTAGACTAATAGGGGACATATAGTTCATCTCCCCAGAACAGTATCAGTGAAACAGCAATTTATTTATACTTTTCTAATGTCTTTTTCAGTGGGTGTGGGTGGGGCGGGGTTAGACTGGATTGTAGTTAGGATATCAAGATAAACCTACACCATGAGTAAGTCTCTTAGTCACAGTTAGCATTTATTTAATGCTTACCATGAAATGTGATTCTGACTGTGTACTGGGTTGAAGACTTCTCGGCAATAGAGAAATATGCTTCAAAAAACAAATCAGAAAGCCTAGACAAAATTTTCAGCCGACATTTTGAAGTCACTAATCTGTAGCACACATTTTGTATGCATGAATTACATACATGCATACTCACTAGCACGCATTTCTGTTATATCCTGATATTTATATTTCTTACAGATAGATTATTAGCATATGTGAAGATTCATGGCTTCATTATAGGCTGATAAATGTTATTTTCTTTCTTTTTTGTTTCTTTCAAATAAAACCTTTACAGGCATAAAGTTTTTCAATAAAGACAGAAATGTAGCTAATTCGTTTTCTTTTGCCTGCTGCTCAAATGCGAAGAAAGCTGCTTTTTTTAGTGAGAGGACAATGAGAACAGAATATGATCTTTAGCCCTGTTGTTTTGGCCTCAAGAGATTCAGTTGTATATAAGCAGAGTTCAAACAGAAATACAGATCTTAATTAGTGAGGGAAAAAATGATTATTGCTGTCTACCTCTCATGCCGAGTTTATAACATACTTTTTGACGGTGTGTGTATTTCTGTGTGGGTAATAAAAATATTAATAGATCTTAATAAAAGTAATAGCAGGGTTTAAAAAGAAGCACTAAGAGCCAAGCTAGATTTCACAACTAAACGAAGGGAAAATATATTTTTCCCTAATGGGCAGCATTCTAGTCAGTCTACATGACCTGCAGTGCTTTGAATTTAAAATAGTTCTAAAAAATAGGATACATTTTATTTATTTTTTCAATCCAGCCATCTATCCAGCCATGCTAGGTATTTACTCTTTTCACATTAGCTCCATTTTGGTTGTCAGCCCATGCTTATTTGTGCGTTAAATGATGGGTGAACCCCTTCAGCTTGTTTCAGAAATGAGTCACAATTACAAGCAACTCTCTTTCCCCCCCAAAAAAGACATGAAGAGTTATGTTCATCCTTCTCCACAGTCTAAATTTACTGGATAAATAACTGTTGAAAACTTTTAACTATTTATGTCCAAGGGCTTGTAATTAGAATATTTGCGCTTGCCATGCCAATTGTTGGAAAGAAAGTCTAGAAGTTGTTATTTGTTTAACTGAAAACCATTAAACAGATAAATCTGAAATGGGGACAACACTTGACACTGCTGAGTAAGCGTACTTTTAAAAGGCATAACTTTTGAATGGGAAGTATAGGAGGGTTCATACAGGCAATAAACACTCTGTTCTTTTTTTTCACATTCTAAAGTTTGCCTCACCTTGTCTTGTATGGCAGTCCTGAAGGATCACCCTGTGGAAATGTTTGTTTAACAGCAATGTCAAATTGTTGGTGAGTAGCAAAAGCTTAATATTCAAGAATGGTCCTTCCATGTTTGGAGAATGGCATTATACAGTCCTGAGAAAGAAATGTTGTTTGATTCATACTGCATACAATGAATATATTAAATTGTTATTCTGAGTCCTATAATCATTGCTATTTGTATGCTGCATGGTAGAATCTTGTTCAGAAATATAAAAATCATGGCCTGCAGCCCATATGGAACTCCTATTGTACTATGTTATAGCATACAGTTAGGCCATTAGTCATTGGTGGTTTATTTATTTTATTTTAATTCTTAACATTCTTCTTTAAGGATTTAAATTTTATTTGGTGGTTGGCACTTATTTTCTTCAGAACTCCAAGCAGTTTGCATCATAACCTTACCATTACGATATGGAGAGAGAGAGAGAGAAACCCATTCTCTATCTAGGGTTGGCTGAAGTAACTATGAGAGGGATTTTTTAAACTAAAAATGACAGAAGTAAATTGTATGTGAATTATATACATATAGTTATCTCTGTGGGCCAGCATTAGGATGACTGATGGCTTTAATATTCCAGATTATCACTGGGCATATCTTTTAACATCAATAATTTTATTGGAATATTTTTTTAAAATAAATTGGCATTAGATATTAAACTGGAAAATTATTGCACTTATCTTTTTAAGTCTTGGCAGGTCTTATGTGCAAAATATCCTAGAACTAATTGAAAATAGATTAAGGCCCAGAGTCACTTGTTTAGATGGGCAGCTACAGAATTCAAATAAATTTGAACTTTGCTAGCATTTAACACATATTTTGTTGATAGGTTTAAATTTTATACAGAACCTTATGAGTACTTACTTAACTTTGTAGCATAACTCTAATCCCAAAATTGGTGGTAACGCTTTTTACAGGAAAGAATGTCACAAAAGGTGTAATGTTACTACATCAATTATTGTTTTATGGTTACTTGAAATATTTTCAGCAACTTCAAACAGAATTTTCTTTACCATCAAGACAACAATAATATATATATTTAGTTAAAACACGTTTTGACAACTTACAGATCCTAATTAGCAGCTGCTTAATATTAAGCTTGCTTGTTAGCTCAAATACTAATACCAAATAATTCAATTTCAGAATCCAGATCTACTTCTTTCCTTCTGACAAAAATAGAGGGAACAATTCAAAGAATCTATAACAAATATACAAAACACTTTCAATCAAAAATTAAAAATTTTCAACTGATCCTTCCAAATCAATATACGCACATTTTGAAGACTAAGTTTATATCTGTGATTTGAAAATGAAATGAATCCATGAAAATAGTTTTTCATATCTACCAGATATCATTTAGAATATTTGATAAAGGTTGGACTGATGTATATTTCCATTGGCATTCCAAAAACAACAACAGAGGGCACTTTAAATGATAAATTATAGTTATATTCTTCTTTATACCAAAATGCTTATAATTTTTTTGAGAAAATTATGGGTTTTAATGACAGTCCTATTGTATTGAGTCATATACTAACTACTTGAAGTTTAACATGTTTAGAGCAAAGATGCACCTTTGTTTTCTTACAATAATAAAATGCATAATCCTTAGGAGAAGGAGAAATACTGCAATTCAGTTCAGTATATACAGAGATATAAAAGATTCATATAGATATAAAAGATTGAAGTCTAGAAATGGGTGATCTAACTATTTTTCTGTTGATCAGAAAATATCACATTAACTGTGCCTTTGAAAACATAAATTCCTGGACAAGTTTGAACTTTGAAAAGTTAGTTTTCCTTTTTAAAGATTTACAAATCAGGTGAACTTGGGAAAGAATTGTAATTACAGATTCTTTTTTTATGTGTTTACTTGTGCAATTTCCTCCATTTTTTGTGATTGTTCATTTTTATTTTATATGCATTTGCTTAAAAATGGATAAAGAAAACTATTTCTTTTTAAAAAATACTCTTAGTTGTACCAATGATATAGCAGTATTTTCTGCTCTATTCTGACACTGTCCAAGGACACCTTAAAGATATGTAAAATTCTTAGGCTTTGTTTCCCATTACCTTGAACAACACTTAGATAGCAGTGATTGAGAACAGAGGCAGTAGAAGCAGGATATGAATTGTCAATGGGAATAGAAAATTTCATGCCAGTATTGTTTTCTATCAGTACATTGATGGTTGGTTGCACTTGATTTCAGGAATGAGAAAGATTTTGATTTTTTTTTATTGTAATAAATAACTGCACATAGTAGGTTGGCTTTTTTAAAAAATGTTTCCCATATATGTTTCATTTCTTTTATTATGGTTATTTATTAAAATTACAATTCCAGAGATAGAATATTAATGCAGACTAAGAAAAATATAAAAGAAAAAAAAACAAAGCAAAATGAAAAAGTGCAAAAAGAAAGAGGGAAAAAGAGCTTTATATATTAAAGAAAAAATACATATAAACAATAACTTTATCCTTCATTGTGAAAAGTATTGTTTCAATAGCATTTCATCTTTTCTAAAAGTACAACAAAGCACTCTTAATCCCATATTTCATCTTTTATTTATAAACATAGTCTTAAAACCTCTTCCTTTAATTCTAGTCAGCAAAAGTCCATTTAAGATTTATCAAGTGGGAAACATTAGTCTGAGAAGATTCCAGTACACAGTGTTGGAAGAAATATCTATCTGGTTCAGTTCCAAGCAGGGAGAAATACACTGGAAACATGGAGGCTGATTGGAAAGATGATTTATTGATAGACAGGACCACGTGGGTTTGAGGTCCTGGACAGCTGACCACATGGAGTAGAGGGGGTGTGTTTATACCCTCTCTGGGTTTTGAACTTGAGCTTCCTGTTCCTGTGCAAGAGCATGTATTCTATTAGCTGTTGTAGACTCCCATGGGGTCATGTTTGTCTAGAAGTCAAGTTTGATTGAAGTATGCTGATGCAATGAAGGGGCTTGTTGGCAATTGTGGCTGAGGGCTAATCCTACCTTTGTTCAGAATATCCTGTCTTGAATGGATTACCAAATCTGCATTTCTAAAAATTGGCCCCTTAGTTTCTACTTGTGCACAGAGCTGAGACTCTGATTTTCTGTCTTTAGAAACATGTTTCTCCTTTAGGGAAAATGTAATATTCTGCCTTTTAAAATATTTCTCAAAACACTCCTTTCTTCTAGGAGGTGTGGGTGCTAACTTTCTACAATAGGCTTTAGCGATACATTTATCAATTAGAATCTTCACATATGGACCTATATTTTTGCACCTGACAGTTACTGCCCACTATACAATATCACTATATATTTTCACCTTGATCAGATAACAACACTTTGTATTTTTTTATTTTACTTTTAACAATCTTGTTATTTATTCCCTTTGAATAAGTGCCCCAGGATCTGATTTCTTTAGTGCTAGGATTCACCTAAAATAATGCAATTGCAGATCTACAGGTTCTTAATACCCAAATCGTCATTAACAAGCAATTTCCAAAGTGATTAAGAAAGGAAGTATGCAAACCTGGTATTCTTGGAAGATTCTGAATTGCAGCTTAGGCAAAGATGGTGATTCTTTCCCAGAACTATGAACCCACTTGAAACTGCTCTTTTATAATTTCTTCACAGGAAGCTATTTTATCTGGAGGATGCATGGAATCCTGAGTGCTCTTCTTGTCTAGAGAGGAATTTGAAGAAGCTGGTACATTTGTCAACTTCTCATTCTGCCATGGTCATTGGCTCCACTACCAGCAGAGCTGTTTTTACTTTGCCAGAGCCTCCTAATAGTAATAATTCATTTCTTATATGTTCCCAACTCATCTGCTATTGAAGGTTCTTCACACTTTTCAGGTGCCTGAAGTTAAATTTATATTTAGGTGTGGATGCAGATTTCACTATCATGAATTATTCAGTAAATAAGGAAAATAAATAGAAAAAAAATAGACAATTATGTTGTTTAAGACGCGTCAAATAAATTACCACTACAAATCTCTGAAAAATCGCTTTGAAGTCAATTTTGCCTCAGTCATACAATAAATAGTCTAAATTGATTGCTGTAGAGATAAATCTGTCTTGTATATGATTTGTATTTTACGTATTCAACCTTCTAATTACTATTTGTTTTTCTTAAATATAGTAGCACAGTTTGCTTGTTTCTTATTTTATGTAATTATTTTTTAAAATAAAAATAGATATTTTGTCTTATATCATATGAGTTCAAACAGACTGTAAGAAATCCTTTAAAAAGGATAATAGAATAAACTCGAGAGGTCCTTGGTGGTCTCTGAGTTTGGTTGTTTTCTTTCAGATGTTTCATTACCCAAACTAGGTAACAGTGCTAGTACAGATGATATTACCTAGTTTGGATAATGAAACCTCTGCAAGAGAGCACCAAGGATTCCTTATTTCAACCCTGAGTCCTTGGTGGCTCAGGCTGTTAAATGCCTGCTCTTAAGATCCAGCTGTCTACAATTACTGTAGGCTCGAATCCCACCAGGCTCAAGGTTGACTCAGCCTTCCATCCTCTTGGGGTAGGTAAATTGAGGACCCAAGATTGTTGGGGGCAATAAGCTGACCTTGTAAAAATGCCGCTTAGTAATAAGCAGGCATATACAATGGAATGAAGGCTATTGCTGAGCACACTGGGTTGTATCCCAAAAATTGTAAGCCGCCCTGAGTCTCCGGAGAAGGGCGGCATATAAATCTAATTAAAAAAAAAAAATTAGAATAAAATTAGAATATTTTTATTAGAATAAAATTCAATAAAATATATTTATTTAAACATTTACATTTGACTTTTGTGTGTTAAAAGTACCTGCTATGTATGTAAGTTTGAATGTTATTGGTTTAGTTTGAATTGTTCTTGTAAAATGTCAAATAGGATTGGTTTAAATAGTGCGGGAAAACCCTGCACTCTGATTGGCTGGCAACTACGGCTGCTGGCTATAAGAAGCAGCCGTAGCCCAGCCAAGTCGGGTCCATTCGAGCTGTAGTCACTTAATAAACTCTTCACTGAAGCTCTTCGTGTATGGCTCTTCATGCAAACTTAACAGTACCCAAGTGATTTATCATTAAAATAACGATAAATACAGATCATATTTGCTATTCAAGGTGCAATATATTCTATAAAGAGCTTCATTGTTTGAGGGACACCCTGTCTGATTGCTTCTGCCCATCCAGTGTTCAAGAGAAGTGATAGATTGATTAAGTGTCTTTTCTCTGTCACCCATCTGGAATGATATATGCCCAAGAACTTTATGGTTCTACCCTGATGACTTTTAGGAGATTATTAAAAAATCTGGATGTTCTCCCAGTCTCTGTGAGAGAATAAAAGGTCAGTTCTGCTGGATTTATCCCCCCACTATGTTTTCTATGTTGTGGGGTGCTCTTCAGTTCCTTCTTTATGTCTTATAATTTTTATTTTTTTAATTGTAAGCTGCCTATAATCATTGGAACTTGAAGGCCTATAAACTATAAATTAAAATAAAAGTAACTGCCATTTAATGCAACTGCCATTTAAAACCCATGGAATAATATGACATTTATTTTGGATTTTGACAGTCAGTGTATCAAGGACATCCCTGGTGTCAGTATAAGAGTTCCATCATGCCACCATTAAATGAACATCTGCTTCCTTAGTAGCTGAATCCTTCATGGATGATAGTCACTACAGTGTATTGGGAACAACCAAGGGCTTGTCACCACAGATTGGTTGACCCAAGAAGCTGTTAAATTCACAAACAGCTGAAAATGCAGCTGTGAATATTTCAATGATAACTGGGGGAAAGGGACAGCATCATAGATACTGTGCCTGAAATGACAATGAATTAGTTTAGCTCTGTTTTAGAATAAATTAAAATCTAGTTGAAATACCAGAGTCTTTTATTTTGTGAGGAATACAGCATCTTGTCTACTTGTACTGCTGCAGGAACATATATGTTTAATTTTTTCAAATGTTACCAACCTTTTTATCTGACTGGGTACAATTATTTCAACAGCAAGAAAATGATGAACTAGCATCTTGAGACAGTGAGTTCATAGATACATCATGTTTTTTTTTCTCCTTAGTAAAATTTAACTCTGCCAATAAGTTCATCTCACAAGATACCAAGCACCATCATTTCTCATTAATGTCCACAGTTCATTACACAAACATAATACATGCAGAAATGTCCAAAAGCTTCATTACACAAACATATTAGATTGTCCAGAGGCAACTTACAGTGGTGCTTCTGTTCTTTTAATACTGTAAAGAAAAGTAAATTTTGATTAATATAACTTATTCTTTTTATTTTTTTGGCAGAAATAGTTGATGCCATACACTTCTTACAGCCACCTGCTTCTTCTCTCTAAAGGTGGATTTACACTGTGAACTGAATCTAAACAGAATCTGGTAATTACAACTGGCACGTCAACCGGGATGAACTTCTAAAAAATCTTATGATTTTAGTCATTGAGTTAACAACATTGGTATTTCTTTTTTTCCACTTGGGTTGCAGGACAGTGTTAATGATTTGCAAATAATGGAAATACCCTCTGTTATGCATTATACATCAATACATAAGCCATTTAATTATTATAGTTAATACAATGGGATGATGATTATTCTAGACATGGTTCTATCTCTAACTTAAAAGATAGGATAAAAAAGATCTGTGAACAATAAAAAAGCAGTTTACTACAATGCCAGGCATGCTATCAGACAGTGAACAAAATTCTATGCCACCCTTCCTCCACTCTTGTTCACAATTTCACTGTTTCTTTTTTAATGCAAAGTCTCACCTTCCTCCTTGTGTGATAATGAGGTTTTGCCCAAATACTTATTCAAAATGTACAAAAATATTTTTGAGAAAGATTATCACTAATGGCATATTTAAGGGAAATCAAATACCTCATGCATTTATTTTAAAATTTTCAATTCAATTCAAAATATGAACTTTTTTAAATCACAAAGCAATGCAACAAAATGACTTGGGAATGCATATATGCAAAAGTAAAAGAAAAGAAATGAATTCATGCACTCATGATCAAAACTAGATTAAAACATCATCATTTCAGTGCAAAACTGACCAGAAAGACATCCTCGGTATCATATCTGACAGACCAAAAAAGGATTATTAAGTTTGCTATCACACTGTCTTATATCAATGTTGACCATTATATTAATGTTGGTTTAGTGGTAAATATGCTTGACTCCTACTTGGAAGGTTGAGAGTTCAATGCAAGGTAATGGCAGATGTTTCTGTCTCGAGACACAAAGAAAAAAATATCTGCTATTAACTCCATGTGGGCATCAGGAAGGGCATTCGGCTGATAAATTCTGTTTCTTGTCACCATTACTTTACCCCAAATAGGAACTACAGGGTCATAAAAAGGAAGTTTATTGTCTTATATAAATCAAATGTAAATATTAGTAACTAAATGACCAAGCCTCAGCTGCTCAGAATACAAAACCTAAACCTGAACAATTTTGGTTGCTCAACAGAAGACAAATAGATTCCTTATTTTAGTTAGAATACTGTCATTAATAATCTCAGTAACTTGTTCATAATCTCTTGAGTAGGAACTATTAATGTGTATTTAGTAAGTAATGTGTATTTATGGGTACAATATGGACAAAATTATACTTATTCAGAATCTTTTGTTACTTGAGGTTTTTTTAGGAAAACAGCATTTATTGACTACTTGAGGTGCATTCATGCATACAATTTCTCTTTAAGAACAATAGTGGGAAGTAGTATTAAGAAAGAAACAAGCATACCTTTGTCCTGCCCCCTCTTTAAGAAGCCATCAGTAGACCGCACCTTACTAGATAAATTTTGTTCAGTTTCTCACCTTTCTTTTCCAGAGAAGGTAGCAGTGGTGGGATTCAAAATTTTTACTACCGGTTCTGTGGGTGTGGTTTGTTTAGTGGGCATAGCTTGGTGGTCATGTGACTGGGTGGGCATGGCCAACTCGGCAAGGTGATACAGCACCTTGCTGTGAATGACATTGAGTTGGCCACACCCACTCAGTCACATGACCGATGCTACAGAGACAGGGTGATTTCCTACATACCTTCCCCTCCTCTGCCCTTGGGCTGACAAAAAAAAGCCCAACTAAAGATCACGACTGCCTGCTGAGTCTGCCTGCCAAATGGGTTTTGTTTTGGGGTGGTTTTTGTTTTGTTTTTTGCCAGAAGCCCCTCAGACATAAATTTGCACTGCCAAATCTTACCATGGTATCCTTTTGGACCAGCTGTGGGATTTGGGATTGGGTGGTACAGCATTGAACTAATTTAGTTCCTTTCTCCCCAGGTTGTTCCAATCAGTGTTGAGATTCAAGGTATTAGTGACAACATATAAAGTCCTACATGGCTTGGGTCCGGGGTACTTGTGGGAACATCTCCTGCCAGCATCATGCTCCAATTGCCCTGTACGGTCCCACAGGCAGGGCCTCCTTGGGGTACCGTTGGCCAGACATTGTCGGCTGGTGGCGCCCAGGGGTAGGGCCTTCTCTGTGGGAGCACCCACCCTGTGAAATCAGCTCCCCTTGGACCTTCGTTTGGCCCCTGATCTCCACTCCTTCCGCCGCGACCTGAAGACCTGGTTATGTCAGCAGGCCGGCCTGGACTAAACTAAGGAGGGGGGGTTTCTTCTTTTTAAAGTAATTTTAATTGTTTTAATGTTGGGCTTGTATTGTTTAATCATTTTTTAGGTAAATTATTGTATTGTATTTTATATTGTGAGCCGCCCTGAGTCCTTAGGGAGAGAGGGCGGCATACAAGTCTAATAAATTATTATTATTATTATACAGTGTGAGAGGTGCTGTGGCTACTCCTCTGTGTGCTGCTGCAGGGCTTGGTACTCTCTATGCTCCTTTTTAATATCTACAATGAAATTGCTGGGTGAGATCCCATCAGAACCCAGTTTGGAGGAAGAGTTGGAACTTGGATCATCCAACAGGGATGGCACATCTCTCTTGGCATATTTGGAAGGCCAATGGCTGAGGACAATGCTGTCTTAGAGCCAGGCATTGAGGGAGGTGGTTGACCAGATGAGGAGCTGCCTGCTTTTGCAGACACAGGGGAAGATTAGCTGCTCATAGGCAGTGGTGCTGATAGGCAGCAGGTCTCCTCTGATGAGGAACAACTGCCTCCTCCACTCGATCCAAGGCCATGGAGAGCATAGGCAAGCTCAGAGGAGAGCCGCAAGGCTACCTGATAGAAGGTCACCCACCCCTCCTCACAATGAACACCTGGAGTGGAGTGACTTAAGGAGAAGCCATGGGGAGTTAGTCTTTGCCAGGAACAATTGTTTGTTTTGAGTTACACTCCCCTGGCTTTGACTTGTGTGTTTTGACTCTCTAAAAGCATGGGTGTAAAACTTGATTGCATCACATGATGTGTCACAATGATTTTTGCCTTTGTGGAGCTGGGATGGCTCGGCCTGCACATGATGCATCCGGTCTGTGGACCACTAGCTTTGACAGCCTGCTCTACCACCTGAGTCATAACAAGTTCACCCACACCTTGGGAAGAGTTAGCATCAATATCCTGATGATATTCAGCTTCACATATCCATCTCTGGTGATCCAAGTGATGCTGTGGTTGCCCTTTCACAGTGCCTGGAGACTTTGGGGCTCTGGATGGGACAGAACAGGCTTCAGCTGAATCATGGTAAGACAGAATGGCTGTAGGTATGTGGAACCTCTGGAGGCTTAGCATATTTAGTTCTGGATGGGGTTGCATTACCCAAGACAGAACAGGTGCTAGGAGCAACTTTGCACCCACTGTGCTCTAATCCTTACAATCCCAATCTTGGATTGTAAGGCCCTGCTCTCATTCATGCCCTGGTCATCTGTGACTTAGATTATTGTTGTATATGGGCAAGAGTAGATTCCCCACGTACAGCAATAAAAGCTACAATTAATCCAGAATACACCAGTATGGAAGTTTTTGAGGCCTCTAGAGTGGCACATGTAACACCATTGTTACACAACACCTATCTGCTTCCAAGTACAAATTTTATTTATTTATTTATTTATTTATTTATTTATTTATTTGATTAATCAATTGCTTATAGGATAATAGGTATAAGTATAAACATAGTTACGAATACATGGATACATATAAGAAAATAAAAGAAACAATAGGACAGGGACGGTAGGCACTTTGGTGTGCTTATGCACACCCCTACAGACCTCTTAGGAAAGGGGTGAGGTCAATAGTAGACAGTCTAAGGTTAAAGTTTCTGGGGTTTGTGGAAGAATCCACAGAGTCAGGTAGAGTATTGCAGACATTGACCACCCTGTTGCTGAAGTCGTATTTCCTGCAATCAAGTTTGGTGCGGTTAACCATGAGTTTGTATCTATTGTGTGCTCTTGTATTGTTATGGTTGAAGCTGAAGTATTCATTGACAGGTAGGACATTGCAGTGTATGATTTTATATACTATACTTAGATTGGAATGAAGGTGATGTAGTTCTAGGTTTTCTAGGTCTAGAATTTCAAGTCTGGTGGCATAAGGTATTCTGCAACGAGTAGAGGAGTGGAGAATTCTTCTTGTGAAATATTTCTAGACTTTCTCAACTGTGTTAATATCAGATACGTAATGTGGGTTCCAGACTGGTGAGCTGTATTCAAGTATTGGTCTAGCAAATGTTTTGTATGCCCTAGTTAGTAGTGTGATATTACCAGAGAAAAAGCTATGCAGGATTAGGTTAACAACTCTTAATGCCTTTTTGGCTATGTAGTTACAGTGGGATCTAGCACTTAGATCATTTGAGATGAGTACTCCAAGGTCCTTGACAGAGTTTGGATCATCAACAAGGTCTTGACTATTCAGCTTGTATTTTATTTTTTGATTTTTTTTGCCAATATGTAAGACAGAGCATTTATTTGTTGAGATTTGAAGTTGCCATTTGTTTGACCATTCTGATACATAGTCAAGGTCTTTTTGAAGGGTAGCAGAATTATTTGTGGTGTTGAATAGCTTTACATCATCAGCGAAGAGAACGCAATTGCTCTTAATATGATCAAATCAAGGTGTTGGTTCTCACCTTTAAATCCCTCTATAGCAGGGGTGTCAAACTGATGGCTCATGGCAGCATAGTTCTAGGTTTTCTAGGTCTAGAACCTCAAGTCTGGTGGCATAAGGTATTCTACAATAAGTAGAGGAGTAGAGAACTCTTCTTCTGAAATATTTCTGGACTTTCTCTACTGTGTTAATATCAGATACGCAATGTGGTTTCCAGTCTGGTGAGCTGTATTCAAGTATTGGTCATGCACAGGCCACACCCACCCTAGCTCTGCAAAGAGAAAAAGTGCAGATACATCATGTATAGCAATGCGATGCCACACATTTGACACTTGTGGTCTATAGCATTGGTCCAGGATATCTGTGGAACTATCTTTTCCCAATGGGATTGGCCTGCCCACTCATGATAGCAGAAGAGGCCTACTACAGATCCAATCAGCCAAAGAATTTTGGTTGGTGAGAACCTAGAGAAGAGACTTTGCTGTCATGGCCCCTGTCCTTTAAAACTTATTGCCATAGGCGATAAGATCCATTTCATATTTTTTAGCCTCCAGGAAAAGCCTTAAAACTTGGTTTAGAGCAGCGGTCTCAAAACTTGGCATCTTTAAGACTTGTGCTTTGCTGGCTGACAATTCTGGGAGTTGAAGTCCACAAGTCTTAAAGTTGACAAGTTTGGGGGGCCCTGGTTTAGAGTCCTGAAGGATAAGATGTTGACTGGATGTGGTTCGTGTAGTAATAGACTAAGTACCACCAGCTCTGTGCTCCAAATCCAGGCTTTTCAGTTTGTCTGAATTTTTTGTAATTTTAATCTGTTTTTATATTTATAAGTATTTTGACATTTGCATATTTTATCACATTGTAGGCTGCTCAGAGTGACCCTCATCTATGAGATGGGTGACAACTAAATTTAACAATAAATAAAATAAAATATGTAGGTATAAAGCTCAAATGTACGTATATAGCAAAGCAACTGTTTTCAGCAAAATGATGTTACACTTTAATAGCCTTCTTTTGCCATGGCAATCGCATCTGACTGCAGAAGGAAAAATCCTGGTAATGTTAGTTCATTCAGCTCACCTTGCAGTGATTGAGGTATTAGGCACTTTTTGTTTGTATGAGCATTGAATTGATGAAGGAATCGCTTCAATTATTTTCACTTTGGTTTTTTTCTTCGTATAACAGTAATCATATTTTGAGGGCAAGTTGGGAGAAGGTCACTTTAGGTACAAAGCTTTTGTCTTTTAATGAATAATAGAAATGTCATGCTTGTGCAAGGTCTGGAGCATTTCTTTCATATAAAGAAATAACAAAATACCTGAATTCCTCCTCTTATTAAATACAGCTAAATTTGACATCATTTTTGCCTGTGAAACATGGCTCAACGCATCTCTCCCTGACTCCATTACCACAGTAAGAGACTATCATGTTTACTGATCAGATCATGAAATCCATAGAGGAGGTGGTGTTGCTATCTTCTATAAAAAGTCTTTACATCTAAAAAACATCCAGGTCACCCAGGAGCTTGCTCTTCCTGAGACCATTGTCTGTGAACTGGCCTTAAATATCACATTTCGATTCTTACTATGTTACAGAGCCCCTGATTATGACATCGAACATGTAAACAAGCTAAATTCACTACTAACATGGGCATCGTCCTGCCCACATGCTTTTATCTTTCTTGGTGACTTCAATCTACCTCATATTAACTGGACCCTAAACAAATGTAATACTGAACCCGTACGTTCAACCTTCTACAATGCTGTAACAAATCTAGGACTGGAACAACTAGTAACCAACAATACTAGACTTAACAACTGTCTCGATCTCATCTTCTGCAATAGTTTGAACTCAATTTACAAATTAAAATTAAAGAACCCTTTTCCAACAGCGCCCACAACATGATTGACTTTTGTCTCAACATACGTCCGCACAATAATCATCACAACAACGTGATCCCCAATTATAACCTCGAAAAAGGCAACTATGATCTTATAGACAATGATCACTCATCTCTTCTTTTTTTAATTACATTTATATGCTGCCCTTCTCCGAAGACTCAGGGTGGCTTACAATTTTTTGGAATACAACCCAATGCGCTCAGCAATAGCCTTCATTCCATTGTATATGCCTGCTTATTACTAAGCAGCATTTTTACAAAGTCAGCTTATTGCCCCCAACAATCTTGGGTCCTCAATTTACCTACCCCGAGAGGATGGAAGGCTGAGTCAACCATGAGCCTGGTGGGATTCAAGCCTGCATTAATTGCAGGCACCTGGAACTAAGTGCTAGGCATTTAACAGCCTGCACCACCAAGGCTCCCTTGATTAGCAATCTCTATTCACTGGATGCAATACTGTTGAAGACCATTACAACATATTTTTACTTGAAATCCAAAGAGTCATCAAACTATATGTACCAATAACAACTCCCAAAACCAGAAAAAAACAGATTACCCATAACAATAAGGAAACTTCAATCCAAAAAAAAGATCACTTTGGCGGAAAAACAAATCTGGTCATGCTGCCAACTTCAAAAGCCGATACAAAAATTGATGCCACCAGATAAAGACTGAATGCATCAATTATCACATTAAACAAGAGGAAAACCTTCTATGCACCAATTCTACCCGTGCTTTCTACAATTTTGTAAACAACAAACTAAAAGACTCAAGATCCATCTCACCCCTGAAAGGACCTAATGGTACAGACTGCAACAACGACACCATTAAAGCCAACCTCTTTAACACATTCTTTGGCTCAGTATTTGTAAACAGCAATGGCTCATGCCCAGTATTTCCTAGTTGAACCACAGACAACTACAATGATATAATACATATCGATTTTACAGAAGACAATGTTGAAAAAGCACTACACAATCTAAAACCATCTCTATCTACTGGACTGGACAGAATATGTGCCTACTTCTTTAAAAAGCTATCCGCTGCCATAGCCGAACCTCTAAGCATAATCTTTGAAAAATCTTTCAGAACCAGCTCCTTGCCAAACCTATGGTCACAAGGTACAGTCATCCCCATCTTCAAAAAGGGAGACCCCAGTCTAGTTGAAAATTACAGACCAATCTCTTTATGCTGCATCACTTGTAAAGTCATGGAATCAATTATTAACCAATCCATTTTCCTCCACTTAGAGACAAACAACCTACTCTCTAACAAACAATATGGTTTCAGAAAAAATATCCTGTAATCTGCAACTCTTACACTGCAAAAACATATGGACTACACGACTCGATCAGGGCAAAGCAATAGACGCAATCTACATAGACTTCTGTAAAGCCTTCGATTCAGTGGTACATGACAAACTACTGTTAAAACTAAAATCTTATGGTATCTCTGGACAACTGCATAGAACTGGATAGAAGCATTCCTGTCAAACAGACAACAAATGGTCAAAATTGGGAGCATCTTATCAAATTCTGTACCTGTCAACAGTGGTGTCCCCCAAGGCAGCGTTCTAGGACCAATTCTCTTCATACTCTATATAAATGACCTCTGTGATCATATTAAGAGCAACTGTGTTCTCTTCGCTGATGATGTAAAGCTATTCAACACCACAGACAATACTGCTACCCTTCAAAAAGACCTTGACTATGTATTAGAGTGGTCAAACAAATGGCAACTTCAAATCTCAACAAATAAATGCTCTGTCTTACATATTGGCAAAAAAAATCAAAAAATAAAATACAAGCTGAATAGTCAAGACCTTGTTGATGATCCAAACTCTGTCAAGGACCTTGGAGTACTCATCTCAAATGATCTAAGTGCTAGATCCCACTGTAACTACATAGCCAAAAAGGCATTAAGAGTTGTTAACCTAATCCTGCATAGCTTTTTCTCTGGTAATATCACACTACTAACTAGGGCATACAAAACATTTGCTAGACCAATACTTGAATACAGCTCACCAGTCTGGAACCCACATTACGTATCTGATATTAACACAGTTGAGAAAGTCTAGAAATATTTCACAAGAAGAATTCTCCACTCCTCTACTCGTTGCAGAATACCTTATGCCACCAGACTTGAAATTCTAGACCAAGAAAACCTAGAACTACATCACCTTCATTCCAATCTAAGTATAGTATATAAAATCATACACTGCAATGTCCTACCTGTCAACGAATACTTCAGCTTCAACCATAACAATACAAGAGCACACAATAGATACAAACTCAAGGTTAACTGCACCAAACTTGATTGCAGGAAATACAACTTCAGCAACAATGTCTGGAATACTCTACCTGACTCTGTGGTTTCTTCCTCAAACCCCCAAAATTTTAAGCTTAGACTGTCTACTATTGACCTCACCCGTTTCCTAAGAGGTCTGTAGGGGGCGTGCATAAGTGCACCAACATGCCTACTGTCCCTGTCCTATTGTTTCTTTTATTTTTCTTATATGTATTCATTTCATGTATTCACAACTATGTTCATCCTTATACTTATTATCTTGTAAGAGATTGACAAAATAAATAAATAAAATAAAATAAAAAGTTTGAAGCATGCACAGTTAAAATATAAGCCTTAAAATAGACTTAAAATTTTATAAAAGAAAGTGAATCCCCAAATCCCCTCAAAATCCAAGAAAAAAAATTGAAGGTCTTGGCTTCTGTCCATGCATCATCATCATTATCTTACCTAATATAGTCCTTAATCATCTTCTGAATATTATGCTTAGACTTCAAACAATAGAACTTTTCCATCCTACTTTTAAGATTCACCTGAGAGTGCTAAAATGTTGAACCTGGCAACAGTTCAGACTAAAAGACACTTCAGGAAGCATATGTTCATTTTCCTACAATTCCTTAAAGCAATTACATTTTCTTCCAGGATCCTGGAGAAAGAGGCATTCAATTTAAGGGATTATAGTCATATTACCTGTAATTCTTAACCAACCCCCAAAGCATTTTTTCACTTGAATCTAAAGCTATAAACAGCTCTACTTTAAGAGGAATGGTTTGTTTGTTTGTTTGTTAAAATTATTTGCCATCTATCTCACCATGGGGCTATTTTAGGCAGCTTACAACAATAAAAAGGAAGAAATGAAAAAAGTGTAAATAGAACAGAAGCAAAATAACAGAAGTGGGCTTGATGGCTCAGCAGTTAAAGACGCTGAGCTTGCCAGCTGGAAAACTGATAGCCCAGGTTTGAGACCCCAGCGCTGCACGAGAGGATGAGCTCCTGTTACTTGCCCCAGCTACTGCCCACCTACCAGGCCAAAAGCATGAAAATGTGAATAGTAGATAAGTAGTAGATAAATCCAACTATTTACAAAGTCTGCATTACTACTACTATTAATCTTCCCATCACTTCTTATCACCCATCCCCTCCCACTTGTGACTGTATAACTGTAACTTTGTCGCTTGTATTCTTACAATTTATATTGACTGTTTCCTAGTATGAATTTTTTCCAAAAGTTTTTTATTTTTTTAATTTTATACATCTTTTCACATGAGCAACAAGTTTCCAGATTATAGCACTTGTACATAGTCGTACTTTCATTTCCGTCAAACTTATATAATATTAACTCATATCATTATCCATTTCACTCATCTTTAAATAAATTTGCATTTCATATTTCAGTTCATTAATTCAATATCGATATCATTTCATCCATACATAAATTTTCAATTCTTTATCCCCTATTATTTCCATTTTCAGCTTAGTACCTATTTTATTTTACAGTTTCCTAGTATGATTTGATTGCTTATTGTATCCTCTGACTATTAAGTGTTATACCTTATGATTCTTGACTCTTGACAAATGTAACTTTTCTTTTATGTACATTGAGAGCATTTGCACCAACACAAATTCCTTGTGTGTCCAATCACACTTGGCCAATAAAGAATTCTATTCTATTCTATTCTAATTGTACCCTCTGACTATTATTAAGTGTTGTACCTTATGATTCTTGACTCTTGATGAATGTATCTTTTCTTTTATGTACACTGAGATCATTTGCACCAAGACAAATTCTTTGTGTGTCCAATCACACTTGGCCAATAAAGAATTCTATTCTATTCTATTCTATTCTATTCTATTCTATTCTATTCTATTCTATTCTAATTGTACCCTCTGACTATTATTAAGTGTTGTACCTTATGATTCTTGACTCTTGACAAATGTATCTTTTCTTTTATGTACACTGAGAGCATTTGCACCAAGACAAATTCCTTGTGTGTCCAATCACACTTGGCCAATAAAGAATTCTATTCTATTCTAATTATGCTGGGAAGGTAACAGCATTCCACACACCTCAGCATATACTCATGCTGGCCACATTACCATGGAAATACCTTCGAACAATGCTAGCTACCTTAGCTAAGAAATGGAGATGGGTCCACCTCTGAGTTGGACACAACTGGAAAGGGGAAACCTTTACCTTTTAGAACAATAAATAAATGAAATGAACAAAAACAGGAGAATAGATCAATATGATAACAAACAAATGGATGGGTGCAGAGCAGAAAGAAAGTGTGGGAAGGTGGAGTCTACCATCAATCCAGCAGTGATCTACAGTGAGGAATTTCCCATTTGGTCTGCAGGGCAACCAGTAAAGCCAGATTTTTAGGATCTTGTTGAATCTATGTCATGAACACTTCATCTCACCGTCAAATAATCATGCTTTTGTCAGTCAAATCTGTAAGCTCCTTCACATATTGCTCAGGCATATGTAAAATTCCATAGAATAATCTTGTCCATATTTATACAGGTAGTCCTCATCTTACAACTGGTTCTGACAATCTTACCTCAGATACTTACAACCTGGATTCAAAATTCCAACAGTCAGTCACCACACCAGTCACATGGCTTCAATTTGGGCACTCAGCAAACAGGCTGCAATTCTGGCCATTTCCAGTGTCCAGCAGCTACAATTTATAATGGTTTTCCCCCAAAAAAACTGGCATTTATTTCTGGTTTTCAGAAAAACAAGGGCCATAGAAAACCGAAGGTTTGCTTAATGACAGTGACATTCATTTAACAACTGTGGATTCACTTAAGACCACAGGGATTCACTTGATTCACCACAAAAAAGGCCATTAAATTGGATCAACTCTACGACCATCATGAGTTGCGACAGTGATGTGCAGTCTCCATTATGGTCATATCACAAGGACTACCTGTAACCATAAATGCACACTGCTTACTAAATGCACATTAATAGTCCCATTAAAGATAATTTGAACAAGTTACTGAACTTATTAATAAATAGTGTTCTAGCATTAGTAAATATCTGATGAATTTTCTGCAATTGAAATTGATGTCACTTATTCATAAACAAGATGAATTTATAGAGAGCATTTGACCACTATGCAATCATGAAGTTATACTGTTTACTGTACATCCACAGTATCCATGCCATTTGTTTGAGGCATTGAAGGTAATTCAGCTCTTGCCCTTATAATCAACTCCTTACAATTTTTATGAAAGGTATGCAATGGTATATGACAAGGTGTTAGAGTCAGTGATTTCCAATTCTATGACCCACTTACTCTCAGCTACTCCAAGATAGTGGTGGCAAAGTTTACTTGACGATTAAATTATATATTATTACAAATTCCCACTTCTGACCATGCTATTTGACATTATGAGAGATGCACTGTAATAATATCTGAACTTTTATAATTTCTGATTATTTCTCATGGCTATTCCTTCAAGGTTTGCAAATTATAAAAATGCCTGGACTCTGATATTTTTTTTAAAATTACACTTATATGCCGCCCTTCTCCGAAGACTCAGGGCAGCTTACAATTTTTGGGATACAACCCAATGTGCTCAGCAATAGCCTTCATTCCATTGTATGTGCCTGCTTATTACTAAGCGGCATTTTTACAAAGTCAGCTTATTGCCCCCAACAATCTTGGGTCCTCAATTTACCTACCCCGAGAGGATGGAAGGCTGAGTCAACCTTGAGCCTGGTGGGATTCGAGCCTGCAGTTTATCATAATTTATTATAATTGAAACTGATAAAGACATTATTAAATATGGCCAGCAATAAAACCCACATAAAATATATAAAAGCATCTATATGAAATGTAGCAACTTGATCTTGAGTTTGAGAAATTGATTCTCTGGGAGGTCACCCAGAAACCTCCTCAGCTTCTATTATATTCACATTAAATAAGCCTGCAGAAGTAGAATTCCAACAGTAGGGTATTCTAAGCAATTTCCCCCTTCCTCCTTAGATCCAATAACAAAAAAAATATAAATCTGTGGTTTATTTTACTACTTTTATTTTTAAAATATACAGATATACAAGCAATAATACAGAGGTACAATCAGTGCAAACAGCAGCATGCTATTGAATTCAAGGGGACAAAAATAATTGCTCAAAGAAAGCAATTTCTGTACCATACATTGAGCAATTTCTTTAAAGGTACAGTACATTTCAAAAACACAGTACATGCTATTAACAAACTATCCCCAACTATCTCCAAATATTTCTCATTCTTGGCCCATTCCTGTCTGGTTTGTTTGTTCTCACCTGACTCCATAGGTCATAATTGTCTCTTATAGCCAACTTCTCTTTTGGTGAAAACCACCAGCCTCCCTACCTTGGTCTAACTGTCCTTCTAACCCGTAACCTGCAAGTGTCCCAACAGACCAAAGATTTGCAGAAGGTTTTGCCTCAGTCCTGGTGCTTATTTCTTTTTACCTCCCTATGTCTGTGTCTTGGACACAGAACTCCATAATCTCTTATACCTTTTCTTACTCATTGGCATTTTGTTTCTCTGTTCTCTGGAATAAAGTTCCTGCTTCTGAGGTTTCAAAATTTTGCCTTCCTTTTGGGAAACATGCCATCTCAGGGATGTCAAACTCGTGTCATCACAGCGGTGTCACGTGATATATTGGTATCGCTAAACAGGGCATCGGCATGACAGAGCGTGACGCATTTGGTCTGTGGGCTGGGAGTTTTACAGCCTTTTGCTATCCAGTCAGAAGCCTCCTAATTCTTTTCAGGATCTCTATCTCTGTGTCCTTACCTGCCTTTCATGATTTCATATCTTCTGAATCAAACTTTGGCTCTCTGCATCCAAACCTTTGGCATTCAAGTCAACTTTTGCGCTTCCCCTGGGAAATTTTCTGCCAGTTTAGACTAGATTTATTTCCAGCTCTGTTTAACATCTCTGAATCATATAAAACTTCATTATTGCAATAATCAAAATATTTTACTTCTTTAAATCTAAATCTTTACTAAACATATTTAGTTTATGGTTACTAAAAAACAAAAGTTACTAAAACATTTCTAATATGATAAACATCAATTTTAAGGCAGAATCAGGATCTTCATTTTTAAACCTATTTAACAACTGAAACAGGTTCCTTGAATGATTTTTTTTTGTTAACTGTTTTTCTGATAATTTCATGAAGCAAGGCATTTTAAAGAAACCGTGGGTGACTGTTAAATTAGCATAATTTTAATGAGACAGAAACACTGAACATGCTGTAGAACAACTGATGTCCCACTGGGTCCCTCATAACATACATAGAATATTAAAAAATACAGAGAAAATGTTTCATATGATTTGAAAGCATACTGCGATTTTTTTCCTTATTAGATTTTTCATTTATGTATATTCAACAATAAACAGTAAAAATGTACTACTCCCCTCTCATGTATTTGGGGTATTTGGGATTTAAGCACTGGCTAATCTGTATCTTTTTTAAAAAAATCACAGTTTAGTTAATATGATTATATTACATTTTTATGATTAAAATGTGATAGTTGAGTTGCATGAAACTTGATCACAGGGAAATGAATATCACAGAATATAGCCTAGTTCTTTTAAAAAGTAATTCAAATAACCAATTTCATTATTGTTGCTATCAAACCTTCAAATAAGTATTTTGATTTTAAAAACAACTTTGATTAAATTACCACTTGAAAGTGGATTCACAAGTCAAAATGGGGAAATACTTCCAAGAAATTAATCAGAATGGGTGGCCTTCCAAAACATTCATATATTAAATGGTTTTTATGTTGCTGGTAGATGTCTAAAATAAAATACAAAACTTTACTATTTCATTTTGACATATGAAATGCTAAGAGGGAATTGAATGGTGTCATCGTCTCACGAATATTATTGTAAGTTGCTGGCTTATAATTAATATTCTCCAATTAAATTCTGTCTATCAGATATCCTACCTGTCAATGACTACTTCAGCTTCAACCACAATAACACATGGGCAAATAATAGATACAAACTCAAAGTAAACCGCTCCAAACTCGATTGCAGAAAATATGACTTGAGCAACAGAGTGGTCAATGCCTGGAACTCACTACCTCACTCTGTTGTTATAGACTCAAACCCTCATAACTTTAATCTTAAACTGTCTATCGTGGACCTCACTCCATTCCTAAGAGCTCTGTAAGAGGTCATAAGTGCACCACTGTGCCTACGGATCCTGTCCTACTATTCCCATTTATTCGTACTCATTTATTATGTATATTCTTATACCCATTTATACTTACATGTTTATATGTTATGTTCATACTTATACTTGTTTTCTCATACATGCTTGACAAACTAAAGTAAGTAAATAAAAATAAAAATAAAAAATATTTGGTAGTGGAACATTCTTTTGCTTTTTCAGTTTCTGCTTGCTTTGTGTTCACACACCTACTAGAACTGGATTATTCTGCAGTTTATTCCATCTAAGTCAGAACTGGGCATTTTACAGCTGCAAAGTTACATCTGGCCCTTTAGCTGTCCCTATCTGGCCCAAATGAGGTCAGTTGGAAATTAGAAATAAAATGCAAATAAATGCGCTGCAGGGAGTAGGAGAAGAAGCAGAATCAGTTCCGGCTATGCACAGTGCAGATGTCATGTGCTCTTTCATTTGCTGGCTGCCACAGGAGGCAGAGGACAGAAAGAGTTTTTCTGCACCTGTGCAGCATTCACCTCTCACCTGGAGCAGACTTAGGTGGCAGGGTCAGTTGTTGCTTGAAGGGACCCAGGTTAATTTTTGGTAGGCTGTGCATAGAAGAAAACTTAGCGCTAGTCAATGGGCCGTGTGCTCCCTTTATATATATTATCACTTGTCTTTTTTGGGTGTGATTTCCTCCTTAGTAGTTTCTTGAGAGAATATTTTTCTGTTCAATTGTTTAAATTAATTAATTAAAGTAATTAGTTTAATTAATTAATTAAATTTAAATTAATTGGTGTTAATTTTAAACACTAAAATTAGTGTTTAATTTTAACACTAATTAAATTAGTGTTAATCTCTGCTCATCTGGGTGTTGGCTTCTGGAGATTATGAATTCCAGTTTGATTTTTTTTCTTAATTTTATTCTCTTTAGAATGGTGTATAAATATGGTTTATTTCTATCTGTGTATTGATGGCTAATTTTCTGCCAAGCTTCCAGAAATTCCTTAGGTTTTTTTGGGGATCCAGCTTGATTTAGGTTGCTCAGTTTCTCATGATTCAGTCTATCCATGTAAGGCAGGGCTAGAATTCATGGTCTCCGGTTGCTAACCCAGCACCTTAATCACTACACCAAATTGGCTTTCTGGCTTGGTAATAGGAGTGAAAAGGATTTTGGTATAGTAACTGGGACATAAACTATTTCAACTCCTTCCCTCAAAATGATGCCATAGACAACTGCACACCAGAACAACTAGACACAAGGACAGTTTTTTCCCAAATGCCATCACTCTGCTAAACAAATAATTCCTTCAACACTGTCCAACTATTTACAAAGTCTGCACTACTGTTACTGTTAATCTTCTCATCACTCCTTATCACCCATCCTCTCCCATTTGTGACTGTATGACTGTAACTTTGTTGCTTGTATCCTTATGATTTATATTGACTGTTTCCCATTATAATTTGATTTCTTATTGTACCCTATGACTATTATTAAGTGTTGTACCTTATGATTCTTGACTCTTGACGAATGTATCTTTTCTTTTATGTACACTGAGAGCATTTGCACGAAGACAAATTCCTTGTGTATCCAATCACACTTGGCCAATAGAAGAATTCTAATTCTAATTGCAAAGTAAGTATGAGCCAGCTTTAGCAAACTAGTTTTAGTTTGTAAAACTATAGATTAACAATCATTGGAAGCAATTGTACCACTTCACTGAATACAAGAAACTGGAAAAAGTTCAGTGAAGGGCAGAGAAGATCAGAGTGTATGAAACTAACTGCTATGAAGAGAGACTGTAAAAGCTGGATGGGTTTCGATTTTTGTTTAAAGATTAAACAAATGAGAAATATGATGGCACTCTTCAACTAAGTGCATAAAAAGTCAAGACTTACTTTCTCCGATTCCAAATGTAGATTAATACATAGATACTATACATATATGTACATGCATGCTATAAGAGAGATTTTAACTGAATAATAAAAAACAGGGCAAAATCTTCCAAATACTAGGAATTATTTGTTAGTGGAACTGATTATCTAAACGATTTGTGAATTTCCTTTCATTGAAAGTATTAAGGCAGAAGCTACCCAGTATGCTTTAATCTGGATTTCCACACTGAGCAGAGGATTAAACATGATAGCCTCTGGTTCAAACTCAACTTTAAATATCACAGGTCTTTTTCATAATGGATGGTAATTAAGCAGCAATCAGGTTTAATAAAAAGACTTAATTCTGTAAATCTATATAAAAGATATTGGACATTTAGATATTAAGATTTAAGATTTCCTATTTGTGTGCGCTGTAAATCTTATTCCTTGATAAACCCGGCGTTAAAGTGCAAAAAAATAGATAAAAAATAGGTAAAAATATTAAAAGTAAAATAAAAACATCATAAGGATGTCCATTTCATAGTACATTTTCTCCTCTTCCATTGTTCCTAACTACTAGCTACTATTTATGGTATTTGTATTTTTCTTTGACATTGGGTGTTATTGCTTGTGTCTGTTTAAATAATTTTATATAGATTCAAGAAATAATTTCCATTGTTTTTGATAGTGTGCTTTTATATACTCTAGGAAATTCCTCCTCGAACTTGTTTAAAATTTATTATGAACATATATACACACACATACATACATTACATACACACATATATCCATTGCTGTATATTCTTGCATTGTTAACAAAATATATTTTTTCCAATATTGTACTAAATTACTTGCCGGCATTTATCTTAATAAATTGCAATGCATATGTATATAGTTTATGTCTAAATGCATTATGGTCTAAATATAAAGTTTCCTATATAGATTTCTACCCACCTTTATTCTACAAATAAATGCTTAACTTCCATATACCTGCATAAAATAGCAGGCTTAGTTGTCACCTGGGAGCGTGAGAAAGCTGCTCAATCTGAGATTTAATCACATTTTAGGCTTGAACAATAATGAGCCTCTTTAGCATATATAAAGTTAATTGATTGCATTACTAGCAGGCATTCCAGTATTTTCAGTTCAATAGCATTGGTCAGCAATGCTGTCTGCATGTTCAGCAGGGGACTGAGGAAGAAAGATATATTACTGTTGAATGTCAGCACCTCACCTGCAACTACTACTTCTCCCGCTGTTCCACAAAACCATGGTCTCCTTCCTACATATACATCCACACTGAAGGCATCTTCCTTTATAATTGGAACTCCAGGTATGTTGTAGTGTCAGTCATGTCTTAAATTTCCTATGTCGAAGAAAAATGAAATATAAGGAAAGGTTCTGTGAGGCTCTCCTGTATAACAAGTTTTTATTGTCTGGATGTTAATTTTTTCAATTCAGTCTCCTATTTTTCACTTCTTTTATTATTCTTTGTTGTCAAGTTATAACTCAGACTTTTATTGCATTTACTATCACTTTTTCTATTTCTCCCCCTCTTCCTGCTTTTTCATAGCCATTTGTTTTGCTTCCTCCAGCTTCTTCCTTTGGTGGTTCTCACCCTACGCACAGTAGCTGTTCGTCTGCTGGTACAATTTTATTCCTTGTGTTCTTCTGGTGGGACCGGTCTATCAGGGCAACCTGGTCTACCCATACTGCTTCTGCTTTCGCCTTTCAGCCTCAATCCAGGAGGCTCTGCAGGCAGTCGCTTCTGTGACAAACTATTTTTGTGTTGAATGTTTATGTTTACCGACTAAGAAATAAAGGGAGACTAGTATAGATCTATTTCAGGCTATTTAGCTCTCATCAGCTAGCCATAGCCTTCTGGGATGAAAGGCAAAAGCAGAAGCAGTATAATTGGGTAAACCAGGTTGCCCCGATAGCCTGGCCCCACCGGAAAAAACACTTCATCACTCCCTTGGTATAGTCGACAAAGTGAGGAGAGCCTGTGCCTTAGAGGTTAATACATCTACCTAATATGCAAGTAGCCTGGGTTTGTAATCCCAGAAGGGTATGGCTGTTAGATGAGAGTTAAATAGCTTGAAATAGATCTATACTAGCCTCCCTTTATTTCTTTGTCAGCAAACACAAAAATGCAACTTTATTTCTTCTTCTTTCAGGCTTCGCTCTTCCTCCCCATGATGTTCTTCTACATGAAGGCAGATGTCTCCTTTTCCTGGCCCTTTCTTTTTCTAGGAAATTGTTAAGTTTGCATGAAGAGTCAGATGCGAAAAGCTTCAGTGAAGAGTTTATTAAGTGACTACAGCTTGAATGGACCTGACTTGGCTGGGCTACGGCTGCTTCTTATAGCCAGCAGCCGTAGTTGCCAGCCAATGGGAGTGCAGGGTTTTTTCCCGCACTATTTAAACCAATACCATTTGACATTTTACAAGAACAGTTCAAATAAACCAATAACATTCAAACCTACATACATAACACCCCTCCCCACTAGGTTCAGTCCATACCAAACCCCAACCTATCTAATGTATTCCTTTAAATAGGTGGGGCTCTTACGTGCACGCTGAGACCTTCGGGGTTCAGAAGTTTTAACATTCTCACCCAGTGAGAGAGGAAATGTGTCTGCTGACATTTCCCTGCTGGGACTTCCTGTGAAAGGAGACCCTGTTAGACTGTTAGAATCTGGTCTCTCCTCCCAACCCATCTCCATTCCAATGTCAGCACCCAAGTCAGGTAGTGATGTGCAATCTTCCACTTCTAAGGATGGATCTTGGCATTGTGACAGGTTTTGGGATGGTTCCTGTCATAATGGCTCATTACACATGGGGTTGATTCTTACTTGCTGATTTTCCCCTTGTTCCTCCCCTTCCCCCCTAGAAGTGACATCAGGTGAGGGAACTAGAGAGAGACAAGGGCGATGTTCCTGAGGGAACCTGGATCTAAGTTGATCAATGTGCCTGCTCCAGAGGAGTCCATCCTCTGTTTGTACCCTGTAAGAATGAGGGCCTGTGATCTGAGTTATTTTAGCAGGAATCCACAAAGGTTCACCTATGAGGTTCTTAGCATAAACAGAATCACCCACACTGAATGTATGAACTTTGGAAGTGGAATCCAGTGGTGCATTGGGTGCATAAGTGGGATGAAGGCGGTCAAGGGAAGACCTAAGTTTCCTACCCATCAACAACTGTGCTGGGGATAAGTTATTAGATGGGTTAGGAGTGATGTGCTGAACACTAAGAAGTTTTTCAACTTTCTCAGTGATGTCCCCAGGACCCAGTTGCTGAAGCTTCTCTTTGGTAAAACGTACCATGCGTTCAGCCTGGCCGTTAGCCGAAGGGTGCCCAGGGCAGTAAGGGCATGTCTGATACCCTGTTGTGCTAGATAGGATTCAAAGAGGTTAGATGTAAATTGAGGGCCATTGTCAGAGACAAGAACATCAGGCAACTCGTGGGTTACAAACAGTTTTCTGAGCTGCTTGATGACAGCTTCAGTTGTGGTGGATGTCATGGGAAACACTTCTAGCCATTTGGAATATGCATCTACTATAATAAGAAAGGTGTGCCCTCTAGTAGGACCTGCGAAGTCAATGTGAATCCTAGACCAAGGGCCCCTAGGACATTCCCATTCCTGTGTGGGGGCGTGAGATGGGGCAAGTGAATGTAACAGATGATGCACAACTGGCACTCGATATGTGCTCTGCTGCAGCGCATGGTTCAGTGTCCCCTTATAGTCTCCACAAATTCTTACTGACCCATCAGCCTTGACTGGTGTGACTATGGGTGTTTCCCATCTGGAGTGATCAGTGGGCTCTAAAACCCCTTGAGCAATTAATTTGTCTAATTGTGCATCAATTTTTTCCTTTAAAGCAAATGGAACCCTCCTGGGCTTTAAACGAATTGGGGGCACCTTGGGATCTAGGTTGAAAGTGATAGGGGTCCCCATATACTTGCCCAGTCCTTCGCTGAAGACCTCTGGAAACTCAGACTTTAAGGCCTCCTCCCATTCAGAGTTGCTCACGTGATTGATGCCAGTCACCTCGATGCCTAGTGGCTTGAACCACTCAAGTCCCAGCAAGCTTGCGATCCTTGTCCACGATGGTCAGGGGCAAACGTTTGGTGTGGCCTTTAAACTGCACATTGAAATCTCTTGCTCCAACTACTGGAATCTTGTTCCCTTGGTAGTCTTTAAGAGTCAGTGCTTGCTTCTGGAAATGTTTCTTCTGAATGTTGGGAAGTAGCCTGTGAATAATGTCCCATGACACCATAGATAAATAAGAGCCTGCGTCCATTTCCATTTGGCAAGGGCTTCCTTCAATGAATACCTTCACGTGTACTTTTCTGCTTCTCAAGGGTGAAGAATGACCAATGGTGACTGTTTGATGAGTTTCATTCTTCCCATTTGCTTCTGAATTGCACCCCATCTTTTCAATGAATTTGTTGGACTTAAAATACTTTTCAGGAAATTTCTTCCTACTAGGTGGAGTTCTGGATGATTTGCAGACTCTGGCTAGGTGACCCTTTTCTCACAACGTAGGCAGATGGTGTCTAAGAACTTGCATTCAGTGCGGGGGTGGCCCCCACAGCCTCTGCAATAAAATTCTTGCTTCTTTTTCCCAGGGTCTTTCCTTTTCTTCTCCATTCTGAGTCTAAAAATTCCTTCCTCCACCTCACTGCAATCTGAATCAGAGTCTATTTGCTCGCAATGGGTTGTTGTGGATTTTTCCACATCAGAATGGCTTGAGGCCTGGCTTGAGGCCTTGTTAATCTTTTTCATGGCCGCTGCTGAGGACTTGGTGGCATCAGCTGAAACAGCTTCTTCAATGGCCTCCTTAAACGTGATCTTAGGTTTCGTTAACAGTTTGCTTTGTAAGACCTTATCTTTGAGGCCTAGGACAAACCGATCACGCATGGCCTCTTCTAAGTTGGTAAAGTCACAAGCACCCCCAATGTCCCTTAAGCTTGCCATGAAGTCATTAACATTTTCGCTTTCCCCTTGATCCCGATGGTAAAACTCGTGTCTCTTAATGAGGCACGATACTTGTGGGGCGTAATGGGCTCTTAAAAGCTTTTCCAAATCAGGCCATTCCATTACCTTCAATTCTGCAGCTCCTGCCAACGCCTTCGCCATCTTGAAGACTGCTGGACCGCAGTGCGTGAGAAAGACCGCCCTCTTCCGCTTTTCGGGAATATCGGTGAGGTCGTTTCCTTCCAAGTACATCTGGAAGCGATCCGCATATGATTCCCAGTCTTCCACCGCTGGATCGAACGGGGCTGGGGGTGTGTTCAGTGCAGCCCTCTCGCTCTACTGCTCACCTTCCGTGTTGTCTCTTCTTCAGGGCAATCCCACCTTCGTCGCCAGTGTTAAGTTTGCATGAAGAGTCAGACGCAAAGAGCTTCAGTGAAGAGTTTATTAAGTGACTACAGCTCGAATGGACCCGACTTGGCTGGGCCCGACTTCTTATAGCCAGCAGCCATAGTTGCCAGCCAATGGGAGTGCAGGGTTTCTTCCCGCACTATTTAAACCAATACCATTTGACATTTTACAAGAACAGTTCAAATAAACCAATAACATTCAAACCTACATACATAACAGAAATCTTTATGGATTTCATACAGCCGCTTTCCCATTACACCACCCACCACCATTATTAGTGAAGAGTGTAAAAAAAAATGACATGACTCTTCCCCTCCAGTGTTTTCATCTTTTGCCTACTCCCAAGTCATTTGTTCTGCTGCATTGCTTATTACAAGGTTTGTGATTCCATCATCAACACATACTCATAGTTCCAATAGCACTCTCTTTTATAGAATCACTATTTCATTCTCCTTATCCTTGTGATGTCTTCTAAGCTATGAAATGCATTTTCTTTTCCTTATCCTTTTCATTTTTCTCCCCAAGCCTTTGCTATGTTTCTCTTAATCAAAATCTTTTTTCACTCTCTAACTCTCATGCATATATTCCTCCATTCCACCTGCCTCATTTGAGAAAAGCGTTTGTCTGCATGCCTCAGAATCTGCAATCCTGATGGGAAATGCTAACAGGTGTCTAATGATATTTGCCAAGAAGCAAGCCAGGACTGTGTGCTCACAGATATTTGTTTTAATTGCATTGGTTTAATAAATGAATTAAAATAAATAGACTGTGGCAATGGCCATGGTGTAAGCTGAGATAGGAGAAAGAAAAATTGTGAGCATTGATAGACTGCTGGTTTCTGAGCTCATATGTGGGAGGGATTAATAAGATGGGGTGAGACAGAATCTCTCTTATTAGAGGAGAAATCCAATGATAGAAGCATGGCAGATGCCATTCTGTAATTGAGGCACTACCAGCATTGTGGCACAAAGCAACAACAACATTATGAAATGTTGACTGGCTCTAGTTCTATTTTTCTGGTACACAACTTGGTTTGACTGAAACTTACATATTTTTGCTAGAAGACCAGCAATTCCAAGTATGTGATCTTTAAGAACTCTCAAATCATGTTTATTTACTTCATATGGTCCTATCCCAGATGTCATCTACATGATTTCTTGACTGCTCTTGCTACCTCATTTTGACCTTTTTGAGAAAGTCAGTACCAGCTCAGAAATCTGCCCTATAGTCACTCCATTTCTCTACAATCTCCACATTTCCTTAAATATTTCTTTTACTCTTTTATGTCAAATTGCTTCTCCTAACCCAAATCTATTTCAGTGAAGGTAGGCTCTTGTCAAGCGTGGTATTTTTAAAAAGATGAATGTTACTGCTTATAAATGTGATGCCATGGCTTGGCTAAAATTTGTTTTACTCCTAAAAATAAAACTCAGTGGTATTTCTTTCAGCACCAATCTCCTATACCCTTTCCCCATCTGCTTGATTCTATGGTAACAATGCCATGGCGACTCAGGTAAACTGCTGAGTGCAGCACTCCAACACAGTTTCATTTCTACACAAATGCTAGCTAATAGACCTGTCCAATTTCACCCATTCAACTCTGATGGAGTGACATAACTCTTATCTACACCAAGGCTCCACTTCATCCCCGAATTGTTTTATACCCATTGAGACACAGCTGGACTGTTAACTGCTACTGTATATTATGTATATATTAGTATGTATATTACATTTTGCTCCTTGGATATCAGCTTGATAAGCCTGCTACCTGCCCAAACTTGCTGCCAAGGATCTTCCATCTGGATATACTATTTCAATTCTCATAGATGGCACTACTTTTCTTGCCTCTGTGTCTACATGCCATCTGCTCCTCAAATGTCATTTTGCCAAGTTTGTTCTACATTATTGGATGCATCATTTCAATTTTGGTAGTCTGCTTCTTTCTGTAATGCACTGTCTATATTCCTGTTATATTGGCACCTACTGTATATCTGCAATAGTCTTACTCTGAGGATAAACCATTCCAGAGGGCAACCATTCAAATAACCAACATCTAAGTGGTTGCAAGCTATAAACATGGAAATATAAGCCTACGTTACACTGAAATTTGTAACTTATTCCCATAAAGTGCTACATTTGACAAGCTTACATAAACATATCTACAATAGTAGTCAAGGAAACAAGTGATCAGAAGGAAGAAAAATAGACATGTTATCTTTAAATTTTTGGTTAGGAGATCTTCAGTGGTGCATATTCCTAAATTGCATATTCCTAAGGTAAGCTACTCTACTAGTTGATTGTCCTAACAATGAGAACAATCAAACAGTGGGACGTTTGCCTTCAGAAGTTGTGGGTGCTTTATCACTGGAGGCTTTCAAGAAGACACTGGACAGCCATTTGTCTAAAATGATATAGACCCTTCTGCTTGAGCAGGGGGTTGAACTAGATGACCTCCAAGGCTTCTTTCAACTCTGTTATTCTGTGTTCCAAATAGCCATGTCTGCCCAAACAACCACCTGATTTCAGGGTACTAAAATGGTATGGTACTGAGGCTGGTTTAAACTTCAAGTCAACATGAACTAAATGGACAGCCGCATACCTTAAAACGTGGTCTTAAGGTTATCCTCAAATGAAAGAACTTCTGAGTGCTAATGCTTGCTAATTTTTATATTGACTAATGGCTGGAGCTTTATTTTATCTCCAGCTGTGAAACAAAGAAATGTGATTTCACTTCTTCCTGGTCCAGCCAACATAAATCAGTATTGATCCCTGCACTGAAATCAAGGCTGGCCATCCAGTCCAATTGTAAGTATTCTTGACTTCAACTGTACTTTACATTCTGCATGATGATGACAGTCTCTCCCCAATAAAATTGAATCTGTGTCAAGTTTACAATGGCAGGTGCAGATCCAAATATTTATAGCTTTTAAAAATGGGGAGGGATTGGTGCAGAGGCCAGATGTGATTCGTGCAAAGCAATTGTTTTATGTCATTTACTTTCTCTTTCACCTACTGATTTCTGTGGCACTGTATTTATTCTGGTAGCATGATCCCCCTGATTAACATCTTTAACTGCCAACAAGCCACAACTCTGATACAATTGACTCCTACCACTGAAGAAACAATCTGTCCTGCAAAGGGGCAAGTTTTCCCAGCAGCAGCTATCCTGGCACCCCAGAGAACCAGCAGCAAAATATAAACCTCTGGTACTCAAAAAGAAAAATCAAATCATAACAAATATTTAAAAATAGGAAGTTTGGATTTTAGAACAGTTTTAAAACATTAGTTTTTTAAGGTAAAATAGAACATTGCGTACAGTGGGTGTTGTTCTCTACAGGCTCTTTATCTGTAGGAAGTTAGGAGGTTTGTTGGGGTGTTTTTGATTAATTTCTATAGATGTCCATTTCAGACAGCTTACAATGCCTTTTGTCCTTCTGTCAGATCTCTAATTTTGCCCTAAAAGAGAGATCGGAAAAATACTTTAAAATTAATGTAAGTAAATTCCTTGAAACTGTCTGCCTGAAACTTGGCATTGATCATGCCTTCTAATGGGCCACCGCTTCTGATACGTTTGTTTTATTCTGCCAAAAGATGAAGTGGCTTCACTTCTCACACATTTTTAAGTTTATCCAGTATAAATTCTGGATAAATCTTTTTTTTCAGTTCCAATCTTTATTCTCAGCTTATATGGAATGAAATTCTTACTGACCTCTTTGAATTTTGGGTCAGTAATTCAAAATAAGCCAAAGCTGGTTCATACAGGCTTATTAATGATACCATCTTCTACTAGGTTGGGGAATATAATCCCATCTATCTTAGAGATTAATGGCATTGGCTTTGTTATATGAAAGCCAACTATTTCCCCCAAAATTCCACCCTCTTTTTCATGTCATCCTTCTTTAGAAAAATATATTAACTATTGATTTGATTGTCTAAATTCTAAAGTTTCTGTAATTTTTAATCTATTTTTTATTTTATTCAAAGGAAAGTTAAAATACAAAACTTCAAAGAATTAAAACAAGAAAGAAAGAACGTAAAACAGTCAAATATTTAAAAAGTGTATAAAAAACACTTATACACATATTATCCTGCCTAACTAAATTCTGATTAATACATTACTATCATATTGGTTTCCACCCTTTGCAAAACATCCCCCCAATTTTGAAAATAGTAAATCTAATTGCAAATTATTGACCTTTCATCTATTTACTATATTAATGACAAAATAGTTAAAGTAATAATAACAATAAAAGTTACAATTTCAAACCTTCTGTTAACTAACTGTTATTGTAATCAACCTGTAGAAAATTTACCATGGCATTTTATCTATCCCAAAATAGCCCCAAATGTTAAATGTAATTTGTCCTGCATCAAATATCCATGTTTGTTTCTTAATGACACCTCTTATCAGTTGTTGTCTATTTAAATGTAATAAATTCAGTATCCACAATATCTTTATCTTCCCAATAAAGTTCAAAATGATGCAGAAAAAAACCCCAGAAAATATATTTTCTGGTTGTTTTGATCCAAAATTAAATGAAAAATTCAAAAGAAATAAACTCCAAATAGTTTGCAAATAAAAAAGAATACAAAAATCCTGTGGTGAGAATCATAATGTAAATCAAATTAAAGTACTTTACCATCCAGAAGCACAACTTGTTTCCTTATAGAGAGAACAGACATTATTGAAAATAATAATATAAATCAAAGGGAAAGAAAAAGGGGAAAAAAAGCTATACTACAGCAGGGGTTTAAATTAATCAGCATCCAACCAGTTGTTCAACTTTTAAAGACAAAAAACAGGATAAAAAAAATCAAAAAATGAAAGTTATAACCCATGTTTGCATAGAAAACGAAACTAATGATGGGAAGATGGAATTGTGACTTTCTGACTGCTCCCAAAGGAAACTGGAATCTTCAAGAATCTCCCCTCCCCAAATGGCTCTAGGGTTGTCCAAAAGTTGTCTTGGGTCATTCCTAAGTTCAAATCCAGGGAGCAATATTGCTAAAGGTCTAGCTTTGGCAACAAAAACAGCAGATTGTCAGTAAGTGAGAAGAAAGGCTTTTACCATACAGCAGCCATCTTGGGAAGAGTCCAGGTTTCTGGTATAGTTTTCTGCTACATTTTTATTGTCATGATTTTTACATTGATTGCCTTTTATGCAATATTATAGAAATAATCTTGCTTCAATGTATGTGCCAACCATTTTTACTTTTACTGAATATTTTAAACAATGTAATTTTCTAACTTAGAGCTATAAATAGAAATTTTAAAAACATACTTTTTAATTGGCAATAATACAAATTGCTTATGAGGTAAAATAAGAATCTGAAATGTTTAATATGTCTTTTTTAAAAATTAAAAATCTTAAGGTATAGTTTCAATCCCTAAACCTTGCTTTTCTCATCCAATATCTCCCATTCATCAATTATTTTTTTTAGGAACAAGTATAAAACACACAGTAACATTACATTGTTCAAATTTCTCAGCTTGAATTGTTAGGAACAAAGATGGCTAAAATGGAATTGCCAGAAGGTGTGAAATTAATAAAGTCTAAGTGAAATTAACATGCTGCGTAACAAGCTGACAATCTAACAAGCTGATTACTGTATCCCAAGAGCAATTATCACAAAGCAAAGCTAGAAAAAAAATGGAAGCAACTAAGACATTTATAGAAGAGGCAAAAAGGATACAATGTAAAAGCAGCCAATTAAATAGCCTAGGTGGGAAAGTGCCTACATGTAGAAATTAAAAAGCAGCAAAGCAGGTGAGCTATTAGCCAAGTATCCTGCATCAGACACAAAGCAAATGGAGATGAATGCAATTAGTGGTTAATTCAACTTACTATACCTTCCAATCAATGACACCCAAGATAAAATAGCCAGTTCAATAGAAACACCCCCCACTCAAAAGAAGAAAATAAATATAAACTTGTTAATCCCAAATTGCAATCAACTGCCTTTTATTCTTTTTCTTTTTATGAAATGTTCACATGCTTGAAACCAAAGTTGGAAGTTTAATATCAATCAGGAAAAACTTGAGTGATTATTTTGCAATAGGCAGTCCTACTCAACAGTGTCATTGCATTAAGGCTATTTTAGTTTTGATTTGTTTTCAGAAATGATAAAACCAACTATATTTTCACCAATTTGCAACAATTGTTGGTGGTAGTTTGTCCTCCAAGCTTGTTGTTTACTTTGCAAATGTTTTGTCAGCAGGCTAGGTAACATCATCAGTAGAACTTTAGTTGAAGTGTCTTATTTCAGTTCTCTTATGCTTTTATAAAATGTTTTTAAAATGTTTTATCGATGGCACGTCTCCCCATCAAAACTGGCAAAAATGTATCTGAAAGTATCTCCTAAATGTTGGAAATGCAATAAAGAAATTGGAACATATTATCATGTATGGTGGAAATGTGAAAAAGCCCAAATATATTGGTTGAAAGTCAGAAACTGGTTAGAAGAGATGTGTAGAATTGATATGGAGTTCATACCGAAATTTTTTATTAGGAATAAATGTGGAGAAATACAATAAAGAGGTAATATATTTAATAATCCGTGTCACCACTGCCGCAAGACTAGCTTTTGCCCAGAAATGGAAAGGAAATGATATGCCAGAAGAGATGGAAATAATTAGAAAAATTTGGTCATGCGCTGAAATGGACAGAATAACACAAGAATTAAAAGATAAGACTGAATCTGATTATTATAGAATTTGGGAGAAGTTTTACTACTGGTTTAAAAAAAAAGAATGCAGTAACTTTAGCTAAGATGATTAATATTTATGTACATATGTAAATTTGTATTTTTCATTTAGTATGTGTCACGTTCATTGGTATTAATGTTTTTTCTTTCTGTTTTCTGTTTGTTGTTTATTAATAAAAAAATATTTTTTTAAAAAAAGTCATGCAATGACTCAAACTCTTAGTTCTACCAGTCATCCAACCAAAGTTTTGGATACACTACATCAACAACACCTATGTCATTATCGAACACTCCAAGCTGCCATTTCTGACACTCCATTGATGTATGGTAGAGTTTGTTTCCATGCTGTGGCTGACTGTGTGGTGCAACAGGGTCTGAATGATGTGTATCAGAATATGAAGTTTTTTTCGGTAGCCATTACAAAGAAAGATGTTGAAAAAGTCATTTTCCTTCACTTTTCCTAGGGATTTGGTTCTTTTGAAAAACATTTGGATGCAGCTTTTCTTGTATGCAGGTGACTGCTGGTGTGGTTGAGAATTTGGTCTGTATGTATTGGCTTTCAGTAAACTCAGGTTTCTAGTTCACCACTATCCTGCCTTCTGTTATTATCAAGGAACAGGAGTCGTTGATCCTTTTCTTCTTTGTGTGTGCATTTGATTCCTGTAAATATATTATTGAGCAGGCGGTTTGTTTCTTCCAGCTTGGAGTATTCAGTAATGACAAAGGTGTCATCAACATAATATAACCAATACTTTTGTTTGGATGAGCGGTAGAGCTATGAGTCAAGTCGCTGCAGGACTGCCTCTGCTATGAGGTCAATCAAGCAACCAACCAATGATGGCATCGACTATCAGCAGACTCACATGACTTCACCAGCAAGGGTAACCTCACCACCAGATGACCCTCAGGGCAGGACCAGTTGGTCACGTGACCAACTGACCACATAAGTCCTATAAAAGCAGAAGAGAACTGAAATAAGACACTTCAACCAAAGTTCTGCTGCTGGTGACAAAACATTCAGAAACTAAAGGCTTGGAGTGAGAGCAAGTAGATGCAGATGATTCAGTTACTGTGGTGGGGAGGCGGTGGGAGGATGGTGGCTGGTGGAACCAGATATGGGATGCACGTGAACGGGTGTTAGTAATGATATTTAAGAAGCGCTGGGAGGTGGAAGCTTCCAGTGCTGACTTTATGTGGGTTATCTTTGGATGGTCTGCTCATACTCTGATACTTGCTGGAAGATTGAATGCAATAAAGAGAACCATGGTGATTCCAGATCCTGGTCTGTATTGATTTCTTATTTGGTACATATCTTACTGGACTTGCTCAGAAGTTTTGAGAGAAAATCAGCGTGCCCGATACCAGTCCAACAACCGGTGTGGGAGACCCTGGTACAAGCAGGCCTGTTGTATCTCCTTGTCCAGTCCCCCTCGAAACTGGTGTACCAACAGGCGCTCTGGCCATGTCTGCAGTTTACCTGCAAGCCACCAGAATTCCCGCATGTAGTCCTTGACTGGCCTGTCACACTATTTCAGTTCCCCGTACGTCTTTGTCTATCACTCCGATTTTTGTTACTTCTGCAATTAACTGTGTTTTCAAGTATAAACACTTCATACACACCATGATCGCACATCGGTGCATGATCTTTTGCATCACCAACTTCAATTACACCTGTTCCAGTGTTGCATAAACCAAAACCCTGGCCTCCCATATCTCTTGCTTCCAGTAATACCTTGTATCTATTTTCCCTCTATCCAAGGACGGGGTTTGCAAATCTCACCAGTATCTACTTGTACAGTAAATAAAGAGAGATGAAGCAGGAGTTTGTCCCACAATTTTGTATTTCAGTTTAGTGTGCAGGGTGCCAGATTCATCTCTGTCTTTTGCAGTGGTTCTTTCTTTGTAGTTAGTTTCAGTTAATATTAAGAGGGAAAGACCAGCCTCACAGTTTCTCATTTATGGGGTGCCACAAGGCTCAATGCTGTTATCACTTTTGTTAACATCTACATGGAACTGATGATGAGATCACCTATGGGTTCAGTTTAGTTATAATCAGTAAGCTAATGATACTCAAGCAGTCAAGAAATCTGCCACAGACTAGCACTCAATAGAGTGGTAATATATTAAATATTGCTGTTATTTTAAAATGTGGGACTTCTGAATTTATTCAGATCAGCATCTAGAACTCACTACCTAAATGTTATTATAGTTGAAAAAAAGTAAGCCTGATAGAAGAATAATGAATTATCCACAGTAGAGGGCTGGATTATAAAACTGACAGAAATAGCAAAGCTGACCGGTTTGATCAGAGAGAAAAAAAGATAAGGGCTTTTTTTTAAAAGACTTAGAAGCCTTATACAGACTTTTTGCTGAAGGAAAAACTGATGATTTATGGAGGATTGCGGAGGGTTAAAATGGGAGAGAAAGAGTAAGAGGGCAATTACTTGATAGAAAGAAGGTCAGAAGTCATAATCATATGTTTTGTTTCTTTTTTCCACTTCTTTTCCATCCTCTTTTTTCTTCATTTTTTCATTTAATACTGTTATTGTATTGAAAAAAATTTCTAATGAAAATACTAAAATAATATATTATTTTGGAAAAGGTGAAAAGGAATAAACAAAGAGTCTCAAGCAGAGTGAGTGGGAATAAAAATAAATTTGATAATATGGAATAAAATTATATGAAGAAATACTAAAAGGAATAACTTTTAGCTCTGATGAAAATGATAGTGCAATAGATAGATAGATAGATAGATAGATAGATAGATAGATAGATAGATAGATAGTCCTGGTATGAATGGTTTAAGAATAAAAAGAAACCAAAATGACAATTAGGTAAAGAATAAAAAACTATGTAAATACTTATATCTATATTCATACCTATCTATATTTTTATATATTAAGTTGGAATTGTATAATGAAAGAAATGTGCATATAGAAAGATGATAAGGAAATGTAAAAGATGTCTTGACATTGATATAATGATGTATAAAGTTTTATTTTACATTTTGAAATTTTGAAAACTAAATAAAATTTAATATTTAAAAAAAGAAAATGATGCTGTCTTGAACTGGAATATGACTAGAAGCACATAATATTATGTATTCTAATTGGCTATTCTAATTAACTTCAATTTTTTTCTATATACTAGAATGTAACAGGGAGAAACTGAGAAAAGTCACTGCAAGTATGTATAGATTTTATTAATTTATAGATTAATGAAGGAAAACGGATTTTATTCTGTTTTTCTCAGGCATTAAATATTGATTCTTTTCTTTCTGAAGAAAAGACTACAGTCCTTTGAATGGAAAACAGCTTGTCACAACATTCAGCAGGCAAAAATAATCAGGATGAATAGTAAAATCACAATTTTGACATGTCAATGTTCCCAAGTTCTTCACATAGCAACAGTAGCACATACAGCAGGAAATGGTATCGTTATTAAGCCACTATGGTTACAGCTATTTAAAAGATGAACTGTGTTTTTGGTAAGTGCTGGAACATAAGTGTGTTTTTGACAGTTTTCATCTTTCTTTGGAATATAGGAAAATGACACATGTATTAGCTGACAACTTATCCACAGGGGCATCATTACAAGCACATGCTATGGAAAATCAAGATAACATTTCTTTCCCCATAAACTGTACCTGAAAGCTGTCAAGTTGAGCTCTGTTCCTGAATATAACAAGCTGCTGCTGTTGCCATAAGTATTCTAATGGACCTAGAGATTACAAATTATTCTTCAGGATTGTCCTTTTACATTAAACATCTGTATGTGTTCAGGATGCGTTGTCTTGAACATTTATTATATCTATAACATAAGCTCCCTAAGCTGCTCATCATGGCTCCTCAGTGACAGGAAAAAAATGCTTCCTAAGGAAGTAGAATGAAATCCTTCACAACTGGAGATACACAGGTACGAGTGTATCATATTTATTGCATAGAGTTGGTAACTAGAATCCTCTTTTCTTTTTACCTTCTTCATTTTCATCATGTAGTACCAGATTGTGGAGTAGGTGGTAATGTGCAAAGCTTGGAAATATGTCACCCATAGTTGAAAGGCATTGACGCTAAAATAATTTCATCCTACAACTGAACATATAAAAAGATAAAATATTAAGAACTCACAATAAGATATAATGATTAGAGTGACTACCAAAACAAATTAGACAAAGAAAACCCAGGAAAACTTTACATAAGCATTAAAAAAAATAAAAATTCAAAAAGAGGGCTGTGAAAATATCTACAGTTCTCTCACATCCTGGACATAAAGTTTCAACCTCTGCTCTCAAAATGATGCTATAGAGCACTGCACACCTGAACAACTAGACACAAAGACAGTTTTTGCCGAATGCCATCACTCTGCTAAACAAATAATTCCCTCAACACTGTCAAACAATTTTGGTAAGGCTGTATTACTATTACTCTTCTCATCTTTCCTCTTACCTATGTCCTTTTCTACTTATGACTATAACTTTGTTGCTTGTATCCTTACAGTTTATATTGTTTTATTTAGTTTCCTAGTATGATTTATGTTGATTGCTTATTTGATATCCTATGACTTAACAGTGAAATATGTAGTGTAGGGTTTCCTGCCTAGGCAGGGGGTTGGACTAGAAGACCTCCAAGGTCCCTTCCAACTCTGTTATTCTGTTCTATTCTCAATAAATCATGAAATCTACACAAGCCAATTAAACACAACTAAGACTGAATGCACTAAAATCTCCAAAACAGGCATTTTCATTAACCAAACAACTCATCATCATAGACAATTTTCTTCTCTTAAAAAGAGCATTGGATTGTTACCTTGTTGAGCTTAGGTGTACTTATTCATTCTGGTAGGTCCCATTTTATTTTCATTGTGCTTTTGAAAATAAAGACTCCCTTAGATTTAGGTATGTATTTTAAGTTAATAGCTACCCAACTCCAGTGGATTACAAAATCAGAGGGGGGGAACCCCATAAAAATAGGTTCTAAATACCAGCATTAACAGGATGCAAGAAACTGCCCAGAAAAAAAGAAAAAGCACATAAGCCTGAGTTTAAGAAAGTGACTAAACCAACATATTACTCTATATTTATATTCATTATCACAGAAGGATCAAAATTTGTTCTTGAACTGAAGCACAGTACTATATGTTAGTACATGATACAAACAAATGTGTGTTCCTATTTTTAATATTTTCCTTCCTCTGATTCTCTTCAGACTCACCATGCAAGATATCAATTACTCACCTCCAACCAATTATTGCAAAAATTGGCATGCTTACACTTCTAGGGATTCTGACAAGCATTCATCCTTACATCAGACACAACAATTGGCACTCACAATGAATAGGACTTGTGCTTCTCTCCCAAATTGTACAAAGTGCTGAAGAGGTACTATACTTTAGTGGTATTTTTTTTCTTTTAAGAAGACTTTTGAAAAGCTTTTGTGCTTTCAGTCACAAGGGTCTACTTACAAAAGGATTTTAAGTTCCCAAGGCTAAACTTAAGCGATCATTTGGCATTTTAGAACACAACTGCAACTCTTGTTAGTTTCCATCCAAATTCAAAAATCCAATCCCAAAAAATGATGAATCAGAAATCTGCCCGGCAAAGCAAATCTGTAAATGTGAGGGCTATGACTAATAGAATAGGTTACTCTAAATCAGTGGTGGCTAACCTTTTTGGGCTCATGTGCCAAAAATTGTGCGCACACTTGTGCATGCTCACATGCCAGCACCCAGAAGACAATGTGCATGCCCCCCCATGCTCCCGTGCATGTGTGTGCAATCACTGCCCGCTGCCCCCTTACCTGCATTGTGCCTCCTAGCTGATTTTCAGCCTGTTTGAGGCCTTTTTCGGCCTCCCAAAGACTTGAGGAAAGCTTCTGCAGCCTTTGCAGGCCAAAAAATGGGCCCATTTCATCACTTCTGGTATTTCCAGAAATAATGGAAGTGACAAAACGAGCCTATTTTTCAGCCCTCAATGGCTTTCCTCAAGACTCAAACAGGCCTCAAACAGGCCGAAAATCAGCTATGAGGCACACACATGCGCAGTGAGGTAAGTTTGCCTGCGGCTCGCATGCCAGCACAAATGGCTCTGCGTGCCACCTGTGGCACACGTGCCATAGGTTCGCGATCACAGCTCTAAATAATGTACCTGACAGTTATGGAGATATTTCACCTCAAGGAGACATATGTCTCTAGACATTTTGTTAACAATTCAAGCTTCAAAACAGAAAGTGAATAGGGAAAGGCAGTTGAGAGCAAGATAATCTGTAATTTTGTTACAGAATGTTTAATTGAAACTTCAGATGTTATTAAAATCTAGCAACAGTTAAAGTACACATTGATAATAATTTATAAGGTACCAGTGAAGTTGAAACAATCAATAAATAGAATAAACAAGGAAGCCCTAGTTAGGTTATCTAGATTAGGGTATGAACTGGTTCATGTTTATTTTATATTCTGCCCCTGGGACAAGCTGGTATCTTAATATAAGAGTTATATCTCTTTGATTTATAAAGCAGGAAAGGATTCAATTCACCCAAAGTTACCCAGATCTATTTCTTTACCGAGTGTAAATTATAAGCTTTATACAGCAACACTTGCAAAGAGAATAAAAGTCACTTTAATCAAAATGATACATCATGATCAAGGGGAAGAAAAACAGAAACAAATGGTAGTAAAAATCAGAGATTTTTGAGAAAATATACAGGCAGCTGCAGAAAGTCAAAACAGTCAAGACCCAATATAATACTCAATGCATAAGTACCAAACTATTGAGAAAGAGATAAAAAGTATTTATTGTCCTAATCGCACTGCATGAACAATTTATATAGTTAAAGGCAGCACTGAATTGAATATATATCAGAAAGAAAAATGAAAATGATTTAATCCCATGAGCCCTATTGAGGAGAGAACAGACCAGTGGTGGGATTCAAAATTTTTTACTACAGGTTCTGTGGAAGTAGCTTGGTGGGTGTGGTGTGGCTTGTGGGCATGACAGGGGAAGGTTACTGCAAAATCCCATTCCCTCCCACCCCACTAACCTCTTTCCAGCTCTGTTCTCCTGTGCAGGGCAACAAAAGAAGACCCAGCTGATCAGCTGGGACTTGGGAGGCAGAGAATAAATGGGGCTGGGGCCAGTCAGAGGTGGTATTGGCCAGTTCTCCGAACTACTTAAAATTTCTGCTACCGGTTCTCCAGAACTGGTCAAAATCTGCTGAATACCACCTCTGAAACAGACATACATACCTGGTTCTCCAAAGACGTTGCAATGCATAGCTGGATTATGTATGCAGTTAAAGAGATATGGGAAAGGGGAAGTATTAATATTAATAATGCAAGAACATAAAATGCTTAGCATCTTTCTTTAGAGGTTGATGAGACCAAGTGATAAGGAGACAGTGATAGGAAAAGAGATAGTAAGAATGGCCATTACTAGAGAGGGCAGACAATTTTTATGTAGACTTTCTCCTCCAGGATTCAAACCCAGGTGTTACCTGTGCAGTAGCAAAATTCTGTGTTGCTGCAATGTCTACAAGGAAAAAACTGGTTACAGAATTATAGCGGTCAATTATGACAATTTTTGTAGATAGAACAATCTTTGGAAAATGATATTTACACACATACTTATTGGATCTCCGCTAATATAAACCAGGGAGTGACCCTAACTGTTTGAGAACACGTATTTTCTTAACAGGGATGTTATTGTCCACTATTAATGTATTATAATGTCAGTATTTTTATGTATATGTAAATAGTGGTATCTATTGCTGGTCTAAGACCGTAATAAAGTTTATTCATTCATTCATTGAATGGCCATATGAAATAAACAAAAATTATAAAGTTATATTTATGTAGTTACTTACCAAGCACATCTAAATTATATTAAAGTAACCAAAATGTATTTACAATCCCCAAGGCATGTCATAACTTTTCATAACTAATCCATAACGTTTGGAAATTGAAAGTTGAAAATTTGACATGTCTTAGTGGCCAATATGCTGCTTCTTATCTTTGAACACTGGACTGAACACTGTGATAGATGTGGATTGATTGAAAGATTGACAGATTGATTGATTGATGTAGGAGAGAAGATGTAGGAAACAAATCTGACTCAACATTTGCCTGTAACCAGGTACTTTTAACCAATGTTTAACCTAGCTATTCCTCCATAGGGAAATATACACATTGTACATTTCACTAAGAACAACTGAGAAATTTCTAGCACTAATTTCATAATTTATTCTTCAGCAACTGCTTTGAAAACAGATGTAGACAAATTGCCCTAGAAGACTGGAGAATCAGGTAGCCCTGGGGAACTATGTGTTAAACACAAACGTTCATTAAGTAAACCATGCTTAATATCAGCTGTGAATCTATAAGTTTGGAGTAGTGAACACATGATTATAGTGTCATATTTATGTTGTTCCTATATCACAAAGCAAAAATTTTGGGTAAATATGAAATGTGGAATATTATTTACCAATAATAAAAAGATGTTAGTTGTATTTCTATCTTTCTCTCAATTTTAACTAGGACACTGTTGAATTATATTTTCCCCACATTTTCTGCATGCTTTTAAATGTTTCTGTCACAACATGCTATCATTCATCTAGAGGTATAAAAATGGATAATGTTTCAAAATTAGTTCAGGAAAAAAATGGGACCAAAATTGCAGACGAAGTCCAAAAGAAAATCTTAGTATAATGTGTCCTGAGTGCTGAAGTGGACATCCCTTCTGATCTCAGTTGGATGTAATAAACTATAATTATTTCTGAAGGAGAAGCCATATGAGATAGGTAAGAAAAGGAGTATTTCTGCAATGTTGAATTTTCTACCACTCCTAGTGGTATTATTTTGAAAACTAGGATTTCACAGATTATGTTGGATATATTCTAATTGTAATGTTAATATTTACAGTTTCTTGAGTACATCGTATGATCGTATGAGTACATCTTTTTTTAAGCCACCAAGAATCCTTAGGGATTTGACAGTATTTAAATATGATCAATCAATAATCTGTGGAATTAATATACAATATAGGCCTGAGTTCTTTTTACTAGGAATTAACATTCAGAAATTTGATAAAGAAATCCTGTATTTAATGATTCACGTAATTACTGCAGCAAGGTTGGTGTATGCACAGAATTGGAAAAATAAAGACACCCCTAATGAATTGGAAATTTTGAAGAAAATTATAAGGCACGCAGAAATAGATAAATTAACAAAAGAACTAAACAATAAGGAAGATTCGGATTATTATAAAACATGGGAGAAATTTTATGGTTGGCTAGAGATGGGGAAGGATAAGGAGAATAAGAAATTATTATTATTATTATTATTTATTTGACTTGTATGCCACCCCCTCTCTGAAAGGACTCGGGGCGGCTCACAACTAAAAACAGACAATAAATTAGTTACCTAAAACACTATTAAATAATACAAGCCAATTGATCTAAAACCCTTATAAAGTTCCTAAATTTAAAATTTGAACCCGCCCCCCCCAAGAGGTCAGCACAGCCTGGCCTGTTCAAATAGCCAGGTTTTCAAATCGTGGCGGAAGGTGTGAAGGTCAGGGGCCAGACGGAGTCCCAGGGTAATTGGTTCCATAAGGCGGGAACCACCACAGAATAGGCCCTCCCAGGGCACCGCCAAACGACACTGGGTCGCAGACGGCACCCCAAGGAACCCTTGCCTGTGTGCTCGTACAGGGTGGTTGGCACTCGATGCCGGCAGGAGATGCTCCCATAAGTATCCTGGACCCATGCCTTGCAGGACTTTGAATGTTAACACCAAAACCTTAAATGATTGTATTTAAAGCATATAGATGAAAATTATGTAATATTATTATTGGCATTAGCAATGTAATGACAGTGATTGATGTTAGGGACACTGTACCACATTCAACATTTTTTTATTGTAAATTGTGTGTCTTTGTGTTTTGTTTATTTAATAAAGAAATTTTAAAAAATAAAATAAAAATTCAAATGTGAGCAATATGGTCACAAATTTTGGGGGTGGGAAAGAATTTCCTTCCTTCCATTTCTGTTCACCAGCTCTATTTCTGGCTACTGCTATTTATTCTCCCTACCCTATCCCACCTATTTTTTCTTCTTTCTCTTTATGTCAGTAACACTTCTCTTTTTCCTTGTGCTCTTCCTAGCATCAATTACTTCCAAGCAATGTAAAGGCTCTTGCCAAAGGAGTTTGGGGAGCTTATTATAAGCAATTTAGATAGCTTCTTAGAAGCCAAGTTAAAGCTGTTAAAAGTAAATAATTTTTTGTCTTGATACCTCTTGATTTTCACTAATCTCTTCTAATTTCATTGAAGGACTTCTTATTGAATCTAAACCAGTGCTGTAAACTGTGTGCTTAGATTCTTGACAACTACTTGTTTCTGGTTTTATTCAAGTGGTAATGTCAATGTGAAAGAAATTGAGGTAGTGACAGATTTTATTTTCCTGGGCTCTGCACTGATCACTGCAGATGGGGACTACAGCCAAGAAATTAAAAGATAGTTGCTCCTGGGGAGGAAAGCTATGGCAAATCTAGACTGCATACTAAAAAGCAGAGACATCACCCTGCCAACAAAAGTGCATATAGTCAAGGCTATGGTTTTCCCAATTGCAATGTATGGCTGTGAAATTTGGACCAAAAGGAAGGCTGAGCGCCAAAGAATTGAGGCCTTTGAACTATGGTGCTGGAGAAGACTCCTGCAAGACTCTTGGACTCCCTTGGAATGCAAGGCGATCAAACCAGTCAGTCCTAGAAGAGATCAACCCTGATTGCTCTTTAGAAGGCCAGATCCTGAAGATGAAAGTCAAATATTTTGGCCACCTAATGAGAAGGAAGTCCTCACTGGCCTAATGCTGGGAACAATTGAGAGCAAAATAAAAAGGGACACCAGAGAATCTGGTGGCTGGATGGAGTCACTGAAGCAGTTGGTGTGAGTTTAAATGGATGCCGGGGAATGGTAAAGGACAGAAAGGCCTGGAGGAACATTGTCCATGGGGTTGTGATGGATCAGACATGACTTTGTGACTTACAACAACAAATGTCAATGGAAGCTTCAGTATTGAGAAATGACCATCATCCTGATCCACCAGTTGCAAACCTGCTCCTAAAAAAAATGAACTAGAAGTATTGTAATAGATTTGATGTGTTTTCCACAGCTCAGAGAATAGACTAATTCCTGGCGGTCAGGTGTCACAAAAGAAGAGACCAGAGAATCATTTATTTTTTCTATTTACTTCAAAATATCTCAGGAACTTCAAAGCTTCAAAGAAAAAGGAATTCAGTATATTTCACAAAAAACAAAAAATAATAATGAAACCTTGTATATAAAAAGGTGTAAAATATTAGTAAAAATTAAAAGGAGATTTAAAGTATGATAACAAAAAATTCTCAGTTTTTCAGTAAACATCTTTTTCTACTAAATTTTTGCTATAAGATATTGCTAAATTGTATGCACCTTTTTCTCATTAATGAGCTGTCTGTAATATAAACTAGACTTGAAAACTTATAAACAATGAGTGATTTTGTATTAGTTTTTGTCATTGTCAAGTGAGAGATTAAGGAACACATTCTGTTAAATTTAAGCATGTTCTTTGTTTATTTATTAATAGGGATGTCCATTGCTTGGAAAGGTTTGGCAATTCTTGTGTTAAAGCAAGAGAAAACAGGCTGGTGTATTGGAGAAATGTCAAGTAGCAACCTAGAATTTTGCCAGCGGATTTCCAAATGGATTTCCAATTGCGCTTGGAATATGAAGTGACATCAGCTTTATGTGATATTCAACAATACATCATTAGCCATTATAATTGAATTGACTCCAATTTCTGCTGATAACTTAGGAAATAGTACATATTAATGACCAACTGACATGCAGTTATGTAAACTTATATTCAGTAATGTATTAATTTAAAACATTAATGGTTGTAGAAGATTGCAAATGAAACATTTGTATGATTGACTGATTTACCAGCATTATATCAAATATATATTAAATAATATAAGAACTGAAATATAAATAATTAAAGATTATATTCTCTGTATAAATTATGTAAGTTTAAACCTAAATACTGCATAACTATAGTATTACTATACAAAAATAATAGTTTTTATGCAAATAGAATTTTTAACTGCACAAAATTTGGTTCACATAGTGATAAATTCATGTCTATCTTTGGTAAGACCCCACAAGCAAACTATGTGCTCCATGCTAGACAAGGATAAAATGGTGTAGGTAATTTCTTTTTCAGGCATATTGTAGGAACCCAGTCTTTTGATAGTTCACATTCAGAATTAAACACATTGTGTGAATCCAGAATTGTATCTGGGCATTACACAAAACAACAGGGAGTGCACATAAACCCCCTTTTTCTTATGATTTTAATCACACTGCTCAGATTCTTATCTGTGTTGTGAATTTAGTCCCTAGGCCTAGAGAATCCCTGCAATTTGATCCTTACACATTTATACACTTGAAGATTCTTCAGGTGAAAGTGAGATGAAGCACTTCCAGATGGAAGACAATTAATCCTAAAACATTGTGAGGTGGAAAAGTTAGCAGTGGAAGAAAACAACATCTGGAACTGTCTTCCTTCCTAGTCAGATCTGAAGAACAAGGCAGAGTTATGAGACTGCAAGAGCTTCAGAAATACCCAGAGAGAAAATAGGAGAAGAAAGGAAGAAGGACTTTAGCAGAAACTATTTTATCCTGTTGATCACTGGGGGCCTAGAAATAAAAAGAAAGAGCCTCCCTTTTAGTTTCTTGCTATATCTTTACTTTGCTTTCTCCTCATGATCTTGGTCTGTCCCTTTAGTTGCTCCCTACAGGAATAATAAATTATTTTCATCCCTCTTCTCAATTCCCCCCATGAGGAGAAAAAGTTCAGAGATGAAGGCTTTCTATAAGCACATTTGATCTGTGATATTGAACTTGAGAAGGGATGTTTCAGATTCTGTACAGCAGGATATAAGAAGGGTAAGAGCTCAGAATACGCCACCTCAGTGGTGAGTTAGGCCTTGTAGAACAGCTTGACTCTTAAGATTGGGCTACTCCCCACAATGCTTGCTTTCAGCAACAAAAAAATGTGCTTTTTACTAATCCACAATCTACAATTGTTGAACTGCTGGGGTTTCAAATTTATTTGTGTGCTATTTATTTTGCAGTGAAAAAAACATATACAAATCAAAATAAAAAGATATAAACGAGAGAAAGGAGGGAGGAAGAGAGAGGGAGAAGGATGGATGGATACATACACATACAATCAAATAATTTTTAAAATGTAAGTAAACATTACAGACTGAACATATTACATAGCACACTATGGTAATTGCGACAAATTTAGTGATCTATTCTACTTAGATAAACCAATATATTTCAGTTAGAAAACCACACAGAGGTTACCAAAACGATCAGGCCAGACTCCAGTTTCAACATACAATTAGGTAGACAGTTTATACAAAGCAGACCTCAAAAATTACACTGCCTCAGTATAAGTGTATGAAAATAGTAGCAGGTCTGTGCACCATACAGAGGAGGACTGATGACACTGAGTCCTGAAAACTTACATGCCTGGGAAGTGACAAGCCTTTGTTATTCATACTAGGTCAGTGAGACTTGGAAGGAGAATATTAAGTATTTAAATTCCCTGATTTGATCAAAGTCAAAGCCATTAATTTTCCAAGAGTGGCAGCGGGTAAGAATTCCTTTGGAGAATTCAAATACTTCAGTTTTATTATACCTAAAAATAAGTTACTCCTTTCTAAAGTAAGGAGTAAAGAAATGAAAGACTCCTTTCCCCTAAGGAGAAAATTAGTGCACTCTTGGCATATGAAAGTATCAAATGCTGTTTTCCAATATGAAGGACTAAGATTTAGCCAGATCTTATGCTAATGAACTAGTGAAAAAAAAAATTGAAGAGCAAAATAAGAAGGGAGTTTGCCAGAATTTTAACCCAGCTTTCTAAGTGGATATGCAGAAATTATTGCATTTTTTAAAAGCTTGGTTTATAACTGGTATTTTGAATCATTCTGGTTACAGTTGTCAATTACAACATTAAAAACTCACATTTCATGTTGACTTTAAACTCACATAAAGCATTTTAATATGCAGGTTTGAGGACAAAAAATGCAGGTGAATTTTTCTACATAGTCCTGCAAACCAAATGCAAATCAGGATGTCCAAATCCTAATTGAACCTAAACCTTCAAATCCCTGAAAGTCTGTTTAAGACTCAAAATACTAGCATTTAGGAGAAGCCATTAATATTACTATTTTCCAGGTTCTTCACCATTTCCAGCACTAAGACACATCTCCTTCAATCTCAACGTTTCCCCATTCTTCTTCTATGGGAATGACAGCAAAAATAGAATCAAAAATGGTATCGACCTCTGTTCATTCCTTGCCATATCTGTGGTTAATTAGGATAATACTGTACATATCTAACATGATAACCAAAGTGCAATAAATTTCTTATGGTTGTAAAAAACTTGAAAAATGATTCATTTTGGAAATAACCAAGTGTTTTCTAATTTTTAAGCAAAATAGTTCAGTTATATTCAATATAGATCAAAGCCAAAATAACGTACTGTTAAGAATTTATTAATCAATCCTATGATTGGTTAATACTTGAGGATCTTAAAACTCTGTCTATATATTTAAATTATGTAAAAAGTCAAGCCCAAGTGTTTTCAAATCAATATTTATTGTAACAAGCAGTTTAAGTTAATAAAACACTCAGAAAGAATATTACCAGTGTCCTCTTTTCTTTCTTCTTCTTCCTCTCAAGTCTTCTTTAGTTTTACAACTACCTATGTAGTTGGGGTTTCTCTGTCTCTTTAGTCCTCAGAAATATAATTAAATAGTCTCTAGCCTAGGAAATGTCCCTTTTTCCTTTCAGCTTGAGGTTTCTTAAGGCTTCTTGATATTGTCTGCCTATGCAGCACAGATATCTCACTGACAGCTTTGTAATCAGAGACAGCAGAGAACAACTCTCTGAGAAAACCTCTGAGAGAAATGTAGACCTCTGACGCAAATGGCAGTTAGGCAGCCCCTTTTATGCTGCAGGGGCATGGCTTACCAAACCAGTACAGGGTATGTGGTGTCACGCTGCCATTGGTAGGTTTGACTTTTCAAACCTAAACATTGTAAACTGCACAGCAACAGAAAATACATTTTACATGTACCCATAGCATGCAAATCATAGTCTCTCTGATAACGTCTCTAGGATCAGGTCAGCTTCTCCATGAAGCAGGTTGGTGACTGCATTGCTTTTTATTTAACTCCCCTAACAATTGTTTGCTCTGTCATAAACTTCCAAGGATAATATCACATAGACAAAAACCTGAATTATTTAGATGAAATGGTAAATTTTCTTGTCAACCAACAGTTCCTGTTGTTAATGTAATGATATGCATCTATGCTTTCAAAGGAAAGTATGCATTGACAAACTATAGTAATGATATATTTACTGGCATTGCAATCCAGTATCTTATATCAAACTAATGATGACAAAAGAATGCTGAAAATTCCTTGCAGCTCTAACTAAATTATTACAGTGTTATAGGTCATTTGCCCATCTTAATGTAACAGTGAATAAGTAGGAAAAAAGAATATAAATGATCATATATTTTTTTCACAAGACTGAATTATGTCTGCTGGTGTTTCAGCAGTTCCCCAATTATGAAACTTTCTAATATGTCTCAGTAAGTATGTTATTTTCCTGCTATTCACTCAGCAGAGTGTCCAGTCTTCTCTTCAAAATTTGTGATAAAAGAAGTACTACAGCAATCAGTGAATAAATACAAGTGAACTGCTGGAGTACTTCATGGCTATACTGTACTGTGAATTGCTTATTGTGTGGTATAAAAGCTAACATTTAATTTTTAAATATATAAATATGGAGATAAATTTCATAAAGATCTTAGTGACCTTTCCTGCTGCTTTTTCATTTGGTTTCCTCCTTTATTGTTTTTATTTTTTTCTCTATACATTAATTAACTGAATCTTATTAAACATAGTGAGAGTTATTTTGGGGGTACTAAATATAGCATTAAAAATTATATTATCAATTTTTGAGGAATGGGCAAGGCCTACAAAAAGGTGTCCCTGACTCTTAATGAGATGGTCATACATCAAATGGAATAGAATCACTCATGGAGAAAGAAAAATTAGGCAAGTTTTGGCAGAAGAAATGCAGAAGAATTCAGTATCAGATCACTAACATAAAATGGATGGCAGCTGTAAGAAGAGTAATAAAGTTTACCTAGAAGATGTTTTATTAGTAAACTAAGTAAATCATCAGTGCAAATGAATGTGGGGTTTATTGCCTATTTATAATAATTTTGCTCAGCCAGTTTGGGTGGAAGGGTTGACTTTTTTCCCCTTCATGGTTTTTTCATTTGAGTATCCCGCCTCCTGCTAATTATTCATCTGTTGTTGATTGCTATTTATCTGAGTGTTGATTGCTGCAGGCGATATGATCTAGTATTTTTGGTTGCTTGGTTGGTTCCTTCCTAGTTTGTTTCTTTTCAATTATGTATATGTAAATATTGTTTATATCTATGTGTTTATAATTGGTTGATTTGTATGAATGCCAAGCTTGCAGAAGTTTCCTTTTAGATTTGGTTTGCTCCAAAATGTTAATTGTTTGCCAATTAAAATTGTGACTGATTCTGTCCATGTGTTGTGAGAGTGAGGAGTTTGTGTCATGACTTCTGACTGCTAATTGCTATATGTGGATGAGCTATTCCAATCTTCTGCCTGTCTGTCATATATAGTAGCACTTAATCATCATTGCACTATATATACTGGCTGTTTGAACAGGCCGGGCTGGACTGACCTCCTGGGCTTTTTTTTTAAGTATTTTAATGGGTTTTAGTGATTGGGCTTATTGATCTAATTTTGTTTAAAATATTTATTGATTGTTGTACTGTGTTTTAATTGTGAGCTGCCCTGAGTCCTTGTGGAGAGGGGGCGGCATATAAATCCAATAATAATAATAATAATAATAATAATAATAATAATAATAATATAATAGATGATCTGGAGTCTGGGCAACTGTTTGGTTTGCTTAAGTTGTTTTGGAGGTCTTTAGTTGGTTTGTGTGCTATAGTAATGCTAAGTCATTATAAAATCTGTTTGTTAAGAATATTTTGGATGTACACCATGTGAGTGTTATTCTTTTTCATTGAGTGTTTTAGTTGTGCTGCAGTGGGTTGTATGATCAAGCACTTTTTGATAAATTGAATGGATATCCATTTTGTTGGAATATGTTGTACAGGTAATATTTTTTCTCTTTCTAGAAGTACAGGTTGTTTCAGTCTACTGTAGTTGTTTCTTTTTTATTATATAAAGATGCCATCTACATAATGGATCCATAGTTTTGGTTTTATATATATGGAAGATCATATAGCACCAAGACCTCCACATATAACTATATCAAATAACTGTTTTAACTGATATTAAAGAAGATACTCCAATCTAGAATGCAATCTACCTGCACAGTAGTGGTGGTAATAAAGCATACAGTTTATAAAATAATTGCATTGACTTCAAAAACAGAAACAAAGAATAATTTTCAATTTCATGACATGACTAATTTACAGCTAGTCAAAAACTGCCTGAGTGAAAGAGTAAATATTGATTGTAAGTATTCCTAATTATTGATCATGCTGGCTGAAATAGATGGAAGTTAAAATCTAACAATAACTGGAGGCTATGTCTTCAGGAAGCACAATGGCTCAGCAGTTAAAGATACTGAGCTTGTCAGCTGGAAGCTGACAACCCAGGTATAATGATATTACCCATAACAGTTTTTCTCCAAAGAATATAAAAACAATGAACTCAACAAGAACATTTAATGATAATAATAATTTTCAAAACCAGTATTTGTGTTAGCTAACATGAGAATTTCCTCATATTCCTGAAACTACAGAAAAATCAGTCTAACATCAATACCTGAGAAGATTCTGGAAAAGACAATCAAGCAATAGATCTGTGAACATCTAGAAGCAAGCAAAGTTATAAGCAGAAGCCACCACGGTTTGTTAAAAATAGATCATGTCAAACAAATCTTATTTTATTATTTGACAAAGTGACTAAATTAGTGGACCAGCAAAAATGCTATGGACATAATATATTTGGATTTCAGTAAAGCATTTGAGAAAGTAGACCATAGCCTACTTCTTGTTAACCTACAAAAATGTGGGATAGATAGCATCACCACCAGTTAGATTTCTAACTGGCTGACAAACTGAACTGAATGGATAATGGAACTACATCTACATGAGGGAAGTATATAATGGGGTACTTCTGTTTTAGGACTAGTACTTTTCAATATATTCATAAGCTATTTAGATGTGGGAATAAAAAGGGAACTTGTCACATTTGCAGATGATACCAAGCTGGCAGGAATAACCAATACCCCAGGCTCAGGATCCAGTAGGATCTTGACAGATTTGAACACAGAGATTTATCAAACAAAATGAAATTCAAGGTAGAGAAAAGTAAGGTTTTACATTTAGGCCAAACCCCCACCACCACCACCAAATGTACTGGTACAGATTAGGTGAATCTTGCTAAACAGCAATAACTTGAAATCCTGGTAGACAATCAGTTAAAAATATTTTGGCAACTGCAGCTGACAAAAACTCAAAGCAATTCTACGCTGCATTAACAAAGGGATAGAATCAAGATCATGTGAAATGCTAATACTACTTTATAATTCCTTTGTAAGACCACACTTGGAATGCTGCATCTAGTTTTGATCACCACAATATAAAAAAGATGTTCTAAACACAGTCCCAACATTTGAGATGTATTTTGGATGTAGATCCAAGAACATCTGCTGCATCAGTTAGAACTGAATTGGGAATTCATACAATTCAGGCATTATCTAAAATTAGAGCTTATAACTACTGGTGCAAAGTAAATGAAATGGAGACCGATAAACTACTCAAATTATGCCTACTAGAGCAAATGAAACTACAATCGCAAAGCTCCTGGATCACCAAACTAACAAATTTTGTAAGAAGCTGTGGCCTTCCTGTCTCTTGTGTAACAGGACAACAATCTAAAAAAGAATTGCCCAAAGAATTAAGGATATAGAAGCACAAACTGACATAGCTATCCTAAGTAACTTGAAATGGCTGAGTAAATACAAACGTACTTTTCAAGTAGACAGCTACTTGAAGTTACAACTCCCAAAACATCTTAGGGAGATATTTACAAGAGTGAGATTCAAACAGCTTGACACAATGGTCAGATACGGAAGATTTCATGCTATACCATACAATGAGCGTCTCTGCATTCGTGGAGCGGCGGAGGTAGAGGACCTGGCTCACATCCTATTTGACTGTTGCATATATAAGAGGGTGAGAGACAGGTATCTTGGTATATATAGCAGACGAATGACCCATTGGGATCCCCATATCAAAATAACTTACCTTATGTCTGGCCAGAACTTGAAAATTTATTTATTTATTTATTTATTTATTTATTTATTTATTTATTTATTGGACTTGTATGCCGCCCCCTCTCCGCGAGGACTCGGGGTGGCTCACAACTAAAACACAGTAATACAAACAATAAATATTTAAAAGAACATTTAACGTAGCACAGTACTTAAACAAAATGATCCGGTTGAGATCTGCATATGTGGGACTGATTGGGGTGGATTGTAGTATGATGCTGTCTGAAGTATGATGCTTTCATATTTTATCTATATCTTAAATTATTTTACATTACTACAACTTCATTTTAGATTGTATTTTATTATTATTTTATCTAAATTGTATTTTATTCTGATTCCATTTTAAATTGTATTTTATCCAATTCCATTTTAAATTGTATTTTACTAAATTCCATTTTGAATTGTTTTTATCAAATTTTAACAACAATTTATTGCTGGAACTTTGCACTTTGATATGGCTCAAGGGCTAATCAATAAAGACAGTATTGTAAAAAAGATGTTCAGACTCAAACAAAATAATGAAAAATAAAAACAGATGGACTCAGTATGTGGACTGAGACAATTAATCTTTAATATTTTTCAGTATATAATTTTCTGAAGTGAAAACTGTTAGATTTGCATGAAGAGTCAGACGCGGAGTGCTTCAGTGAAGAGTTTATTAGTGACTACAGCTCATAACAGACCCGATTTGGCTGGGCTGCGGCTGCTACTTATAGCCAGCAGCCGCAGTTGCCAGCCAATCAGAGTGCAGGGTTTTCCCGCACTTTTTAAACCAATCATTTCTGACATTTTACAAGAACAGTTCAAACTTAACCAATGACATTCAAACCCATACATAACACCCTCCCACTAGGTTCACTCCATACTCAAACCCCAAACTATCTAATGTATTCTTTTAAATAGGTGGGGCTCTTACGTGTACGTTGAGACCTTCGTGGTTCAGAAGTTTTAACGTTCTCACCCAGTGAGAGAGGAAATGTGTCTGTTGACATTTCCCTAGTTGGACTTCCTGTGAAAGAAGACCCTGTTTGATTGTTAGAATCTGGTCTCTCCTCCCAACCCATCTCCAGCCCAATGTCAGCACCCAATCAGGTAGTGATGTGCAATCTTCCACTTGTAAGGATGGATTTTGGCATTGTGACAGGTTTTGGGATGGTTCCTGTCGTAATGGCTCGTTACACATGGGGTTGATTCTTGCTTGCTGATTATCCTCATGCTCCTCCCTTCCCCTAGAAAAGGCATTAGGTATGGGAACTAGAGAGGAACAATTGCGATGTTCCTGAGGTAATCTGGATCTAACTGATCAATGTGCCTGCTCCAGAGGACACCATCCTCTGTTTGTACCCTGTAAGAAGGAGGGCCAATTATTTGAGTTATTTCAGCAGGAATCCATGAAGGTTCACCCATAAGGTTCTTAGCATAAACAGAATCACCCACACTGAACGTGCGAACTTTGCTAGTGGAATCAAGTGGTGTGTTGGGTGCGTAAGAGGGATGAAGGCGGTCAAGGGGAGACCTAAGTTTCCTACCCATCAACAACTCTGCTGGGGATAAGTTAGTTGATGAGTTAGGAGTAATGTGCTGAACACTAAGAAGTTTTTCAACTTTCTCAGTGATGTCCCCAGGACCCAATTGCTGAAGTTTTTCCTTGGTAAAACGTACCATGCGTTCAACCCGGCCGTTAGCTGAAGGGTGCCCAGGGGCAGTCAGGGCATGTCTGATACCCTGTTGTGCTAAATAGGATTCAAAAAGGTTGATGTAAATTGAGGGCCATTGTCAGAGACAAGAACATCAGGTAACCCGTGGGTTACAAAAAATTTTCTGAGCTGCTTGATGGCAGCATCAGTTGTGGTGGATGCCATAGGGATTACCTCTAGCCATTTGGAATATGCATCTACTATAATAAGGAAGGTGTGCCCTCTGGTAGGGCCAGCGAAATCAATGTGAATCCTAGACCATGGGCCCCTAGGACATTCCCATTCCTGTTTGGGGGCGAGAGGTGGGGCAGGCCTGACTACCTGACAGTTGGGACAAGATGCAACCCAGTTTTCAACCATTTTGTCAATACCTGGCCACCATACATAACTCCTGGCCAATCCCTTCATCCTTACAATACCAGGATGACCCTCATGTAACATTTCCAAAACCTCTCTTTGCAGTTTTGCAGGAATAACCACCCTGTTACCCCACAAAATACATCCTCTTAATACAGATAATTCAGTTTGCCTGGACTTAAAAGGTTGGGCAAGGTGAGGTAGATCTTGAAGAGGCCAACCTTTCTTAATCCAGCCTATAACAGGAGCCAATAAAGTGTCTTTGGCAGTCTCTCTGGCAATTTCAGCAGCGTGTACTGGAAGCTTGGCAACAGTTTCTAGGAAAAAGGTATGTGCCTCAGGTTCAAAGTCCTCCTTGTGACAAGGAAGTGGGCAACAACTCAAGGCATCAGCATGTCCAATGTCCTTGCCAGGCTTGTGGATAAGTTTGTATGAATAAGCAGCAAGAAATTCAGTCCACCTCAGCATTCTTGGTGACAGGATCGTGGGTGTTGGTTTGTCTCCTGCCACAATGCCTAACAAAGGTTTGTGATCTCTGACAATGGTAAATGTTCTCCCATATAAATACTCATGAAATTTCTTGATAGCTGCAACAATTGCCAATGCTTCCTTGTCCAATTGGCTGTAATTCCTCTCTGCTTTGGTCAAGGTGCGAGAGTAAAATGCAATAGGGGCTTCCCTCCCGCTGGGAAGCCTGTGGCTCAACCCCCCCACTCCAAAAGGGGATGCATCACAAGTCAGTACAACAGGTAAATTCTCAGAGAACTGTATGAGTACAGCATCAGACGTGATTAGTCTTTTAATACTGTTAAATGCTGATTGTTCCTTCCTGCCCCAGACCCAAACAGACTTTTGTCAAGTAATCTGTGTAATGGTTCTGCAATGGTTGCCTTCTGAGGTAGGAACATGTGATAAAAGTTAATGAGTCCAAGGAAAGCTTGCAAATCTGTTTTGCATTTTGGTCTAGGGGCTTCTTTGATTGCTTGAACCTTGGCATCTGTAGGATGGATGCCATGCTTGTCAATCATGTAGCCCAAGAACTCAACCTTGTCAGTTCTAAGAGTGCATTTTTCTTCCTTGACTTTTAACCCCGCTTTCTTGAATCTGGTAAGGACTTCTCTGAGTCTCTCTTGTAATTGAGTGTCATTTTCAGCAGAGATTAACACATCATCAAAGTAAGGCACTACCCTGGCAGTCCTTGGAGCATCCTTTCCATAAGGCTTTGGAAAATGCCTGGTGCCACACTTACTCCAAACTGTAACCTTTTACATTTGAAGGCACCTCTATGAGTCACAATGGTTTGGGCCTCTGCAGTGGCATCATCAACTGTTAGTTGTTGATATGCTTGGGCCAGATCCAATTTGGCAAAGACTGTACCCCTGCCAAGTGAATGTAATAAATGATGCACCACTGGAACTGGATATGCTCTGTTGAAGCGCATGGTTCAATGTCCCCTTATAGTCTCCACAGATTCTTACTGACCCATCAGTCTTGACTGGTGTGACTATGGGTGTCTCCCATCTGGAGTGGTCAGTGGGCTCTAAAACTCCTTGAGCTATTAGTTTATCTAATTGTGCATCAATTTTTTCCTTTAAGGCAAATGGGACCCTTTTGGGCTTTAAACGAATTGGGGCACCTTGGGATCTAGGTTGAAAGTGATAGGGGTCCCCATATACTTGCCCAATCCGTCGCTGAAGACCTCTGGAAACTCAGACTTCAAGGCCTCCTCCCATTCAGTGTTGCTCACGTGATTGATGCCAGTCAAACGATACTGTACAAACGTTTGGTGTGGCCTTTAACTTCACAATGAATTCTCTTGTTCCAACTACTGGAATCTTGTTCCCTTGGTAGTCTTTAAGAGTCAGTGCTTGCTTCTGGAAATGCTTCTTCTGAATGTTGGGAAGTAGCCTGTGAATAGTGTCCCATGACACCATAGATAAATAGGAGCCTGAGTCCACTTCCATTTGGCAAGGCCTTCCTTCAATTAGTACCTTCACATGTACTTTTCTGCTTCTTAAGGGTGAAGAATGACCAATAGTGACTGTTTGATGAGTTTCATTCTTCCCATTTGCTTCTGTGTTGCGCCCCATTTTCTCACTGAAGTTGTTATGCTTGAATTCTTTGTCAGAAAACTTCTTTCTGCTTGGTGGAGTTCTGGATGATTTGCAGACTCTTGCTAGGTGACCTCTTTTTTCACAACGGAGGCAGGTGGTATCAAAAAACTTGCATTCAGTGCGGGGGTGGCCCCCCCACAACCTCTGCAATAAAAGTCTTGCCTCTTTCTTCCAAGGTCTTTCCTTTTCTTCTCCATTCTGAGTCTATAAATTCCTTCCTCCACCTCACTACAGTCTGAATCAGAATCTATTTGCTCGCAATGGGTTGTTGTGGATTTTTCCACATCAGGATGGCTTGGCCTTGTTAATTTTCTTCATGGCTGCTGCTGAGGACTTGGTAGCTTCCGCTGAAGAAGCTTCTTCTATGGCCTCCTTAAGCGTGATCTTAGGTTTCATTAATAATTTGCTCTGCAAAACCTTGTCTTTTAGGCCTAGAACAAATCGATCGCATGGCCTCTTCTAAGTTGATAAACTCACATGCACCCCCAATGTCCCTTAAACTTGCCATGAAGTCATTAACGTTTTCGCTTTCCCCTTGATTCCGACGGTAGAATTTGTGTCTCTTAATGAGGCACGATACTTGTGGTGCGTAATGGGCTCTTAATAACTTTTCTAAGTTGGGCCAGTCCATTACCTTCACGTCTGCAGCTCCCACCAATGCCTTCGCCATCTTGAAAACAGCCGGACCGCAGTGGGTGAGAAAGACCGCCCTTTTCCGCTTCTCAGAAATGTTGGCAAGATTGTTTCCCTCCAAATACATTTGGAAACGATCTGCATATGAGTCCCAGTCTTCTGCCGTCGGATCGAACGGGCTGGGGTGTTCAGTGCAGCCATCTCTCTCAGCTTCTTCTCCGCGTTGTCTTCTCTTCGGGAAGGATCCCACCTTCGTCGCCAGTGTTAGATTTGCATGAAGAGTCAGACGTGGAGTGCTTCAGTGAAGAGTTTATTAGTGACTACAGCTCATAACAGACCCGATTTGGCTGGGCTGCGGCTGCTACTTATCGCCAGCAGCCGCAGTTGCCAGCCAATCAGAGTGCAGGGTTTTTCTGCACTTTTTAAACCAATCATTTCTGACATTTTACAAGAACAGTTCAAACTTAACCAATGACATTCAAACCTGCATACATAACAAAAACAAATCATATTAGTTAGAATATAATGCTACTATATTGTTTCCTTCTTTCCCTACTGTACCTTGCAGCTGACAGCCATGATAGATTTTTTTTCTACCCTCATTATGTAAGTCTGCAGTGAGCATAAATGTGAAAAAAGCAGCTGGTTTTATTTCATTTTAATAAACATTCCTGACGAAAGAAGTGCAACCATTTACTGAACAAACTAATATGAATAATTATCCTCCTGTAGAGAGTAACTGGATATTTTTCATGTGGAATATTAAATGAATCAGTGAAGGGACACATCTTTTCATTGTTCAGTTTTTCTCTGTGTATATTGTAAGCTGCCCAAAATCAGGTGATCTCCAAATTTAATAAATAAATAAATGGTACAAGGAATGATTTGCCATTTTTTCTTTCATCATTATATACTGCCTGCCTGTGCTAACTTTCCTCCATGATAATGAGAAAAGCCTATCAGAGCTTATATACTTTAAACCTACTTTTGGATATTGGAATATGATACAAAATCTACTTTAGCAATAGCACTTAGACTTTACAGTGCTTTACAGCCCTCTCAAAGTGGTTTACAGAGTCAGCCTATTGCCTCCAACAATCTGGGCCCTCATTTTACCAACCTCAGAAGAATGGAAGGCTGAGTCAACCTTGAACCTGGTGAGATTTGAACTGCCAAAATACAGGCAGCCGGCAGGCAGCAGAAGTAGCCTGCAGTACTATACTGTAACCACTGCACTGCCCTGTGTCAGGTGAGGCTCCATTCAAAATCCAAGAGAAAAACCCTTAGACTCCATTGTTTTAGAGAAAAGGACTTAGTGAAAATTGATATGGTAGTATCAGAGGAATACAAGATCACATATAGAAAGTTATGCCAATGGTCCCACCCCCAACAGTTCAAATTGGTGACCCAGTCTGAGATGTGCATAATGTCATGTGGAACATCTTCAGGTGGTGTTTCAGAAATCTGGCTCGTCATGGCAGTCGACCTTTGCCTGGATAGATAAGATGCTGCGGCTACGCAGTAAGCAAGTAAGCATAGACAAGAAAGTTTCTCCAAGTTTTACAGTTCACCCTGTCAAGCCTCCAACACTCTTCTTCCCCCCATACACACACACACACATAGCCCAAATTATCGTCCCTCCCCCTGTTACTATGGCAGCCAGAAAGAGAAGCAGAAAAAGGAATCTTGAAGCCTGACACCCTGGCTCATTAACATAATACAGCTAACTTTAACATAATACAACTAAGCATGATTTCAGCCCATGAGGGCTGGTGATGAAATAAGTGTAGTTGTGTAGATTTACAACCATTCATTTAGCAGATTTTGGAAATATAACAGCACCGGGGGAAAAAAAGACTTATTGTTGCACCACTTCCACAATTACATGATCAATTGGCAGTGTCTTGGGTCACATGATCACCATTCCCTTGCAATATTCCTACTAGTAAAGTCAATGGGAGAAGTCAGATTTGCTTAATGACCATATGATTTATTTAACAACTGCAGTGATTCCCCTAACAACCATGACAAAATTGGTCATAAAATCAGGCACAACTTGCTTAACAATCACTTTGCTTAGCAATGGAAATTCTGCTCCTAATTATGGTAATAAGTCAAGGACTTCCTGTAAAAAGAATATTATGGTCATCTAAGAGAAAGAAATGGTGTCGTGGCATATTTGTTCAAATGCAAAAAAAATCATGTCTTTTGTCTGTGACCCTTTGCAGTAGGGCAGTGTAATTTTTATCCTACACAGAGTAGTTGAAATTACCATAAGTTTTATTGATAATAAGCATAGTTTAATCAATTTATCTTCATTTATTTCTTTTCATATGTCTTCTTTGGTAAATGAATGGTCAGCAAATGTATACATTATTTCTTAAGCTTCTAGTCAAGTCTGCAGCTGATGAGCAGCAAGTAGGATAAATCATCCTACGCAATTTAATAAAGACCCTTGTAACAGGATCATATTGTTTACACATCTATTTCAGTCTTGAGAGACGCCCTTTCATTGTCCCATCAATACTGCACATGCTTTTTCTCTGTGTTCTTAGTAAAGCTGTGTAGATAAAATGCTAGAACTGAAGTGAACCTAGACTCTGGTTCAATATCTGACACTTTTACGAATTGATATTTTTTTGATATTCTGTTATGATAGCAACAAGAATTTATATCTATTTGCTTCATGTTTTCTCAGGTGTCTTGCAACAGTACACTTCTGCAATTCCCTGGCCCCAACATAATATCATTTCTTCTGAAAGAAAACCAACTTCTTGTAGACACAGAGCTTGGAAGGAATTATATACAGGTAGTCCTTGATTTACAACAGTTCCTATAGTAACTGTTTGAAGTTACAACAGCACTGAAGAAAGGGACGTGACCATTTTTCAGACTTATGACCACTGCAGGATCCTCACTGTCACATAATTTACATTCAGATGCTTGGTGACCGGTTCATATTTATGACAGTTGCAGTGTTCCAAAGTCATGCGATCATCTTTTGTGACATTCTGACCAGCAAAGTCAATGGGGAAGCCAGAGTCACTTAACAACAGTGTTACTAATTTAACAACAACAGTAATTCAGTCAAGCTATGTTCCAAAGCACCTGAAGGCAGGACAAGAAGCAATGCGTGGAAGGAGCAAATAGATATAAATTCAAGGAAAGAAGCAACTTAGAACTAAGGAGAAATTTCCTGACAGTTAGAACAATTAAGCAGTGGAACAACTTGCCTCCAGAAGTTGTGAATGCTCCAACACTGGAAGTTTTAAAGAAGAGATTGGATAATCATTTGTCTGAAATGGTATAGGGTTTCCTGCCTAAGCAGTGGGTTGGATTAGAAGACCTCCAAGGTCCCTTCCAAACAGTGGTGGGATTCAAAAAAATTTACTACCAGTTCTGTGGGCGTGGCTTGGTAGGCATAGCAGGGGAAGGATACTGTAAAATCTCCAGTCACAGGTGGTATTTGCTGGTTCTCCAAACTACTCAAAATTTCCTCTACCGGTTTTCCAGAACTGGTCAGAACCTGCTGAATATCATCTCTGCTTCCAATTCTGTAATTCTATTTTATTTTATTCTGATTCACTTAACAAGAAAAGTCATAAAATGGGGAAAAATTCACTGAACAAATTTCTCACTTAGCAACATAAATTATGGGCTCAATCATAGTCATAAGTCAAAGACTAACTGTATTGGTTATCATCAAGTTACAATACTGGGAAGATGAATGATTACAGTTCTTCAGTGCAGCTAGTATGTAGAACTGCATTTGTTAGAGAATGGATAGATTACACAGAACATATTACTGTAGACCTTCATATGAATACATATACAATTTATTTTTCTATACAGATACAGATTAACAGAATTGGAAGGGACTTTTTAGGTCATCTAGTCTGAACCCCCACCCAAGCAGACCCAAAACCATTTTTGACACTCCAGTCTCTTCTTGAAAGCTTCCAGTGATGACATTTCCACAACTTCTGAAGGCAAGCTGTTCCATTGGTTGATTGCTCTCACTGTCAGAAAATTGCTCATTTCCAGCTTGAATATCTCCTTGTTCAGTTTTCATCCATTATTCCTTCTCTGGCCTTTGGGTGCCTTGGAAAATTGCTTGACTTCCTCAGGCAGCCCCTCAAATATTGGAACACTGCAGTCATATACCATCTCAATAAAAGAATGGCTGTATGCAGTATACATTAAGGTGATGTGTATGAAAACTACCATGGATTTTCTTTTCTTTCTTTCTTTTTCTTCTTTTATGGCTGAAATCATGTAGAATGTGTACTAGATTAACAATGGTGCTAGTGTGTTTAGATTGACTAGACCAATCTCTTCATGTACAAGCAATTTCTACCAAAAACCAATTTTCTGCTGTAAGTAGGCAGAGTATTGCTTCTCAGAACCAAAACCTTGCACAAGATTGAATATCAGACTTTCATTGCCATTTCTTTTGTTTTCAACACTATATTTTCCGCAAGTGTTTCCCAATTTCTAACTCTCATTATTTAATGATCAGTATTGCCGTTCCAAACACAGTTTAAAAAAAACAATGTCACTTAAACTACTGGTTTATAATCTTATGGAGAATTGAGGATTAACAGATTGGATAATATATTGCAGTTCCATAAAAGGTTATATTGCAGTTATCAAATTATACTATAATATATTCTAAGATCATGTTATTGCCTCTATTTTTGTAAAATAAAAAATCATTAAAATGCAATGCATGGATAGTCTTACCACAGAAACATCAGTGTAATATATCAAGTATCACACATGAATCCCCTGGAATTTACTAATTATCAAGAACAAATGGATTTAGCTATAAATTATTAAAAATATATAATACCTTTTCTAAGGGAAATTTAAGTCATGGTTGATTTCCCATTTAGAAGGGAATATATAATCATTTTTACCTTTTTAAATAAATAATTATACAGTATAGCAACATAATTTATAACAAAATACAAATTTTGTGTGCAAAACAATTGAGTCAGTAACAGACTAGACTAACAAAAAAGTTGTTTAAAGATGTTCACTATTTATTGAAAGAGAAAGCTAAAAACTGGCCTTTGTCTATATTTTCACTTGAGCAGATATAAATTGAACTGTGCAATAGAAAGCAATATTCAGTGTCTTGTCTCTCTTCTATAAAACTAAATAAACAATGCACCTGAAAAGACCAAGCAGAATTGGTATCATATGTACAATTTATGTACTATATTGATATGAATGTGTGTGAGTATATATTTATGGGCGAATGTCTATGGAGATTCTCCATCATCCAGGCAATGGCTGTCCGGAAGGTGCTTCTTCTTCAGTGAAAAGTCTTCTCGGATGAGAAGCGAAATATTTTTAAGAAAAACAAGAACCAAACAAGTCCAGTTGGCTTTTAAAAAGCACTTTTGAGACATATTTAGAGGTGGTACAACCACTTGGAGTGACAGTTTGTCAAACAAATGAAGGATTTCTTTGAACCTTGAATCTATACTAAGTCATCTTGTTCTAGCATTTGTGAATGTGATGTTCCACTTTAATGAAAGTATGCTTATGTGTTATTATGAAATACTGTATTTATTTCTTATGTATTTTATATCCATGTTTATTATTTTTATAAAAACTCAAGATGGTGAAGGCAGGATGGGATTCAAATATTTTAACAACTGGTTCTGTGGGCATGGCTAGTTGGGCATGGCTAGGTGGGCATGCCCATGTGACTAGGTGGGCATGGCTTCTTCTTTTTCTTTTGCAGCACATCCCCCCCTATTTTTTTTGCCTCCTGGGCCTCAGGGAAGCCTCCTGTGGGGGGCATTTTTGCTCCCAGAAGGCATTCCTAGGGCCCAGGAAGCCAAAAAACAGAGGAGGTGCAGCTTCCTCCCACCCCTTTTTGCTTCCTGGGCCTCAGGAAAGCCTCCTGGGTGAAGCAGTAAGACAGTGAGAGGGATCCCGGCACAGCTGATCATTGGAACAGCTGATCGTTGGGAGGGGGGAAAGAAATACCTTAAGAAGTGACTGAGAGAACAGGAGAATGCAGTCATCTATGTTGGGCATGTGCGGGATGTCGTGCATGCGCAATAAGGACTGGGTGGAGAGGGGAGGGGCAAGCAGAGAGGGCTGGGGCCAGCCATGGGCACGATTTGCCAGTTCTCCAAACTGCACAGAATCATAACAACCAGTTCTATAGAACTGGTCCAAACCAATAGAATCCCACCTCTGCTCACAGTCACATGATTTACATTCAGATGCTTGGCGACTGGTTCATATTTATGATGTTTTCAGTGTCCCAAAGTCATGCAATCATTTTTTGAGACATTCTGATAAGCAAATTCAATGGGGAAACCAGATTCACTTAACAACTGTGTTACTAATTTAATAAAGCAGTGATTCAGTCAAGCTATTCTCCAAAGCACCTGAGGATAGGACAAGAGCGTGGGGGGGGGGCGCAGCATGTTGGGCATCCACGTGATGTCGCACATGCATGATAAGGACTGACTGGGTGGGGAGGGGAGGGGTGGGCAGGGAGGGGCGGGGCAGGGCCAGCCATAGGCACGATTTGCTAGTTCTCCGAACTGTGCAGAATCATAACAACTGGTTTTATAGAACCAGTCCGAACTGGTCCGAATCCCACCCCTGGGTGAAGGTATCTAATACTCCTCCCGCCTATTTTTCCCACAACAACAACCATGTGCAGTGAATTGGACTGAGAGAGTGATTGGCCTAAAGTCACCCATCTGGCTTTCATACTTAAGGCCACCCTCCTAATCTCTAGTCTGGTGCCTTGATCAATGGACAAAACTGGCTCTCTATCTACTTAATTAATTTAATTTTGAAAATGCTAATTTTCTTCTAATCTGTACTTGTAAAATAATTTTAAAAGAAAGGTTATTTACAAGTCAAACTATGCAGACGAGTTAAGGAAAATCTATTCTGAAGTATATTTAACCTTTTATTGACTCCAAAAACAGTGGAGCAGGAAAATAAAAAATAATAAAACTTATTCTAATTGCTCTGGGCTTTTCTTTATATTATATTATAAAATTCAGGTTCAGGGTGTTTATGAACTATGATCAACAATAATGTTGTAACTAAAATCTGTCAAGACTCATCAATTTTGGCAGGCAAGAAATCAAATTAATTAATAAACAGATTTTTCAGAACTAAACTCATCTCAACCTTAGAAGACTGATACTTGTGATTGCACAGGCATGTTTTTTTTTATTAAAAGGTAGGTAATCCTTTACATTTTGTCTGTACATTATTTACACTAATTTTTTCAATATGTTTTATTATTTATAGTTTTGCCTTTCTCGTACTGGTTTTAAAAGCACTAATATACATATATTACAGCTTAATAGAGAAATTCCCTAAAAATGTTATTAAGACATTTCCTAATAAATGTCGGAGGTAAAGGGGAAAGAGGAGCAGGGGGAGGAAGAGGAGAAGGAAAAGACAACTAGTACAATATCACAACTGGTTAATGTACTAAATACTAAATGAAATATCTTCACATCCTTTTGTTACTATCCCATACATTTCCCTTTTAAATGGATCTGAAATGTAATAGTTACAGCTGCTAATGTTTCAAGATTCAATCTTCATTTTCTTTTTTCTTTTTTAATTCATATTTATATCCCGCCCTTCTCCGGAGACTCAGGGTGGCTTACAATTTTTTTGGAGCACAACCCAATGCGCTCAGCAATAGCCTTCATTCCATTGTATATGCCTGCTTATGACTAAGCGGCATTTTTACAAAGTCAGCTTATTGCCCCCAACAATCTTGGGTCCTCAATTTACCTACCCCGAGAGGATGGAAGGCTGAGTCAACCTTGAGCCTGGTGGGATTCCAGCCTGCACTAATTGCAGGCAGCTGAAACTCAGTGCTAGGCGTTTAACAGCCTGCACCACCAAGGCTCTTTTATACTTATAACTGAACAAGGAAAGATTTCCATAGTCAAGGTGCCTCTATTGTCAAATAGAAATATCCTGCTGAATGTCACAACTAAGAGAAATTGCATAGACATTAGTTGACAGGTATTTCAGTTAAAAAAAAAAGTACATGTATAAATATAGACAGAGAGAAAGCTGACACTGAGAAAAATAGTATCTGTAGTGAAACAGTACATATATTCAGAATGAGTACAAAGACAGAAGTAGAATTGGGGCAGAGCAGGTGGGAAATATGAAAAAATACAAAGTAAACATTTTTGTGGTGGTACCGTTTTTTTCTTAATTTATCTCAAATCATTTGTCAATACAACATGATATTATAAATTTTATCCACAAAATCCATCTGTTTTAGTAATCAGTCAGATGAAACATATTGATCCATATCAACTGACTGTATGCTTCTGTCTATTATCATAAACATTTATTTTTTACAGTGTTCCCAATAGTTCTTGCTTTAATAATTATTGTTTGAAGCTAAACAAGCTTAACAAGAAATTCAGAGTCAGCCAAATGTTGTATATAAATTGTGCTATAGCTTGTTAAGAAAGCACTGGAGAAATACAGTTTGCATCTTCTGTAGTCATTCATGTTAAATTAGCTTTGAGAAGAGTGTAGTGGACACAATAAACTACCAATCGGCTCATTTTGTATTTCATATATAACAGTCAGAATTCTATTACAGGTTGGCATAAAGAAATTAGCCTAATATAAGGGAAGAATCTAATGGTGAAGACCCAGAAAAATAAATAGTTTATTATCTTCCAGAAAATTGGATTATTTAACTGAAGAGCAATGCAATTAATTGAAATCCAGGAAATTATAGATATTTCATCTGGGTGAGATTCAAAAACCCCAGCAACCAGTTTGCTGCCATGGTGTGGCCATGGTGGGTGTGGCCTATTGGCCACGCCCACCATGTTCCAGGAGTTCCAGGAGTTCACCTTCCTCAAAGTCCAGAGGCTTACCTCATGCCTCTGGGAGAGCGAAAACGGCTTCTTCCAGGGTCTGGAGGCCCCCCAGAAGCCAGAAACAGGGCCATTTCTGGACTTCCAGAACTTCCGGGAGGGCTGATTTTCACCTTCCCCAGGGTTAGGAGGCTTCCCTTGGGCCTCTGGGAGGGTGAAAATTGCCTCCTCTGAGATCTGGAAGCCCTCCAAAAGTTTGTTTCTGAACTTCCAGAAGGCCTGTTTTTTCAACCTCCCAGAGCCTCTGCACAGACCCTGCACTTACCTGCATCCAAAATGGGCTGTGTTGAGACTTCCGGGTTGAGCCTTCTCGCTAACGGGTGGCAGTTTGCGATCGTCTGCAACCGCAACCCGGCTCTTGTGTTGGAGAGCTCCGATCCTTAGGTTCGGGGCTGAAGCTGCCTCGGAGGGGCGGCGGAGAAAGGGAAAGCTGCCAGCCAGAGTGAGGAGACCCGCATCTCCCCCTTTTGGGGGAGATCTTTTCCCTCCGAAGACGACAAGAAGCGGTGGTCAATATGGCCACCTCGAAGAGAAGGTCTCAACTGGACTAAGATTGGTGCAGGAGGAAAGAAAGAAGTTGACAGCAGAGGAACCGGGAGTATCGGATGGTAAGATCAACAAAGGCACCCCGGGATTAAAATAAAGATGAGTTTTTAAAAAAAGAAGAAGCGGCGCAGTGTCAAGTGAAGGAAAAAATAATAAAATATCTTTGACAGCTATAAGGGGCTTCGAACCAGGAAAGGAAGAAGCCGGCGTAAGAACTTAAGTTTGGGGCTCAAAAAATCCTGAATGTTAAAATAAAAGGAAAGGAAGAAAATTTCGTGTAACAGAGAGTGCCACTTTGTGGATAAAAATTGGAATTTAAAGAAGAAGGAAAATATCTTGTTCCTTTGTGAATTGGAGTTGTTACAATTTTAAAGAGACACTGGAACAAAAAAGCAAGATCCATAGAAGGTGAAAGTTTGAATTAAAATAAAAGACAGTCTGCTGGATTAGTTGGTGATATTGATATAGACTCTGGACTTGGGCTAAGATCTTAGAAAATTTAAAGAAGAAATAAGGAAAATAAAAACTTTGGTGGCCATCCAAGGAATTAAAAATGGAATTTAAAAGTATGAAAGAACTGCTACAGGAAGTGACTGAACTAATTTGGCCCGTTGCAGAAGACATGGGCATGGAAATGGCGAACAAAGAACAAGAAGAAGGAATCTTGGAAAGGAGGAGCCAGCACAAGGGAAAGCCATTTTAAAGAGACAATTAACACAAAGATTAATACAAATAAAAGGGAAAGGAAGGGTGGTTAAAAAAATGAAACTTAAGAAAGTAATTAAAAAGGGGAACATTTATGAAATTAGGCATGCTAGAAAGGTCCAGAAGAAAAGGGAGCAGAAAGGCAAAGAGAGAGGGGGGTATTCAAATTGGATGGAGAAGGGATATAGGATAAAAGGGAGGAGAGGGAACAAGAAACAAGAGCAGAAGATAAAGAAATAAGGGAGCTATATAATGAAGAAAGAAACTCGTTTACATAGAGATAATGGTTAATGTATTAAGAAGGGGTTCTGCATGGAGAAGAGGGGTAATAAGAATATATTGTAATCATAAAAATGTAAAACAATAGAGGGGGTTACTGACAATTTTTATTAGATGAAGGTTACACTTTTACTTTTTATTTATAAAAGAAAGGTAAATGTTGATTAGATAAATTGAATTAACTGAAATGATTTTTGAAGATGTTTAAAAACAAGATTTGTCAGTAACCAAGGTTAGTTATTTTTTACTATTATTTTGGAACTATAACAAATTTTAGGGGGGATATGTGTTGCAGAACCCGATCGAAAAGAGATATAATGTTATGTAGCTTTTCTTTTCTCTTTTTTCTTTTATTCTATCTTTTGCTTTAAAGGGAATGATTATCACTATGTTAATATGTTAACCACTGAGGTGTCACTTTCAAAGTAGTAAAGGGGGGCAAGTCTAGGTTTTCTTTTTATTCTTTTTTGTGTTAAAGCTTGTATTGACTTAGAATTATGGAGAGAATATGTGATGAAAGTGCAAAACTGACGGATAAAAGAAATATGTAAATGATAAAAGAGTATTAACAATGTGAAGATAGTCAAAGGATAGATATGGACAAACTTTATTTTCTATATGATGGGCAAACATATTGTTATTTTTAAGATATATAAATGTTTAAAAAATATTTACAACTAATTTGAAATGAAATGGGGGGTTATACAGATTGAGATTAAGATTTGAGACTAGGATTAATTTGTTTGGCCCTTTGTTTGCCAAAAAATGGAATGGAAGTAAAAATGGGATAAAATAGGAAGTTAAATGTCAAAAATGAATATAGAACTATTGTCATATTTGCATGCAAAAGTGATAACCCGGGAATATGCTGTCTACTGAAAAGAGCCTTATTTGAACCGTTAAAAATTGAATAAAACTTGTTTAAAAAAAACAAACAAAATGGGCTGTGTTGAGAGTCCTGGGAGGGAAGGGGTGAGGCAAGCCAGTTGGTACAGAGTATATAACCTACAAGTTGGAGTCTGCATGTGACTATGTTATATAATTTTCAGGAGAAATTCTTTTGGAGTTCTTCTTCATTAATACTGTGGTCAAAATAATGAATCGTTAGAATTTGATGAAGGCATCTTTGTTGGAAGATGTTGAGTCTCTTCCAGGTGTCACTGTTACTTACCTCTGTATTTTATTTCTCTCTCCCTCTCTCCCTCTCCCTCCCTCCCTCTCTCTCTCTCTCCCTTCAATTAATAGCTCTGGGCAGACAGCCAAGAACCACTTAACAGTTGCATCTAGAATGCAGCTGATACATACGGAATCAAGTCAATAAACAACAAAAACTGACAGAATTAGGGCAGGGAAACCATCAATCACCCATCTAGGGATGGGATTAATCTCTTCCTTTCAAAAAGGACAAGATTACAAACATTTTCATTATAAAGAGTATTAAGTAACACTTCTGTGATCAGTTGCTACTCCCTAGAGTTTCCCAAGACCTTTTATAGCTGCTGTAGTGTTGGCTACTTCTTGTTTCTTCCTGGGGGAAAAGATACAGGAGGGAACAATGATGCAGCTTGATCATACAGGCCATGAATTTAATGCATGTGTGGTCCAGCCAGCTGTATTGCTTCTGCTGTGAAGCACCCAATTTGGAACATAGAATAATAGAGTTGGAAGAATTAATGGCTTTTGGCAGCATGCCCAGGCTTTCAATTAGCATGAGCAGCTGCTCTTAGTTTCCCTCTCAGCTGATGCTTTTGCTTTGGGGTTGACTTTTTTTAAAAAGGGGAATGGCTGTTTTAAGTTTTATTTATATTTATTTATTTATTTATTAGATTTATATCCCGCCTCTCTTCCCCCATCGGGGAACTCGAGGCGGCGTACAACAGATAAAAAACAGTTGCCTATACAATATAAAATCAAAAAACTCATTCATACCATCCAAACATACACGAGGGAAGAACAAAGGTCTCAATTCCATGCCCTCCAGCAAAGCCAGGTCTTAACGGCTTTGCAGAAAGCAAGTAGATTGGGGATGGTTCTAATCTCTGCAGGGAGCGTATTCCAAAGGGACGGAGCTGCCACAGAGAAGGCTCTTGCCCGCGGCCCCGCCAGCCAACATTGTCTGGCCAGCAGTATCCGGAGCAAGCCCTCCCTGTGGGATCTAACCGGGCGCTGGGAGGCATATGGTAGCAGTAGGCGGTTTCGAAGGTATCCCGCTCCTAAGCCATGAAGGGCTTTTAAAGTTGTCACTAGCACCTTGAATTGCACCCAGAAGACTACCGGTAGCCAATGCAGCTCGCGGAGGATAGGTGTTATATGGGCGCACCTAGGTGCACCCATAATCACTTGTGTGGCCGCATTTTGCACCAGCTGAAGTCTCCGAGTGCTCTTCAAGGGCAGCCCCATGTAGAGTGCATTGCAGTAGTCCAATCGGGAGGTGATAAGGGCATGAGCAACCATGTGTAGAGCCCCTCGATCCAGGAAGGGTCACAACTGGCACAACAGGCGAACCTGTGCAAAGGTCCCCCTGGTCACAGCCATAAGATGGTGGTCAAATTGTAGCTGTGGATCCAGAAGGACTTCCAAGTTGCACTCTTTCTGGGGAGCAATTTCTCTCCTCCCAGTACCAAAGATGGATAATCAACTGGAATCCGAGGGGGCAGGACCCACAGCCACTCGGTCTTGTCAGGGTTGAGTCTGAGCCAATTAGTCCCCATCCAGACCCTCACAGCCTCCAAGCACCGGGACATCACCTCCACGGCCTCACTAGATTGACCGGGGACAGAGATGTACAACTGGGTATCATCAGCATACTGATGATACCCGACCCCGTATCGACGGATGATCTCACCCAGCAGTTTCATGTAGATATTAAATAGGAGGGGGGAGAGAATAGAACCCTGAGGGACCCCACATGGCAGGGCCCTAGGGCTCAATCTCTGCCCCCCCACCAACACCAACTGAGTCTGGTCAGAGAGATAGGAGGAGAACCACCGTAAAACAGTGCCCCCCACTCCCAGCCCCCTGAGCTGACCCAGAAGGGTACCATGATCGATGGTATCGAAAGCCGCTGAGAGGTCAAGAAGCACCAGGATGGAGGGAGACCCCCCATCCCGGGCCCGCCAGAGATCATCCACTAGTGCAATCAAAGCTGTCTCGGTGCTGTACCCGGGCCTGAAACCAGACTGCAAGGAATCCAGGTAATCAGCTTCATTCAAGGCCTGAAGGAGCTGGAGCACCACCACCTTCTCAACAACCTTCCCCAAAAAGGGAAGGTTGGAGACAGGACGGAAGTTATTTAAAAGAGCCGGGTCCAGGGAAGGCTTCTTGAGATGGGGCCTAACCACAGCCTCCTTTAAGGCATGGGGAACACACCTCTCACCCGAAGAAGCTTTTATAATCTCCTGGAGCCAGCCACATGTCATCTCCCGGCCTGCCGAAACCAGCCAGGAGGGACATGGGTCCAGTAAACAGGTGGTGGCATTCACTGCTCCCAGGGCCTTATCCACATCATCAGGACCAACCGGGACAAACTCATCCCAGATAACCAGACTAAGACCTGCCTCTACCACCTCGGTGGACTCTGCCCAGCCAGAGTCCAAGTCTGACCGAATCTGAGCGACTTTATCTGCAGAAACTGAACAAATTCCTCGGCCCCTTCCTGTAGGGGTTCCTCCCTCCTCCTCAGATCTTAAGAGGGAGTGTGTCACCCGAAACAGGGCGGCTGGGCGACAGTCTGCAGACGCGATAAGACTGGCCCAATATGATCATTGTGCCACTTTTATCGCCACTAGATAGGCGTCAATATGATGTCCTAACAGTGTCCAGTCAGATTCAGCCCGACTTTTCTTCCAGTGGCGTTCTAGGCATCTCTTCCACCACTTCATCCCCCGGAGTTCCTCAGTAAACCAAGGAGATTTCCGAGGTCCGCAGATGGTGAGAGTCCGCAAAGGCGCAACCCAATCTATGGCCCCGGTGGCCGCACTATTCCAGGCTTCCACCAGGGCCTCAGTCGAGCTGCGGGCAAGGAAGCCGGAAACTCCCCAGCTCCCTCTGAAACCCAATTGGGTCCATTAGGTGCCTGAGGCGGAACCACCTAGTCGGTCCCGCCTCCCTGCGGCATGGAGTGGTCGTCAGGAAGTCCAATCTTACAAGGGAATGATCTGACCATGACAAGGCTGGGTGACTATTCCCCCAGTATCAGATCATGCGCCATTGTTCAGAGATAAAAACCAGATCGAGCATGTGCCCCCCCAATGAGTCGGGCCCTGAACTACTTGGGTCAGGTCCATGGTTGGCATGGAGGCCATGAACTCCTGGGCTACGCTCGAGGATTCGCCAAGGGATGGCAGATTGAAGTCCCCAAGCACCACCAGCCTGGGGAACCCAACCCGGCTACTCCCTCAAGCAGTCCAGGCAGGGCCGTTGCAACGCAGCTGGGAGGCAGGTACATTAACAACAGGCCCACCTGCACCCCTAGGTCCAACTTCAAAAAGAGGGACTCTACCCGTCTATCTCCAGAACAGGGCCTTCCCGTGGACATAATTCCTGATGAGCAATTACTGCCACTCCACCGCCCCTGCCCTGAGGTCGCGGCTGGTGCAGAGGGGCACATCTCAATGAGGGGACCCCCCCTCCAGCCCCAACCAGGTCTCAGTAATACATGCCAGGTCAGCCCCCTCCTCCAGGATTAAATCATGGATCAGAGGAGCTCTCCTTACCACCGACCTGGCATTTAAAAGCAACAGCCGGAGCCCAGAGCCTGGTCTTCCCTGGCCAGTGGGTCCCCGAGCAGAGCTCGAGGGGTCGGAACGCGGTACCGCCACCAATTGGCGAGTATGCGTTCCCCAATGATGGCTAACCCCACGGCTCCCGCCATATCTGCCTCTCCCAGTCACCACTGAGATCGGCCGTCCCTTAAGTTCCTCCACGGTCACAGTCCAACCCCCACTACCGTCAGCCACCATGTCCAGCCGGTGTTTTGTGCATTGTTTTAGTGGTTCCTGGTACTGTCCTTTTGGGGCGTACTTCCCTCTCTCTTTTTGAAAGCTTCTAGTGATGGAGCACCCACAACTTCTGAAGGAGGGCTATTCCATTCGTTGAATGGTCTCACCCTTAGGAAATTTCTCCTTTGTCCTAGGTTGCTTCTCTCTTTGGTAGGTTTCTATCCATTGTTTCTTGTTGTGCCTTTTGGTGCTTTGGAAAATAGATTGACTCCCTCATTTTTGTAGCAGCCCCTCAAATTTCCAGACAGAACAATTAATCAGTGGAACAACTTGCCTCCATAAGTTGTAAATGCTCCAACACTGGAAGTTTTTAAGAAGAGGTCAGATAACCATTTGTCTGAAGTGGTGTAGGGTTTCCTACCTAGGCAAGGGGTTGGACTAGAAGACCTCCAAGGTCCTTTCCAACTCTGTTATTCTATTCTATTCTAAATATTGGAACAGTGCTATTTTATTGTGAGTTGGACTAAGGAGAAATTTCCTAAGGGTGAGACCAATCAAGGTGGCCATGCCCACTCAGTCATTAGGGCAGAGAACTGAAGTACTAACAGAGAAACTCCAGCACTAGTTTGGTCTAGTGGTTGAGGCACTAGTACAGAAAGCAGGAGACCATGAGTCCCACTGCCAGCTCAGCTCAGAGTATTGTTAATTAGAAAACCAGGCATAAGGCATCAAGCCACCAAACCATGCCCACAGAACCAGTAGTAATTTTTTTTGAATCCCATCACTGCATCCAAGGTATCTTCTCAGTTGTACAACTAAAAGTACCTTTACTCAGTGATGGACCTACTCTGCATTTGAAAGGAAACAGTAATTTCTAAACCACTTCAAGGCAAAGATTCCGCTATGTTATCTTTAAAGAGATTATTGAATCTTGCTCCCACTTTATCCTCATTTCATGTTTGAAATGACATTTTGAGTTTGAATTAGCCCTGTTTATAAGAACAGCAGCGATAGTCAATTCTGTGCAAGAAGACAAAGCAAGTTCTGATTAAAAGCTCAAAAAGCAAATGTTAGAAATGGTATTATTTAACCAGAAACAAGGGAATTTTGAATATTGGCAGAATCATTAGTGCAGCATAGAATTATTACAATAGGATATTAAACCCTGCACATGTACTTGTGACATTTGCCAAGAGACCAGGAATTTGTATTACTGAATTGCTGCTTACTATGAGTGCTAATATTCTGAATTATCAGTGTGATCCAGCAATTCAGTTTCTCAGGAATGTTGCAGAGGCATTTACCTATGCCAAAAATTAGATTTTGATTATCTGAGACAAAATTAAACACATAGTTTAAAGATAAGACTTAATAAAGTTAGATGGAGAGAAAAAATCTGTGTGATTTTTATAAAAAATATACCCTACTTGAGTCATTGTATGATTAGGAAAGAAAAAAAATTTTTTTTTAATGTAGGATGAATAGTTATGCTGACAATTTCATTTCTACCAGGAATTAAATATCTTGTGATGGAGATAATTAAACTATTAATAATCTTGTTACACTATCTTGTTAAATTATTCTATTTCTCTTTGTTCACAAGTTATTCTTTTTCTATTGTATAGTATATTTCCAAAGTTTTTCTTTATTATCTTCTAAATTCCTACTACAAATATTCTGTATATTATAGTCATTTGTTATTAAATTTACTAGGTTTCATAATATCTAACTCAAAAGCAACCTCTGTTTCCTTGTGGCAATAACTTACTTGACTCATTCCATTATATGTTTAGAATCTGTCTTTCAATTGCACACTTTTCTTGTTTCTCATTACTCTGTCTTCCTGTGTGATTCTATTGTCTGACTGCCATTCCAGTGGACTCTATTTCTTACCATTTCAAAAAGTTTTTCTTCTGTTAGATTATTGGAAACATTGTAATAACATTCTTCTATCATCTTGCACTACTGTATAAAGGTATTGATGCAGAAAACTAATCCATAGATCAGCTACTGAACTTTCTATAGATTCAAAATGCAGATAATAGGAATTACGTCATTTTTGGATAGTGGATTTGGATTTTATCTTATCATGTTCTTTTTATAATGTTTATGTTTATTTGGATTTATATGCTGCCCCATCTCCGGGGGAGACTCTGGGCGGCTCACACAAGAATATACATACAAAAATAATTAAAATGTTAATCCAATCCAAATAACAAATTCAATTATGCTAAAATAACCCAATTAAAAGCCCCAATCACTCTCAATCCAGGCCAGCCTGTAAAAACAGCCAAGTCTTTAGATCGCAGCAGAAGGAACGTAGGTCGGGAGCCAACTGCAGCCCTAGGGGCAGCTGGTTCCACAGAGTGGGCACCCCCATAGAGAAGGCCCTCCCCCAGGGGACCGCCAACCAACATTGTCTCGTCGATGGTACCTCCAGAAGGGCCTGCCTGTGGGAGTGCACTGGGTGATTGGACTTCAATGCTGGTAGGAGGCGCTCCTGCAAATACCTTGGACCCAAGCCATGAAGGGCTTTATAGGTTAATACCAGCACCTATTGATGATCCTATTGGAAGGAGCTTTAGTTTCTCTTCTTCCTCCTTCTCACTGTTGGATGCAGTTGTAAGCTAGAGGCATCAATTGCAGTGGTGGGATTCAAAATTTTTACTACCGGTTCTGTGGGTGTGGCTAGGGGGCATGGCTAGGGGGCATGGTTAGGGGGCATGGTCATGTGACTAGGTGAGTGTGGCTTTTTTTTGCTTTTTGCAGCAACACCCCCCCCTCTGTTTTTTCGGCCTTCTGGGCCTTGTGCACTCCTGAGGGGGTGTTTTTGCTTCCAGAAGGCTTCCCTAGGGTTCAGGAAGGCAGAAAACTGAGCCTGGGGCTAGGGGTGCTCCCCCCATGCTTCATTTTGGGACCACCCTGGGGCCCAGGAAGGCAAAAAATGGAGGGGGGAAGAGGGATTTTTTTTGCCTTCCTGGGTCTTAGGGAAGCCTCCTGGGTGAACCAGTAAGTAAGTGAGGGGAATCCCAGCACAGCTGATGATAGGAACAGCTGATTGTCGGGAACAGAGAAAAACAAATACCTTAAGGAATGACTGGGCAGGCTAGCATCAGGCAGGCAGGGCAAGCGAGCAAGTAGCGACTGGGTGACCAAGTCAGGGACATGGCCAGCCAGAAGTTACTACCACTTCAGTGACCCACACCAAATCCTTGCTACCAGTTCACTCGAACCGATGCAAACCGGCTAAATAGCACCACTGATCAATTATGTACAATTTGTCCTGCATTCATTCCCCATAAAATCTCATTCAGATATTTCATGAGAGAAATGTGTCACAGGCCATAGGTAATATTTTGGGGGGGATCAGGGGGGCTATAACAAGGTAAAAAAAGGATACACAATAGGTCTATGTCACACACATGGAACAAGCTATAATTTTCCATTCCTCCCAACTTGAAGAGACTCAAACAGATCATGTTTTTTAAAAAAAATTACACCAATTTTTATAAAAATCACACCGATCTCTATAAATTTAGTAAAGATTTTTGTATTCCCAGTATATATACATTTCCTTATATAATATTACACACCTCCTGCATGAGTTACGTTGGTTGCCGGTTGCCCTCTGGGTGAGATTCAAAGTGCTGGTACTTACCTATAAAGCCCTTCATGGCTTGGGGCCAGGGTACTTGTGGGAACGTCTCTTGCCAGCATCGAGTGCCCATCGCCCTGTGCGCTCCCACAGACAGGGCCTCCTTGGGGTGCCGTCGGCCAGACAATGTCGGCTGGTGACCCCCAGGGGGAGGTCCTTCTCTGTGGGAGCACCCACCCTGTGGAATCAGCTGCCCCTGGAGCTACGATTGGCCCCTGACCTCCGTTCCTTCCGCCAGGGCCTGAAGATGTGGCTATTCGAAGAAGCCGGCCTGGACTGAGGGGGGGTGGTTTTTAGTTGTTTTAAATGTTAGTGTCTTTTGTGGGTTTTAGATATTGTTTGGTTTGGGTTTAATAACTTTTAAATAATTTTAAACTTTTGTATTGTGTGTTTTTATGATGTGAGCCGCCCTGAGTCCTTCGGGAGATAGGGCGGCATACAAGTCCAAACAATAAATAAATTAATATAATATAATATACCATGGCTACATTCCCCAAAAGTTGTTGTGTTCTGGTTTAATAGTGCTCTAGTTGTTGCTATGATAAGCATGTTCAGGCCTAGAAGTTGGTAATACATTTCACAAAGTAATAAAGACAGGAAAAGGTTATTACATGACCCCAGGACACTTCAGCCATCATAAATGTGGACCAGTTGTCAAATATTTGAATTGCAATCATATGACCATGCAAATGCTACAAGTATAAAAAACGGTCATAAGTCATTTTTTTTCTGGTGCTGTTACAATTTTGAATGCTCACTAAATGAACTGTTGAAAGCCAAGGATTACCTATAGATTGGAGATTGCATAGTATTTATTTATAAAATGTAGAAAGCATTCATCTCCCTCAAGAGGGACTCTGGGCAGCAAACAAATAAAATATTAAAACGTAACTATATAAAATTTTAGAATAGGAAATTCAAGATAAAAGTCAATGGAATTTGAAACATTCTATTGGTACATAGGTAAACATGATGTTTTTCTGGATATTTAAATGCATCGTATTATTTATGCATAGTTTATATGTTTCAAAATATGAAAACAGTGAATATGGCAGATGTACTGTAGAATTTTGGGCACCCTTTCAGTCCATAATTTAAAAGATCTTGGTGCTAGAAGCCACTTTTACATATTTCCATATGTATTCGTATCTCTTCTGTTCACTTGGGGAATCAATTAAAACAGTTTGTCCTGGATTCTCTCCTACAGTTCAAAATACTTTTGTAGCATTATTTCATTGGAGCTGATTTAAAGTATTGATTTTTCTTTCCACACTTTTATTATTCGTTTTGTTTTTGTTAGTTTAATTGTTCTGCACTATTATGTGTTTTGTATACATGTCAGCACTTCTTCGTTATATAAACAGTTGCAACGTTTTGCATTTTTCATTAATTTTATGCTGTCACAAACATGTGCTCATTCTTTTTATAATTATTTTCTTAAACCAAAATCCACTGTAGTCAATGAATGATATTAATAAACAAGTATAATAGAATTGTAAGCTTGGCTATTAGCTACCCGATAGGTATATAATAAAAGATGAATAAAATGCAGGTTATGGAAGAACACAGAAGTAATATACTGTAATGATTATTCACCACTGGGATTATAGTCATTAAAAACTGACCTCAAAGAACAGATCAGTAACTGACACTTTAAAGTTCTTGCTGCACTCATGTTTAACAAACAATAGGCGCTGTTCTTTAGCAAGAAACATATTGCACCAAAAGAATACTTTGTACACTTTGCAATAATTAATATAACATTGTATTTTCTATTTTATCCTAACAGCTGAGGAAATTAAATTCAGTAGCAGAGAGATGCAACAATAAGAATTTCAGTGGAAGAATAACATTAAATTTACTCCAAACATTACACTTACAGAGAGTTGATATAAGACGTTTAATTGCTGTATATCATCCCAGTTTGTTTCAAAAATGTGCTGGAAATGTGATCAGCAGCTTGGACAACCTTTTTCACTTGGTAGCAATGCTTATTAAGGTTAACAACTGTGGAAAGTAATAATTTAAAAATAATTAATTTAAGTTTAATGAAAGAAATCTTAAAAGTTGAATTTCCATTGCAACCTATTATATTCTTATTCAATTTTACCAAACCAGAATTCCCTGCTAAGAATTAGGTTTATGGATTTAATGGAAGAAAGTTTAGACACAAAATTTTAACTCAAACCGGAAATATTTGATTATTCTTCATTTTGGTAGATTATATGCAGGGGTGGGATTCTACAAGTTCGGACAGGTTCTATAGTATCGGTTGTTACCGTTCTGCGCAGTTCGGAGAACTGGCATACCGTGCCCTGGCTGGCCCTGCCAATCTCTGCCTGCCCCTTCCCTCCCCACCCAGTCAGTCCTTATCTCACATGCAGGACATTGCGCACATGCCCGACATTGCTGGTTGCGTTTTCCCCATCCTTAAGGTTTTTTTTTTGCCGTCCCGACAATCAGCTGTTCCAATGATAAGCTGTGCCGGGGTCCCCCTCACTGTCTTATTGCTTCATCTAGGAGATTTCCCTGAGGCCCAGGAGGAAAAAAGGGGTGTGTGGTGCAAGGGGGGTGCGAGAGGGTGTGGGGGGGACGATGCATCCCCCCGCTCCATTTTTTGCCTTCCTGTGCTCCAGAAAAGCCTTCTGGGACCAAAAATACCGCCCAGAAGGCTTCCCTGAGGCCCAGGAGGCCTAAAGATGGAGCATGGGAGGTGCTGCATACCACCCTGGCTCCATTTTTTGCCTTCCTGAGCTCCAGGGACGCTTCCTGGAAGCAAAAACTCCCCCCAGGAGGCTTCCCTGGGTCCAGGAGGCCCAAAAATGGAGCATTGGGGAAGCCACACCCACCCAGTCACATGGCCGCCCACCTAGCCATGCCCACAGAACCAGTTGTTACAAAATTTGAATCCCACCCCTGATTATATGTAGCTAAGAATTGAACTGTGAAGTTCTTGGTGATGTCAGAGGTTGTCTCTTTTCTTGCAGACATTTCATTACCCAGCTTGGTAACATCTTCAGTACTAAAAGAGAGTGAAATTTGCTTTCTGATTTTAATTTGTCCTGCCACTCTTAATGGGAATGTGGTTTTCTTCTTGGTAATTGCTTGATTAGGGCATTGTTTATTGATTGTTTGCTTGGTGTTGGTCCTGGTGATAAAACCTGCTTAGCTGGATGTTGACTGCTGGGAAGAGGTGCTTTGGTCTTTTTATTTCTTTTTAACTCTTCTTTTATCTCTTTTGAATGCTATGTAAATATCATTTATCTTTATGTTCTGGTACATGAATTGGTGCCACATTCAAAATGTGGATTTTGTGTATAAAATCTGTATTTCAATTTTATGAAACAGCCAAATTAGAGTTGATTTTTAATATCATGAACTGAGTTATATAAACAGTATGCAACTAATTTGGTGATGGAGATAATGATATGCATTTTACCTTAAGTTTAATAGTCATTCTTAGGTTATTAATGTGATATATATGTTTAACTATTACAACCAATGATTATTGTATTAGAAGTTATAATCTTAAAATTCCATGTTTATTTATTTGCATTATACTACTTTATCCTGTTTTTCATGATGTCTCTTGTACTTTATTCATTTCTTATATCCAGTAAAATAATAATTAAAGAAACTATGAATAAAAAGTTACATTTAAAAGTTGTGAATATATTGTAAATATATTGAATATTATATTAACTTAAGCAGGAATAAAACTTATCAAAGAGAGTTAACCATATACCCAACTGGTAGTCTTCTTTCTACTCTTTTGCATTCTCTCTTAATTTCAATATAGAGAATGTAAAACACTTCATTTAATGTCTGATATTACTATAGTGTACAACCAATCTGAATAATCAAGTGCAATATTTTAGGAATTACTGTACTAAAACTTTAAATCTTTAATCCACTAAAACTTTAATAGCTGGATGTTGATATAAGCATTCTAAATAATTGCTTAACTCTTAGTGTACTTCATTTTCAGTTCCAAATAAATGATTCATGTATATTTAACTTATTAGTCAATAATAGATAAGAGAAATGTAATTCCAGGAGCTCATGTGTAAAAATGTGAACTGTTATGATAATTTATAGTGTTGCCACTAGTCTTATAATTCTGTAATTTCCAGAGTCTAATCAAATGGTAACAAATTGAAGTAGATTACATATGCTTGTAAAGACCAATTATGATAAAACACTATATGAATGCCACCCATGGTGTCTGATCAAAATTTCTCCTATAGGCACACACCAACTCTATCTTATTGGGTCACACACACACACACACACACAATTTTCAGAGTTTTTGCAGTGTTAATTCAGTGCCAGAAAAATAAACACAGATGGCTGGTACTTCATTTAATGTCTTTATAAACATATTAAATTTTTATAATACCAGTTGTAGATTTCTTCAACATGGAGCAAACTCAAACAGAAGTAAACATGTTGCAACCAACTCAACTTCAGCAGCAACTCAGGAGCTCAGAAACAGACATCAGTTTCACTTTAGTTCAGCAGGCAAGCAGAGGAGAGAAGCAGTTTCATTTCAATAGACAGACTCAGAGCTTAACATGGCTGCAGAGTTGCAGAGCTAATATAGAGCCATGGCTAGGCTACTTCTAGTTTCAGTTTCCAAACTGTCCTCATTGGCTGACTTAGTTGCCAGGCCTGTTCATTGGCTGACCTTGGTACCATGCTCTATTCCAGTTCATGAATATACTCTGACAATATAAATTAACTAGATTGATTCCCGCTCTATAGCTGCAGAATTTTAAAATGAACAGGTAAAGCTTTTTCAAGGTATAGCATACTTTCAGTCTTTTTTTCCCCTTATCTGATCACAGATAAGCCAAATCACTTTAAGCCAAATTTACGCCAAATTCAGAAAGAAATATTCCTAAATGAGGGAGTCATTTACTTTAAGCCAAATTCAGAAAGAAATATTCCTAAATGAGGGAGTCATGTAAGGTCATATAATTCTTCCTTGTCTTAAAAGTCCATATATATATTTGGGAGAGATTAAAATTTAGGTATTCAATTAGAAATGTAAGGATATGCTTAAAATTTGAAATACATATTACATAAATGCTAGATTTACATTTAATTATATCTTATAGAACATTAGAAATAAATAAAAGGAATTGGGGCACATCCTTTTATTTGTCATTAAAAAGAAGTGTTGAGACTGTACAGTAACCTGGATTTATTTCAGAGTTAAAATGCTCCATTCTGTAAATTCTGAATGGCCATCAATCAATACAATCAATATAGCCAATAGTAATTGACAATGGCAGCTGCATTCAAATGTTTCTAGAAGGCTGCATATTGTTTAGATGCTTTTTAATTTACTTGTATACTCTTTTTATGTGACCAAAAAACTCAAACACTTTCTTTCTTTCTTTCTTTATTTATTTATTTATTTATTTATTTATTATTTGGACTTGTATGCCGCCCCATCTCCGAAGACTCGGGGCAGCTCACAACTAAAACATACAACAACAATAAATAAATAAAAAGAGAATTAAACAAATCACAAGCCCAATAATAGCTAATCTAAAATTTAAAATTTAAAATAAGTTAAGAGCCATTACAAATTGCATGATCTATCTAGAAAAACACCTCACGTAAAAATTATTTTCCAGATCAGAGAGCAATAGTGCTTGCTCCCTGCAGGGGTGGGATTCTACCAGTTCTGTCCACTTCTGTAGAACCCGTTGCTCTGAAGAGCAGCAAACAGAAAGCATACATAGGACCGGTTCTATGTTTGCTGCTGTTTTGGCCCGCCTGCCTGCCCGGGCTCTTAGCTGACCTTTATTTCCTGCTTTTTCAACCACAGCTGCTTTGCGCAACACAGCTGCAATTGAAAAAGCAGGGAAAAGGGGCTTTTCCAACTGCTGCGCACCCGCACGCAGTGCTGCTCAGCTGTCCGGGCAGCTCAGCAAGTTATAAATTGCACTCGCGTGATTCGCGTGACTCACACATGTGCATGCATGCACATGTGACACAGAGCGACAGAACCAGTAGTTATACCAGTCGGATCCCATCCCTGGTTCTCTGTTATTTCCCCCTCTCCTGTGGCAAAGAGGCTCCCCTCTTTGCCAATTTCTGACCATAGTTTTAACTATTGGTGTTTTTTCCCTGCTGTGTTTTTTATAATGTATGATTTTAATGTTTTTCAATGTTTTTATGTTGTAAGCTGTCCCAGAGTCATTGGATACATGATGAGTGGCAAATACATTTTATAAGTAAAATAATAAATAATTTGCTTTCTACAAATAGCCATAAGAATGACTGAAAAAAGGGAAATTGCTGTGAATGGATATATAAACTTATTAGTAAGTTTATGTATCTCTCCTGCCAGCCTCGAATACCAATCGCCCGGTGCGCTCCCACAGACAGGACCTCCTTGGGGTACTGTCAGCTAGACAATGTCGGCTGGCGGTCCCTAGGGGGAGGGCCTTCTCTGTGGGGGCACCCACTTTGTGGAACCAGCTTCCCCTGGAGCTGCGACTGGCCCCTGACCTCCGCTCCTTTCATTGTGGCCTAAAGACTTGGTTATTTGAACAGGCCGGCCTGGACTGAGGGGGGGTTGTTTTAATATTTTAAATGTTTGTTAGTGGGTTTTAATGATTATTTGGTCGAATTTGATTTAATTCTTTTTTAACTTTTGTAATTTGTATGGTTGTTTTTATGTGAGCCGCCCTGAGTCCCTCGGGAGAGAGGGCGGCATATAAGACCAAATAATAGATAGATAGATAGATAGATAGATAGATAGATAGATAGATAGATAGATAGATAGTACATTCATGGATGCTACATTTACACAACTATCTTAAAAACTATTTTTGTGTCATGGGTTTCATAGGAGACAGAATGTTCCCGTTATTTCATTTCTGTTATTTATCACAAATTATGTGAATTGTGTGAAAGCCAACAGCTTCTAGAAAAGTTCCTCAGGTGTTGTGAGGGGAGCAAAAAACATATTATGCAACAGCAGTGGCACTAATTAAACTATAGCACATTTTAGTTTTTATTTTATCTATTCTATTTCTATATTCTTGACTTGTTATATTTTTTAGCAACACGGTCAGCTTTAATAATTTTTTTCATTTATCAGGAAAATTTCATCTTAATACTTAAAACAATACAATAGCCATTCTGGAGGGAAAGATACTTTTATTCACTTCATGACACTTTAGTACATAGCAGTATTTAATATTTTTTTCAAGTATAAACTTCTGAATTGCAGGTAGAAGTTTTTCTAATGTATTAATTTTTGGTTCTGTACTGGTGTTTACATACTTTTACTGATACATCTAGACTCTTAGAAGGAGAATATAAAGCTTTCTCTTGCAACTGAGTGTTGATCATTGTTCAACACTATTAGTTGTACAGAGAATGTACAACACATAGTCATATGAACATGTCATCAACCAATCAGATGTGTCCAACCCATCGCCACTCTATGGATGAGTACTCTCCATGCCTCCTTCAGATCCGCCATAGTCATCCTTTATAGTGCCAGTGGGTACTAGGGCAGACTGTTTTTCTTCTGCTGCTGATCACTCCCAGCATGATTGACTTTTTGAGTGAGTCAGTTCTCATGTTACAACCAAAGTATGACCGAATCTGTTTGGCGATCTTGGCTTCAAGTAATATTTTTTGTGAGATTCAGTCTTGGACTTCTTTGTTTGTTATTTTTGTTATTTTGCAGTCCATGGGATGCAGCCATAAGTAGCAGTTGAAATAATTATTGAATTAACTAATCTGGTTGTGAGGCTGATATCTTTACTCTTCCATAAGTTATTCATGCCAAATATTTCAGGTCTTCCAACTGCTAAATGCCTTCTGATCTCAGGGCTGCAGTCACCACTTTGGTAGATTTTAGAGCCAGGAAAATGATTCCCTTTACTGTTCTGATATCTCGTTGTTAATCTGCAGTTGTAATTATCTTTATTGTCTTGATATTAAGTTACAGTCTAAATTTTTCATGTTCATCTTTGACTCTCAGGATTAAACCGTCCAGATCTTCCTTGCTTTCCATTAACAATGTTGTATCTCCTGCATATAGGAGGTTATTGATAGTCCAACCACTGATTTTAGATTCCTCTGAATGTGCATTTGTCATAACTATTTCTGGGTACACAGATGATTAATTAAGATCTGTCTATGGACAAATTAGAGGAAAACTAGGTGGTTTCATGGATATTAAGATTTAAATGAAATAGGAATATAGTTCCCTAATCATATTCACAGTAAATTGCATTCCAAATTGTCTACCTGACTCAGGGTATAAAGCTGTATAACTGTATATAAATATAACTCTCTATATGAAAGATAATGATGTGACTGCATTCCTTGCCTCATTCACTCCCTCACATTTAGTGTATCTATTTCTTTTTGGGGTTATTTTAGAAAAGGCCATTTAAACAGCAATTTATGACTATCAATTTGTTCTGGCCATAATCCTCTGATTAGTTCAGGTCCCTAGTGTCCTCCGTTCTTACTAAATACACAATTTAGTAGAGCCCAGTCTTTGTTGCTAGGTAATTATTACTTATAGTTTGAAATGAAGCTCAGTTCCAAGCCATTTGCATTTATGTGCTGAAACTAAATGATTAATATGAAGTTTTATACATTTTAGGTTTAATTTCTCAGTCTAATGAAATAATAAATTTAAACTCATCTCCAAAAAGAGTCTACTATTCTTTTATTCACTTCTGCATATAATTAGAAACATGGCTGTAATGTAGTTGAGGAAACTATTTCAAATTTCGATACTTTATTAGCAGTTGAGTAAATGTTTCATAGTACTTCCCATTTCTCAGAATTAGCATGTTACTAATTTCCAAAAATTATGTTTTCAAATTGGTATCTCCTTCAGCCTGGGATAATTGAAAATACACTACAATTATTTATGCTCTTCTGTTTGTCATGGCCGTGAGTCTCTGAGGGCAGCACTGCCACATCTGATCACTGTGATCCATTTAGCACCGCCCAGGCAGCATGTGTAGCTTAAGCAATGCTACTAATGTGGTGACTTTTTCTCCCCAGTACATTACAATTAAATCAGATTAATTCTGAATTGAAATGTTTAATACACAATTTCTATTAACTGAACTAATATGTAGAAAAAATAATTACTACCAACCTGCCTTCCATTGAGGCCCTGTATACTGCACAAGTCAAAAAGAGGGCTGTGAAAATATCTACAGACCCCTCACATCCTGAACATAAATTGCTTCAACTTCTACTCTCAAAACGATGCTATAGGGCATTGCACTTCAGAACAACTAGACACAAGGGGAGTTTTTTCTTCATGCCATCAGTCTGCTAATTCCCACAACACTGTAAAACTATTTACTAAGACTGTATTACTATTATTCTTCTCATCCTTCCTATTACCTATTTCCTTTTCTACTGATGACTAGAACTTTGTTGCTTGTATCTTTATGATATATATTGTTTTATTTGTTCCCTAGTATGACTTGATTGCTTATTAGTAAGCTATGACTATCGCTAAGTGTTGTATCTTATGATTCTTGATGAATGTATTTTATTTTTTCTTCATGTACACTGAGAGCTTATGCACCAAAGACAAATTGCTTGTGTTTCCAATCACACTTGGCCAATAAAGGATTCTGTTCTATTCTATTCTATTTTATTTAGATGTCAAGAATACTTTCCCAGAAGCTAAAAAAATGTTAAAATGTGAGAGGAATGGAACGGAACACTGAAGCATGCTATAAACCCAAAACTGAGGGTAGAAGAGCTGTCTTCTAGTTTTATATTTGGGAATAAAGAAGTTCAGAACCATTGTAAAATGGGAACAGCTCAACCACTATAACATCATGCCCTTGGAGACCAGCTTAAGCAAGTAATACAGATAAAGGCCACAAGTCATGGCAAATAAAAATTTGGGAAAATCTAGTAAAATTGAAACATCATGGATCAGTAACTCAGTAAGTCATCAGTTACACCAGCCAATGTTTTGGGGAGTATGTGTTATATTTGAACTTTGAAAGATAAATTCCATAATAGGAAGTTAAAGAAGTATGGTTGTATGGAGTAAAAGTCAAGTTTGACTTTAATTTTAATCAAAATAAATTTAATGTAATTTAATACCTATTTCATGATCACTTCCTAAGTATTTAGTCATTTTCTTTCATAACGTATTATAAATTGGTTGTTTTTAGGGTCTCATGAAATGAGGGACAGCAATCTCTTTATCCATGAATTGAAATGCAACATTTTTCCTAGTTTAATTTTAGATTGGAATAGATCTAAATATTTGTCTTTGTGTTAAACATTTTAATACTTGAATACTTTGCTCAAAAACTAAAAGCAATTTTATAATTGCATTGGTGCAAGCTAACACTAGCTTTATTAGAAAGCTTTGCATTTACTTTATCTTTAACAGCAGTAGATTCCACATGTCCATTTAAATACAAATTCATTGTAAAGGTCAAGTTCTCAGCCCCATTCTGGCAATTTTACATAAATAAGAATACCATTGGTTCATATAAAATGTATTCAAGCTGTTAAATACTTTATATTCTCAGGTTGCATAAATTGAAGCATGTCACTGAAACATGACTAGCTACATTCCTCACTAAATCTGTTCTTTATTCCCTTATCAGTAAAATATATATGTATAATTTTATCTACAAAACAAAAACAAATGAGCCACAGGAAGTTTTCAAGATTACTGTAATCTGATCTATAGAAATATGAAATAAAGACTGTGACTTTCAATGTGTTGGATCAAAAACTATTTGAAGTAGGCCAATGGTTGTCATGGAGCAGGCAAATCCAACATGGATATAAACTTCTACACCTTCAATGCAAACCCTGAAATCATCTTTATTAACTCAAACAAGGGTGGGGCAATTGTTCAGTGGTATTATGGATAGTGCATTAGTAGAATTCCAGTGCTGTAGCTGGGATGGTGATGGAATTTTCCAGATTTATACTCTTGGAAGACTTCAGCTTGTTTTCTCTAGGAGTGGCATCTTGTTTTCTCTAGGAGTGGCTTGGGACTCCATTACTATGATGACAGCTATGGGCTTGTCTTTAGGATCCAAAACATAATTGTGGTCTTGTGCCTGACATGGTTTTTATGTCAACAGTAACAAAGTGTTTTTGGATTTGGAAGAGGTACTTATTTCTCCTGTCATGGTTAAATCACTCTGGTAAATCCCTGGTAAGCCTGTGGTTTTCTGATGTCACCCTCCACCATGGGGATTCTGGATCTATTTGATAGCCCCATCCAGGCAACTGATGGTCTTGGTTAGGTTCCAGAGGGTGTTTGGGATTGTTCCAGAAGATCTGCTGCATAGGTCTGACATAAATCTGGTTGACACCTGGAATGAAAAAAAATCTGAAGCCTTGGATCAGATCAATCTGAGCTATTTCCCCATGCTCGTGGATTCCAGAATTCACCCTGGTTTATGCTTAGGGAGATGAAACATCTGAAAAGATGCCTAGAGAAATATTTTGAGTATATGATAGATAGAGTGTCTCAGAATATTCTTGCTCCTGGGATCAGAAAGGCCTCAACCCTACAGACCTTTGTAAGGCACTAAAGACTTTGATTTCTACCCAGACCTGAGACCCCAAGTGTGTGAAGGGCCTTGTCTTCTTGAGGTGGATGGATTGATTAAATTGAATGAATGAATGAATGAATGAATGAATGAATGAATGAATAACCAACTCCTAAAGACAGGCACAAAAAGGGAGAACAAAAACAAGCACACACGCACACACACACACACACACACACTTTATTCAATAACAATTTTCATAACCATAATATTTTTAGAAACAACCATATTTAGTTATCTCCGTTCCTTTTTTCATTTCTTAGGATTCCTTTTTTTAATTTCTCCATGTTTTTTTAGAGCAAAAAATCTTAATAATAAGAAGTAATGTATCTCTTTATAACAATTATATCCTTTTTTTCCTGTTTCTCAGCAAGAACGCAAGGATTACTCAGTTTATACCTGGACTGAAATTTCAAATTGGCCTACTCACAGCTCGATCATAAATATCACTTCAAATCCCATCTCTGGATATTTGATAAACTCGTCTGGTGGAAAGAAAATCCTGGACTATTTTCAAAGTAAGCATCAAATAACGAGTTTTTTTTAAGTTGCTGCTTGGTATTAATCTACTTTCTATACTAACTTCTTCTGAACAGCCCATAAATTCTGTAAGTGGCTAGGCTCTTTGTGGCTACCTTAATGAAATTCCTGAGGCACATTATGAGAAATAGAAGAGATGATGATACAACTACGCTATCCTAACTATTTTCCATTACCCCTGCTGCCCTAGCAGTTCTCTGCTATAGATGCTCTTCCTTACATGAAAACATAGAAATCTGTAGCAATGCTTTCTGAGTGAAACAGTGTAAATACAATGCATTTAAATAGGGTTGTAGATGGGAAAATAAATAATTATAATGGCTCATTTTAGATAAATTTGTTTAAAGGAATGTGCTGAATAATCTTTTAAAAGGAAGTTGGTGCATGTAAATTATATGTTATTTTTCTTCTTCTTTTGCCATATCCATCATCAGATGTTGGCGAGCCTATTTTTATCGACAGCCACACGAAAAAGTGCTGTTGAGTTTTGTCCAAACCAGTCCCTTAGATTTTAGATGTTATTTTTAAAAAGCCTTTATCCTTTCTGGAAGATACTGTACTTAAGATTTGTTTATCTATAGGTTGCCCTTCTATGGGTTGCTTTTTTTCCATGACATCCTTACTTTATATTTTTATTATTATTGATTGTACAGTCTGGATTTAACATTTTTATCCATCTATCAAATCGTTCGAGATGACCAGGAATAGGCAAATGTTGTTTGATAGTGTTAAAGATATCATTGAAAGATGTAAGCTGTACCAAGTAAAGTTTCCTATTACAATTTCAACAATTACAACAATGTTCAAATGCTGCTCCAGATATTTTAGGATTGCATCCAAGGCACATATTACTGTTTTTTGTTTTCAGTCTTCATATAAACAATTTTTCTTGCTGTCGTCCTGCAGCTGCTGGCTTAGCCACAACAGTCCTGAATCCTGAAGCTCATTTCTAATCAGATGTCCAGGAACGCCAACATCCAGCATAATCCTTGTTAACCTGGGTGACTATCAATCTAGTATGGGGTTCTGTAAATTACATCTCATTGTATTGTTTATGGGATCTGGGATCATATTGCTCCTATCATGAGACCTCTCTGGTATAGTTGAACTCCTGGCATAGGTCTGATCTTCCTCGGAGCAGACAAGCCCCACAATAATATCAAGATAGCACCTCACTGTTTTGTTATGATTACTTAACAATTATTTTCACCCAAAATATTGCTTTTCAATTAATCAATAGGGAATGAAATTTCTGTATATGTTTCTCTGCACTTTGTGCTGTTGGTGGACATTTTGCTTTCCTCACATGGACCTTGCATCATCATCATCATCATCATCACTAAGAGGAATCTATATTGATAGTATATAATCTAACAAACCTTGCCTAGACACAGAGATTTCCTTGGCTATATTAGAGTAATTTTTTTACCAAGTATGTGAGTAAATGAAGGAGCAATTACTATTTTTGAGACAGGATAAATTATTCCAAATTGTTAATATGTTAATTTTTTGGCATAGAGTGAGGAATCAGCAGTTTGCTGATAGTAGCCTATTATATAGCTCTTGTGTGAGCTAGATAAAAGAAAATGCATGCCTTCTGCCTTAATTAGTTATTGTATATATTCTATTCACTGCACTAGATAACCTAAAGCAAACAAAAGGAAGGATAAATAAAAAGAGCTGAATAATGCACATAGACCCAATAAGTGTAAAAAGCTAAAAATAATATATACTGTAATTGCATGGCCAACTCTAATCAACAAGAGCATTTATAGCTTCACTTCTTAAGAAAGGTACTGAAAATCTCAAAAATATAATATAAAAGGCCAGGACAAAGTGTGAGAACTACCACTTGTGGGAATTATGATTCATAGAATACTAAAGACAGAAACAAAGTAATGGAAAGCTGAGATATAACTACGAAGAGTTACTTGAAACTTATCAAATCTATTTGGATCACTTAGCCAGGAAATAGATTGGAACATATTTTCCCATTTCCTTTCTTCTGTTAGATGTATGAATGAGTGTATTCTAATAAAAGATTTAGAAAGCACTCAGTCTTGGTTTGATATGTAGGACATCAACAAATGCAAATTTTGCATTCAATAGCCCAATCTTTTTGTAACACAGGCAGGAGATGGAGATGAAACCTATTTGATTTCTGGTGGTATACTGTAAGTGTCTGAAACAGATTTGGTTCTATTCAAGCAAGATATAGCAGCCCTTGGTTCAGAAGATGATGGATTTTAATAGGAGATAATCTTTGGTGTCTTCTGCATTCAGATCATCCCAGCAATATGAAAATCATGTCTCCTAGAAGATCAGGAAGAATAGATGTTTTGCACAGTTTCATCTTGTGTCCAGTTGCAGCAAATTCAAGATCTGGTGATATTGCTGAAGGTCACTCATGCCTTTCTCATTTTCTATTTGAACCATTGTTGCTCTTGAAGACGACAGCTCCAGTTTTTCCAGAATGCCCTGGCCCAAATAACAGACCCAATAAAAAGTTCACATTACATGTCTAGTACAGGAACTGCAGTGGTTGCTAGTAACTCTTGGGTGCAGGTGTCTGATTTTAAAACCTTTTTTGTTTAAGACATGGACATTTTAAAAACTGATGGACATTTGTAAAATTGCACTCTCTGAATAGAATCTGCTTGTCCTATGGAATCTACAAAGTGAGGGATGTCATATTTGGGATGAGCCTTCTCAGTGTTATCTCCCCTATCAAAAAACTTTACCCAGGGACCCAGCCTGTTCCAATGAAATGAAATCTTGGCTCTTCTAAAGATCTTTGATGAGATGGAGGTAGAATGTTCCTCTGAGCATATTGAACCATGGTGGAAGAATGCCCTTTAGTTTTTATTTATATGATTTTGTTGTTTTAAACACAATCATAGTTTTGAGTAATGTGTAAGGTATTTGCAGTAGGTCTGACTGGAGTGCACAAAATAATAAATTTATAAATAGGTAAATACATTTTATTTTGCAAATTTGTACCTACATATTTTCTTGACTTAGGAAGCTGTGTTGGACTGGACTAGCAAATAGCAAAATTATGAATAGTTTCTAATGGCCAAATCATTAACTTGCTTAGCAAAGTCAAGGCTTCTATATGAATGCATCTTTCTGAATCGTTAATTATTTTAGACAATGTATTTTATGTTAAAATAACTATTCTTTAGGCAAAGGGCTGAACTTATATTATAAAAATATTAAGTGAAATCAATAGGACATTCTAGAGCCAAAGTAATCATTCTCTAGGATTCTCTGCTTCCTGTGCCACCCACTACCTTCCCTATGATTGCTGCTATGCAGGGGTGGGATTCCCAAACTGGTCCGAACCGCATGTTAAGTTTTCATTGCCGAACCAGTATTTCGACTGACTGGCAGGCCCCACCCACCCCGCCCCTCATAGGAGTCTTCACGTGATGCAGGTAAGTGCAGGGTCCACATGGAGGCTCTGGGAGCGGGAAAAACAGGATGTTTGGAAGTCCAGAAATGGGTCTGTTTCCAGTTTCTGTTGGGCCTCCAGAGCCTGGGGGAAGCCCCCGGACCCTTGGGAAGGTGAAAAATGGCCGTCGCAGATGGGCAAAAAACATTGGCCATAATATAGAACTGGAAAATTGGGAGAGAATGTGGGAATTAAATTACAAATTAATTACATCTACAGCATACAGAGAAAATCAATATAAAATGTTCTACAGATGGCACCTTCCTCCCGCTAGACTGGCAAAAATGTTTAACTCAGACCCAAACTGTTGGAAAAGTGGAAAAGAAAAAGGCACTTATTTCCATGCCTGGTGGACATGTCAAGAGGGGGAAAAATATTGGAATACAATTAGGCAATGGCTAGAAGAAATCAGGAATCAGAAAATTGAATTTAATCTGGAAACATTATTATTATTATTATTATTATTATTATTATTATTATTATTATCATCATCATTATTATAATATTTGGATTTATATGCCGCCCCATCTCCGGGGAGGACTCGGGGCGGCTCACACAAAGATATATACACAAAATAGATAAAAATACTATCCAATCCAAATGTATAATAAAATACTAAAATACCCCATTAAAAGCCCCAATCCCTCTCAATCCAGGCTGGCCTGTAAAAACAGCCAGGTCTTTAGATCGTGGCAGAAGGAATGTAGGTCACGGGCCAACTGCAGCCCCAGGGGCAGCTGGTTCCACAGGGTGGGCACCCCCACAGAGAAGGCCCTCCCCCAGGGGACCACCAACCGACATTGTCTGGCCGACAATACCCCCAGGAAGGCCTGCCTGTGAGAGCGTACTGGGCGATTGGACCTCGATGCTGGTAGGAGGCGCTCCTGCAAGTACCCCAGACCCAAGCCATGAAGGGCTTTATAGGTTAGCACCAGCACCTTTGAATCTATTAGGTATAATAACACAAAAATGCAATAAAATAGATAGATATATCATGTTACACATATTAAGAGCTGCAAGGATTTCGTACGCACAGCTCTGGAAAGAAAAAGGGGTCCCACCAGAAGGCATGGTTATGAAAAAAATAATGGATTGTATAGAGATGGACAGGCTAACGATGAAAATAAAAGACAGAGAAGATTCAATTTACTATAGGGCCTGGGATGCGTGGTTTAGAAATAAAAAGAAAATAAAATGGCAATAAGGAAAAGAATGAGGGAATATGTAAATATGTAAATATACCATAGAGAAGATTGATGTGTAAGGATAAAAGATATTGATTTATACCAAGAGTAAGATGTAATGGTAAAGGAATAAGTAAATACATATACTGAAAAATGTAAGGAGATGCAAAAGATGTCTTGATGTTGATAACAATGTATAAAGTTTTATTTTATGTTTTTTTTAAAATTTGACAACTTAATAAAATTTATTTAAAAAAAAAGAAAAATGGCTGCCCCAGTAGGTTCCAGTAGGCCATGCCCATTATGGCCACACTCACCCAGCAACCGGGCAGTGAACCAGTTGCTGGGATTTTTGAATCCCACCCCTGCTGCTATGCCAGATGAGATCTTTCCTGCAAGCTTCCCATGCAACAATGCATGAACGGCGCAAAGAAACCTCTCCTACTCTCAAGTCAACCTGTCTTTCAAGTAAGCATATCAAAGGCATGAATACCAATGTAAAAGAATGAAAGATATTGTGTGAAATCACACTTTGTCTAGCTAGCAAGCTTACAGTTTATTTAAACTGGCATGTGGTATATTGCCCAGCTCATCTTCTTAGCAATGAAAGGTGACTTCAGACAGGTGTACTGCTGGAAGTAAAATGAATGAGAGTGATGACTGCAACAGAATTCTCCCTATGCTGTTTTCTCTTGAGTACCTGAGACATCTCTGCTGTTTTGTTGAGTATTATTTCAGATGACAGCCACTATAACTGCTAGAAAGGAATGGGAAAGAAGGATAATGTTTCTCAATAAGGATGCTAATTTTTCATATATTGCTGAATTAGGGGCGTCAAACTCGTGGTCTGCAGGCCGGATGCACCACATGCTGACCCCACTCCTCATGGTTTAGCGAAGGGGGGGAAAGTCCCAATACATCATGTAGTGATGACATGAGTTTGACGCCTTGTTCTACATCATTATTATTTTTCCATCTTGTATTTGTCATTATTTTCTCTGGATGGAATTGTGACATACCACAGAATTTGTTAAGCATGCAATAGAGAACAGTTGTGCTGGGAATCCTGCTTTGAGTTATTCTGACACATGGTCACATTCATACATGCCTCTACAGTGTCTGGGTGGTATACTGAGCAATAAAATTAAACCAATAATTGAGCAATCCAGCTAACAAATGTCTAAGTTAAAAAAAAACATTCTCAACTTACAATAGGAACAAATGACCCAAAAAAACACCCCAAGATAAGGGACACTTTACTTTTCTGTATTGTTATCTCTGGTCAGGGACAGAGGAATAGAAAATGACTAAGAAAAGATGTACGATTCCTTCTGCACTGACATAATGCTTGTGGAATAAATATTAAATTGTGCTTAGTTTTGAAAGATTGAAATGGCAACATACACTTTGCCTTTGATTGATCCAAAACTATGTTAAATATTGTTCCTTTTTCCATTTTCGATAAACATTTATGAAATGTACATTAAAAACCTCAAAAACAGCTTTTCAGAATCCATGTATAATAACATATTTATTGCCTTATTATATGTTTATGCAATGGGAAATAAAGTCGAAGTGCACAAAAAAAGTTCTGCTCCTAATTTTGATCAGCTCAATTTAGGTTTTCTTTATTTTATAGAATTAATCCAGTTACTATTCAATGCTCCTGAAAACTACAAAAGCAAAACAAAGACGTTAAGGTTTGAAAAGTAATGAAGCCCCTCTATAAAAGAGGCTTTTATATGCACTTACAACCAGTTGCAGAATCCCGACTTCACTTAAATGTGATTTGTGACCCTTTTTGATGATTTACAGCCAAAAATGCCAAATACACCCATTTGGAAAATTATATTTGCTTAATGAACATATGACTCATTTAAAGAATATATGATTAACTTAATAACCATTGTAAAAAAAGGTCATAAAATGTCTTGGTTTATTATTGCAATGACTTACGGTGGAAATTTTACTCCCCATTATCATTGTAAGTCAAAGACAACTTATATAGCTACACTCCAGCTAATTAAACTTTTTAAAGTTATATTGTAAGAAATTTGAATTATAGTGAACACTCTGTTTAAAATCAGTATGTTTATTTGTTCTTAGAAAAACAAAAACTTAGAAAAACAAAAATTGAACCAGACACAGACACATATGACAATATAAGCTTAAAATCAGTTCTTTTTTAACAGTGAATTAAACCTTGTCCATTCACATTTATTGATCAATCTTTTCTTAACACCATGGCCCAGCTAATCCCAAGGTGGAGAGTAAACACATTTCTTCAGTCTGGGATTTTAAGCGAGACTGGTAGTTACTTTGGAACAATTAACCTTTCTTTTTAACTACAATCAAGTTCAGAGTTCTTTATAACCTAACCCTAACCCTAACCCATAAATTCCCAGATTCTAGAATATTATTCCACATTACATTAACATCTTTAAGTCTTATTTCTATACTCAAAATCAACAATGTAATTCATACCACCTGTGTCAGACTCCCTTCAAATATGCTATGCCTCTCATAATCGTTCTTTGAATATATTGCAGAGTTGTATAATGAACATTAAAAAGAATGATTAGATGAATTAATATCATGTTAAGGTAATAAAATGCATTTATTTATTTCAAACATTTATATTGCTGCCCATCTCAATCAGTGACTCTAAGCTGCGAAAAATCATAAAAACGATTAAAACAGTTAAAACACAGAACAACAAAGAAATCAAAACCGAATACATGACAAGTTATTATAATCTAGCAGTATCAACCAAGAAATGGGGCCCTTTATACACTTAAGACACATTTAAAAGTATATTAAGAATTAATGTATTCAGTTGTCTTCAATTTTGCAATAGCAATGTAAGTTCAAAAGAAATTGTGCTTCCACTAGTGCCTGCATGTTTAAAAAATGATGTTTTGTGCAGGCATACAGTAGGATGAACAACTACTACAAATAACAATCAGTGTTACATACTGCAAAAATACTATGTTGCACTATAAGTTTCAATAAATGCCATCAAAGTATGTGTTCTGATACTTGTTCAGAAGTAGAATTTTGCAGCAGAGATGTGGAGAATTGACTAGCAGTTGCAGCGACCACAAGGCAAATATTGGACACACACAAAGGTGTAAGGAGTTTTGTGACATTTACTCATACTTATCCCTTAAGCTCTCAAGAATGGAACTTTAAACTGAAACATTTCCTTTGAAGCTTCTATCAAACTATTAAATTCAGTTATGACATCCGGCCAAAGAGAGAAGCCATCTTAGCAGTAGCAATCCTGTTCTTCATCTGGGCTCGTTTGCCAGCTTCAGCTGAGAATGTTTACACAGCCTCTTCACTTTCTTCTGGCTGCCTTTTCTCCCTCCTGGCATCCCATCCTGAAGGAATATCTCCATCTTAGTTGGTTCAAAGTCAGGCTATGTGGAAGGTAGGAGATTCTTTAGAGGCCAATTTGGAAAGTTCAGCAGCAGTTTGTTTTCCTGTTAGCTTTTGCTCTTCTGTCAGCATGAGTCCACCTTCAACCTCCAGCCCTTCTTTCTTGTCAGTTCAGATTTTAAGCTCAGCAGTCACTGAATCTGAAAATCCTCATTCCCTGCTGATAGGCTGATTTTCAAGAGGTTGGTGTTTTCTTTTATCATAAGTTTCTGCAAAAAGCCATGCTCCCAGAATGACATAACTGGCTACCATTCATAACTACCACTCATTTATATTCTGTAGTGAACCTCCAATTTTAACAGAAACACTTTTGTCAGCTTCTGCCGAGTGGCTCTCAAACCTAATATCTGCATCCCATTTAGGCTGAAATGCTATGTTTTAAGAAGATCTTTTTTTTACAGTGGCAGAGATATAAGAGGAAACACAAGACTACCTCTGAGGAGTACTTATGAAGACTCCTTTTGCCTTTATTTCCTCCACTTTTGCAAATTTGATTTCCGGCTTGGTTTTAATGCCAGTGACATTTATCCGGATAAGTTTCCATTTGGGGGATATTGAGGCATCCTTTTAAAAGGTTGATTGAATTATAAATCTCATCACTGCTAATCCTTGAATATACAAAAAAAGGGATCATCAATCTCAGCACTTTAGAATGTGTAGATGGCAACTCTCAGAATTCCGCAACCAGCATGCTGGGAGTTGAAATCTACAGAGTAGCTGAACTTAAGAAATAATGCTGTAAGGAAACACCACTTTATCTCTAGGAGACAACCCAGAACACTTTTATATATTTTTATTTATTTATTTTATTTATTTATTTTGTCAATTGCTTACAAGATAGTAAGTAAAAGGATAAACATAGTTGTGAATACATGAAATGAATACATATAAGAAAAATAAAAGAAACAATAGGACAGGGATGGTGGGCACATTGGTGCACTTATGCACGCCCCCTACAGACCTCTTAGGAAAGGGGTGAGGTCAGTAGTAGACAGTGCAAAGACAGAAATAAAAACCTGATTTGGGCAGGCAGATAGCAAAGGGTAGGAAAAAACCATTTCAAGATCTTCTATTTATCTATAGCTAAAGTCACTTAAGGGAAAGCTGCAATTGCAGGATAACTGGTTATTCTTCCTTCCTTCCTGGCCTTTGAGCAACCTGAGGTCATGTCTCCTGGATGGCCTTAACAACAAATGTGACCATGAAGCATGCAGAACTATCAGCAACTCCCACACAGCTGGGCTCCAAGGAGATTGTTTGATCTTGCAGCATTATGTATGGTGACACAAAGTGCCTCTCCTTATGTATTGTGATAGCACAAGTTTGTATGAATGGGAGAGTGTTGTAAACATTTTAACAAAATTAGCAAAATTTTGAGAATGCCTCCACACAAGTGCCTTTAGAACAGTCTGGAAAAACCAGCTGGCTGCATCTAATCAGCTAAGCCCAGATCATACAAAGAAGCAGAATACAAGTGCTAACTCTCTCACCTTCTCTAGTTATCCTGATCCAGGAAGCCAAGATCAAGCTGAGCTGATCCAGCCAAAATCTCTAAGGGAAATGGGCGGTTTGAAAATATGAAAAACAAACAAACAAATAAACAAACAAACAAATAGCAGTGATGTGTATATGTTCTTAAGATCATTTTCTTTTCCCATTTTTCTAGAAGTTCAAGATCCAGCACTGTACTCCAGTTATTCTTTCTCTTTGCCACTCCCTTTATCTTTCTGTACACACCGAGTGTCTTCTCAGTTCTCCTTTTCATTTTGCATCAGAATTTCAGATTTCCAATGCTAAATACAAGGACCTCTTGTTTCTCTTGGTTTTCTAAAACTTTCTTTTATCCCATGTTAAATATATTCTTATGCTTATGCTGGTCATATATTTGACTTACTCTCACCACTCAACTGCTTTGTACATTTTGTCCCACTATTAACCTTTAGCTTTTCATGGCCTACAGCCTCAGTACTGACTGACTGAAATTATGTCCCAATGATTGCTATTTTCCCTTTTATTGTTCTTTTCCACCAAACTTGTTTTCATTTTGTGATCCTTGGTGAAATCTGAATATTTGTCTGATGCATATGAGGTTATTTTTGTGATTCATATTTGCTGTTCTATCGCACTTGCGGTCTAGTCCCTGCATAGAACTGCCCTTTTGCTAAAAACACTCCAAGTGATATATGATTTTGATACTGGTTCACTGCTGCCTTTACAGAACCCTTCTATGAGAAGAATATATAGCCAAGTAAACTAAAAGTATTTTGTAGTAAAATTAAACTCACATTATTCTGAGGTAGTGGTTTTATTTGCCAGTTGCACCCATATCTGGACCGAGATGCCCTTCGCATGATCACTCATGCACTTGTGACGTCCCGATTTGACTACTGCAATGCTATCTAGGACTGCCCTTGCATACCATCTGGAGGTTTCAGCTGGTGCAGAATGTGGCTGCGCGGGTTGTGATGGGAGTTTCCCGATACTCCCATGTTACACCTCTCCTGCACGAGCTGCATTGGTTGCCGGTTGCCCTCCGGGTGAGATTCAAGGTATTGGTTTTAACATTCAAAGTCCTTTATGATTTGGGTCTGGGGTACTTGTGGGAGCGTCTCCTGCCAACATCAAATACCGATCGCCCTGTGCGTGCGCACAGATGGGGACTCCTCGGGGTGCTGTTGGCTAGACAATGTCGGCTGGCGGTACCTTGGGGGAGGGCCTGCTCTGTTGCGGCCCCCGCCTTATGGAATCAACTTCCTTTGGAGCTCCGTTTGGCCCCTGATCTCTGCTCCTTCCGCCGCGGTCTGAAGACTTGGCTGTTTGAGCAGGCTGGGCTGAACTGACCTCCTGGGGGGCGGTTAATGTATTTTAATGTATTTTTAACTATTTTATTGATTGGGCTTGTTAAATTTAATTGCTTTTTATATATTTATTGTTGTGGTGTTTTTATTGTGAGCCGCCCCGAGTCCTTGCGGAGAGGGGGCGGCATACAAGTCCAATAAAATAAATAAATAAATAAATAAATAAATAAATTCATTTTTATTTTCATATTCTTTATTGAGCTAATTTTAAATGCTGAAATCTGATTTAAATATTTTCCCTTTTTGTACAGATATACCTAATATCTGCTTTAATCAGGAAGGTCATCTTGCCAGTAAATGCTGACCTTCAGCTAGTAAACCCTACCCCAAATTACAGGATTACAGGATCATAAAAAGAGAGAATAGGGTACAATAGATTCAATTAATTAAAAAATTGAATTGAAAGAATTTAAATAGTTATCTAATGCTGAAATCTATCTATCATCAAATATGAAGACAGATGCATGAGAGAGAGCTTACTGTATATGTATGTATATGTATACATATGCAAATGAGACATTCAGAAAGTATTCACTTTTGTTAATTAAGTTGACAGAATTTCTAAACTTCTATTTTCACTTTTGTAATTGTAATTTTTCAGAAGTTTAAAGAGTTTTGAAGAATGTCTACAGCTCAACTAGATCATGGATGATGTCATGCCCTTGTTAGAGTCGGACTCCGAGGGAGAGGAGGAACAGCTGACAGGGAGTGGAGGTGTGGCTCTGGGGGTTGTGAAGGAGGCTGGAGAAGGGCTGAGGTCAGCTGGGCAGTCAGAGGAAGAACCAGGCCCATCCCCTCTGCATCCTAGGACATATTTGTATGATATCTTTTATCATTGTGAGCCGCCCTGAGTCCTTCGGGAGATAGGGTGGCATAGAAATCCAATAAATAATAATAATAATAATAATAATAATAATAATAATAATAATAATGCAGGGAGGAAAGGAGAAGGCAACAACTTGGCTTGTGAGAGAGGAAGCAGCAATGATCCTCCTCATTGGTTACAGTTGGGGAGACGAGTATATAAGAGAGATGGTTAGAAAACAGGTTGCCAGAAGCAAGCATGTTTTATTTTGGTCTGAAGTTATCTTGGTTGGCGTCCTTCCAACAGACTGTGCTTTGTTATCTCCTTGAATTTGGTAAATATTTCTCTTGCTCTGTTATGGACATTTCATCATTGTAGTTTGTTTGGTTTTTTATTTCACCTCTATCTGCTCATTAAATTTGGACCGTATTGCTTTCTTTTGAAGACTATTTTTGAGTACGTTTTATCTCCAACTGAGTATTATTGAACAGTGTGGCCAAGTTGGAGGCAATAAAGGACATTTATTTATGTTTTGGATTTTGTTACGTTTGTGTTACACTCTGAGTCATCACAGATGACTTGTACATTCCCAAATGATCGGTTTCTAGGTATTGACAATAGAGAGAAATAGGAAATTATATGATATCCCACAGGAGTATATTCTGGTATTGTAAAAAGTTTCTTTTCAAACTGATAAGCATTAAATGAATATATAAATATTATCATAATGCAAATTTAGCACCTTCAAAATAAGTAAAGCTGTTTTTATGTCCATTGGGTTTAAATACCTCTGGACAGCTTTTTAATTTTGGATCCTAAATGAATACAGATCCATCCAATTGCAAACTACTTGTGTTGAATGAGGAAAAAGTGTTATATATATATATATATATATATATATATATATATATATATATAACAGCTGCTTGTAACTTAGGTAAATTACAATTTTGACATCTCATCTCTAAAAGATATATTTTCAAATGCCATACTGCTGTTGTTAAGCAAATTATAATTATAAATGTCTCAAATTCACATTGTTACATTCCTTTCCAGCATGTCTGAAACATTATTTTTAGAAGAATTTTCTATTTAGTTCAACTTAATTCTAAAATGACCTCCAAAGGAACATTGCAAAGGGAGATCTTAATTATTCATTACATCAATAGAAGGAAAGGTAGGGAAAAACAAGTTTTTTTTAAAGTAAGATTTAATTCCCTAGCCATGTTGATTTAAAATACGTACCACTTTGCCTAAAATGTCTTCACTTAATAAACAATTTTAAAAGCCACAATAATATAACTTGTTGAACTATATAAAACACAGACATTAAAATGGATGACAGAAAATGGAGGGGAAAGTAAATGTGTGAACTATTCACACAAGAATCAGAAATACCTGGAAAAAAAAGAGAGGTTTATAGCAAGAGCTACAACAATGCAATAGTGTCAGAAAGTAGAACTTTCTGGAGTTACTATGCAGTTTACAAATTAGTGGAGTTTGATAAGGTGATCAAACCCACCAATGACAGAGTGGCATTGAGCACCTCACTGTGATACTGTAGGACACGCCCCTAAGTATAAAAGGGCTGTCAACTGTCATTTTCAATGTGAGAAAAGAGAGAAAGAAAATGAGGAGATTCTAAGGAGATTCTGTGGAGACTCATTTTGTCTGAGGGAGATTGGAGATACTGAGAAGATCCAAGACTCTGAGGAGATATTGGGATCTGACAGACTGAGGTCTGTGTATGAGAAGATATAGCAAAGAGATCTGAGAGAAGATCTATAACCTAAAGAGAAAGGGACTTTCTAAAGAGGTTAGCTATATCTAAGAAGAGGTTATGAGAGGAAGAACTGTGAATCCCTCATAGTGACTTCTAGTTCCTTGAAGGACTGTTTAAGAGGAACGAAAGAAGAAAAGACTCTGTATATATTTAAGAATAATATATTTATTGATTGTTCTGTTATAAATAAATCTGTTTTGATCTGACACAACTTGGCATTGCAATTTATTGAATGACTCTGTGAAATAGATATAGGTTCAAAGATCCAGGCCAAACTCAATTAATATTATTTAACAAATAGTAGCACCCTGTGAGAGGGAGATTGTGAAGTAAAATACTGTACACCATGTTTTTTTCCTCTCACATGCATTGAGTGGACTCAAATCTCTTCATTAATCTGGCATAAATTTTGTTATAATTCTGAAAATTAAATGTGTTATCCAAGCATGTAGTTCTCTTTTATTAGTGCTCCTTTCTATTTCTCTCCTTTGTTGAGGCACTGTGGCTCAGTGGCTCAAAGGTGCTGGAGATGATGTTTGCTGCAGCAGTTTAAGTCCTAGCATTGTGTGGCACTGTGGCAGAGAGAGAGAGCTCCCAGCACGTGCCTCAGCTTCTTCCCACCTAGCAGTTTGAAAGCATGTTATATGCAAGTAAATAAAGAGGTACCACGTTGGTGGGAAACATAGAGGGATTTTGTGCAGAAAACCAGACCCTTGCTGGTGCTGAACCTGGTCAGATATGATGTCCGACTGGGAGGCAACATTAGTGGTGAGAGAAGGACCTGGATAACATTGCAGGATGCAATGTCTTTCTGGTGCAGAGTTTGCCCCCTGTGGATTAGGACTCTTTGGCAGCCAAATAACTACCATGTTTCCCCGAAAATAAGACACTGTCTTATATTTTTTTTGGCTCCCAAAAACACACCAGGTCTTATTTTCGGGGTAGGTCTTATATATATATTTTAATGAAAAAAAAACACACCATATTCATGTAGAACAATGTACATTTATTCATGTACGAAACCACGAACAAATCGCATACCGTGTTTCCCCTAACATAAGACACTGTCTTATATTTTTTTTGGCTCCCAAAAACACACTAGGTCTTATTTTCAGGGTAGGTCTTATTTTCGGGGAAACACGGTACTTTGTACTAATTCTCCAGTCTCCTGACTAAAAGTACCATCGTCATACACTAAAGAAATAATATCTCTCCTTTTTTCCCTCTCCAGTTAAAAAAAGTTCATCCAGTTGAGGCAAGGTGGAGTATAAATAATACAGGTATTATTTATAATATATACAAATAAATATTTAATATAGAAATAATATAGATAGGCCTCAATTTACGATCCCAAGTGGGACCAGATTTCTGGTTGTAAACTGTTGCAGTTGTCAAGGATCCACATGACTGGACCTAATTTTATTTTATTTTTTGTGCTGACATTAAGTGAATCCACAGTCATTAACTGAACACAATGGTCGTAAGTGCAAACCCATTTTTTTCCAAATGGGTGGGGTTTTTTTAATAAGAAACTTGAAAAAATGCTGGGATTTAAAAAAAAAACACCACAAATCATGGCCACGTGACCACAGGATGCTTCCACCAGTCATAAAAGCAAACTAGTTGCCAAGCACCCAAAATGTGCTAATGTGACCATGAAATGGGGGAAATGGCATGACATTTTAGGATGCCAGAAGTGCTTTATTTATTGTAAAGCACCTATTCTAGGCCCATTATAATTTTGAATGGTCATTAAACAACCAGTAGGAGGCAAAGTCTACCTTAAAGCAATACTAGAAAACAACTGATTAACATTGCTAATCCCATATCAATTCCTTATTCTATATTGTCTACAATGGATTTTGGATGGCCTGCATGAAAGTGATGCAAAGTAGCTCAGATTATGGATTATGTTTTCTGGATGAAAGAAAACTCAAGTCATTTTGATCAAATCTGGTGCTCTCAGGTGCTTTCAACTGCAGATTCCATGATTCCTAAGCATCGCTAACACTCTAATATATCTCTAACACTTCAATGGTACTATGATAGGAAAGTCTGTTTTGTCAAGCAGGTAAGTTCGGCTATTTATTGCTTTACCTTTCTAGCATACAAAATATACCATATCACTTTAGGTACAGTAGAGTACAGGAGAGTACAGTACAGAACAAAACAGAATAGAATAGAATATCACTTAGACTTATATACCACTTCATAGAGCTTTAGAGCCCTCTCTAAGTAATTTACAGAGTCAGCATATTGCCCCCAACAATCTGGTGCCTCATTTTACCAACCTTGGAAGCAGAGGTGGTATTCAGCAGGTTCTGACCAGTTCTAGAACCGGTAGCAGAAATTTTGAGTAGTTTGGAGAACTGGCAAATACCACCTCTGACTGGAGATTTTACAGTATCCTTCCCCTGCCATGCCCACCAAGCCATGGCCACAGAACTGGTAATAAAAAAAAATTGAATCCCACCACTGCTTGGAAAGATGGAAGGCTGAGTCACCTTAAGTCAGTGAGAATCTAACTGTTTTCAGTCAGCAGAATTAGCCTGCACTACTACATTTAACCACTGTACCACCACAGCTCTAGAATATTCTTTATTGACCAAGGAATTTGTCTCCAGTGAAAGCACTCAGTAAAATAATATAAACATAAGATACCAATAGGAGAAGGTAGTAGAAAAGATGAGAAGGATAATAGTAATATAGCCCTACTACTTTGGTAAATATCCTTAGACATAGGACAATACTGTGGAAATTAGGTGTTCACAGAGTGATGATATGAGAGAGAAAAAATAATAATCAAATTATTGTCTTCTGTTATCTGTCTATGAAAGGAGTCAAGGCTTTCCTCACCAGTGGATTTTAGCTGCTGTTTTAACTAACTTTCATCGGTTTTGTTTTTTGCTTGTTGCTTTTATTTTTATCATTCATCAAGAGCAACTGTAATATAGAAGATTCGAATATAAACTGAAGTTATTAAGTCTAAAAGATCAAAGTACAAAGGAAAGGGGATAAAATCAGCTGCTATAGGATGCGTCTTTAAGAGGGCACTGAGAAGACTGCAGGTCATCCAGTCATGCTTTCTAACTTCTAATGACAGTCAGTTATTGTGTTAATAGATTGCTCCTTTACCTCTATGTTCAAACTGGGCCTTGGTGGCTCAGGCTGTTAAATGCCTAGCATTTAAGTTCCAGCTGCCTACAATTACTGTAGGCTCGAATCCCACCAGGCTCTAGGTTGACTCAGCCTTCCATCCTCTCGGGGTAGGTAAAGTGAGGACCCAAGATTGTTGGGGGCAATAAGCTGGCTTTGTAAAAATGCTGCTTAGTAATAAGCAGGCATATACAATGGAATGAAGGCTATTGCTGAGCACACTGGGTTGTATCCCAAAAATTGTAAGCCGCCCTGAGTCTTCGGAGAAGGGTGGCATATAAATCTAATTAAAAAACTGAGTCCTGTTTTCCTGATTACAATCCAGCTGACACATTTCACAATGGTGGTAATAAATGTGTCAATCTCTCTCTGCCATTGGCCAGGCAGGTTGGTCATCAAAACAACTTAATTCAATTTCCCCTTCCAGCTGCAGGTATTCTTTCATTTGGGCTGTGTTTAATAAATATTTAATGCTTCCCAATACAAAGCAGAAGGAATCTAACTTTGCTGGACGACTTATAATCATAAGACACTCAAGAAGACAGAGAGTGTGGGAGATAGGAGAATTAAAATGATTCTTGCTTGATTTCCCAAATGAGAAAAAGTAAACAGGTATGTAATAACAAATCACCAAACAAAGAACTGTTGTTAATATGTCTGCATCAGCAGCATTCAGAGCATAGCTTTTTTTTATTATTATTCAGTCTCCAAAACAGATTTTTTGAAATGGAATTGCCTAAAGGAGCATCTGCTAATTTTAGATAGCAGGGTTAGTAGAATGTCTTTTCATCATATTAAAACAGTTAAGAAACCATTTAATCATAAGCTTAGGGTGTTATTTCACATTTTCTATTACACCTGGAGTTTCTGAATCAAGCATGCTTTGCATTATTGGTTAAGAGGAGCATAAGTTGCACATTTCTGTTATATTTTAGGTTTTTTCCATCCCCATACCATGATTTTTCCTTTCAGTCTCTTGTTGTTTACCAGTTGCTACAAGATTCTGTTACTTGAATTGCAAATAACTGTAATTCAAACTGCAAAACAAAACAGTGGAATTAGATTCTCTTGGCATTTAAAGGAAGTACAGATTGTTGTCAAGATTGGAATAACACCACGCATCTACACTTTGGAGCCGTGGATTTTGCTTGGATCTATCAGCCTACAAATCTTAATATACTCAGGTCTCAGGTCTTCCAGCTACCATATTGTAAGAGGCAAATTAGGCTTGTAAGATGTGGTATATTTCTAGAATAAAATTCTAACATTATAAATGGATTTGGATTTAAAGATGTGCATTTGGATTTGAAGATTTGAAGTATGGATTTGAAGATGTGCATTTGTTAAGCTTTGAATTATTTGGACTGGAAATGCACAACTTTTGTCAGTTCAAGGAACGGATCAGGCCAACACAGTATGTTGTTAGTAATATTCCACAAGTGGATACATTCAGGAATCCTTCTGGAGCAGCAACCACTTTGAGCCCCACTGTTCTCACACTGTGCCTCACTATCACTCACATACTATCATGCACCAACTCCCATCTGGAATATACCAATTGTATATTTATTTTGAGAATCCTCTGAATCACTTATTTGATTCCAGTCACTTCTGACATATCCACCAGAGGAGAGCAAACACAGATCATAACAGCTTCTGTACAGATTGTTATACGTTGTTTGCATTGTTCAAATTATCAGATTTTATTTAAACCTTCTGAAACACTCTATCAGTACAGACTCTTGGGACCCCATCTTAAACCGTGTTCCTTTAGGGGATTTTGATAGAGCTGGTCAACTATCCTAAAACAAAAGATGATATCTTGGATTATTAGCTTTGTCAGAACTGGTTTTGTATAGGACCTTCACCTTACTACTGAATGTGTTATTCCAGTTCCACTTCGCCGCATCTTTTCCAAACGGAGCACTTGCTATACGTATCTGATTGCCTTTGCAGAAGTCAGAAGATTCAAAGATTCATATGTCATAGAATGAGAAATTATTGAAAATAGTATTACAGACTTCCAGTGTTTTTAAAGAATGTTCCCACAGCACAATTTTTATGAAATTAGTTTCTGGAACTTCTATAAAAGTCTGTAAATGTAGAAGAGAGACAGTGTAATAAAAACCCTTGGTTGGCATGATATTTCAAAGTAGTATAATGTCTCTGCTATATGCTGTTTTTCTAACATAAAACCTTGAGACTGATATTAATCTCAAGACATATTTCATGTTCCCAAAACATGACATGTTGAAGAAGAGGTGGGTAAACCCTGGCCACAGACCATATAGATAGTTCCCAGACAGTTCAGTATCTGTGATTTTTGTGGCTGTGTGCTTCCATCATTCTTCAGGTTTTAGCTATTGTCTGTTGGCATTAGAAAAGACTCTCTTTTATAACCATAATTACACTTCTGGATAGCTAACAACATGTTAATAAAAAAATATTAGCAAATGATATAATCCTACAATAGTCAACAAAAATAAACTCAGACAAAGAATTGACAAAGATATCTTGACAGCAACCCATCTAGATGTCTAGTCTTCAGGCCTTAGAGCATATCAAGTCTTCTGTAGTTTACAAAAGGCCAGCAGCATATGGACGAAACTAAACTTGGAGGTGCAGTATTACAGAGGCAGGCACTCCTATAGAAAAGGCACCCTTCTGGGGTCCCATAAAATGACATTTCTTTCACTGAGACATCTAAAGAGTACTCTTATTATTTATTTATTTATTATTTGCACTTGTATGCCGCCCCATCTCCGAAGACTCGGAGCGGCTCACAATTAAAATATAATACAATAAATATTTTAATTGTGAGCGCTCAGTCTTGAGATCATACAAGTGCAAATAATAAATAAATAAATAATAAGATACTCTTTAGATGTCATATAAATCCAAGGAGGATGCCTCTGTAACACTGCACCTCCAAGTTTATGCTGCTTTCATCTTATCCTATAAGACTCTTCATGTCTTATAGGTAGAAACAACTGGACAGAAGTGTTCCTTGAATAAAGGGTGGACTTTATAGGAGACAAGTACCTATATTCCACCCAAAAGTATGCTGGACACTAGTGCAGCTCACAGAAGAGTGGTGCAACATAGGCATACTAAAGTGCACCCATAACTGTCCATGCCATTACATTCTAGAGCAGCTGTAGCTTCTGGATGGTCTTCAGGGTATCCTATGTAGAATGATCTGCAGTAATAAACTCTGGAGTAACTAAGGCATATCTGACCATGAGCAGTGCCTGTCAGACTAGGAAGAGGCATACTTGGCACACACAAAAACTTGTATATAAGTCCTCTACAGTTGCCATCTGCTCTTCTCAGAAGAGCTGTAAGTCCAGGAGAAATCATAAATTGTGCATCGATTTTGTCTGGGGCAGTACAACCCCATCCAGAACCAATCATAGAAAAGCTCTGGATCCAGAGGACTCTAAGACATACAGTCACTCTTGACTTGGCGGGGTAGAGCTGTCCTTCCTCATCCTTTTCGATACTCAGACAGAACTTTCACAGCATCAGTTGGTCAGCACAGGATAAAGAGGTAAAGCTGGGAATCATTAGTATACATATTTACCCCATGTCACTGGATGAACTTATCTTGTGGTTCCTTTTTTTTAATAATGCTTTATTGAATTTTTTTCTGTTTATCCATATTACCAATAGTTATTAAACAGTGCTGTGACATTATATATACATTTATGTGTCCTATCAAAACTTACAATGCATAATACTTTCATAGCCTCTTATTTATTATATACATTATTTACAATTTCTGTGTTTATATCTATTATCTATCCAAATAAACCATGTTTCCCATACTGCGTTGTATTCTGTGTCTGTTTTCCCTTTTAGTTCCATAGTTAATTTATCCATTTCCACACACTCTAAAAATTTTTATTATTAAGCCTTCAGGTGGTATAGAGTTTTCCTTCCAGTACTGAGCATATGAAATTCTTGCTGCTGTTAATATATGTAATATAAGATATTTTATCTCCCTATTATAGTTTTTTTTTATTCCTAAGAGGAATAATTCTGGCACGAAATCAGTTTTGTTTTTAGTTAACTCTTCTAACCACGTTTGAATCATTTTCCAGTATTTTTTCGCTTTGGGGCATGTCCACCAAGAATGAAAGAAGGTACCTTGTTGTTGTCCCACTTCCAACAATTTGGCTTTAAGTTTGGGTAAATCTTAGCCAGTCTTGAAGGTGCCACATGCCAATGGTAGAACATTTTATATTGGTTTTCCTTATATGCCACCGATTTTGTTATTTTATAATTCACATTCCACATCTTTTCCCATTCTTCCAGATCAATAGTATGTCCAACATTCCTACCCCATGCAATCATTGTTCCTTTCACAATTTCTTCCACTCTTTCAAATTCTAATAAATGTTTATATAACTTTGATAATAATTTCTCATCTGGGCCAATCAAGATTTTATCTAGTGTTTGTATTTCATTATCTATTCCAAATTCCTCACTATATATCTTGTTTGAATTTGCATACAGGTCCACCAATCCAGTTTTATTCCCTGCTCTTCCAGTTTCTGTCTGCTCTTTAAGCTCCCTTGGTCATCTAGAATTTCCCTATACCTAGCTGTTTTCTTAACCTCCGTTATATTGGGGTGGATTGCTGCTTCCAAGGGAAGTTTGGAATTTTCAAATAATATTTATTCTTTATTTGTTTCCATGATTGTAACAACACATTTCTTATTTTATGTCTATAAAAGATACGGCTTGTTTTCTTTGTCCCACAGGAAGGCATGCCATCCTCTTCGTATGTCATGCCCTTCTATGGTTAATATTCTTTTTTTCCTTAGATGGATCCAATCTTGTATCCATACAAGTATTGCTGCCTTATGGTATAGTTCCCAATCTGGAAGCCCAAGGCCACCTCTCCTCTTGCTATCCTGTAAATCTTTTAACTTTATTCAGGATTTTTTGCCTGCCCAAACAAATTTTGTGATTATTCTAATAAGTGGAGCCTTGGTGGTGCAGGCTGTTAAATGCCTAGCACTTAAGTTCCAGCTGCCTGCAATTAGTGCAGGCTCAAATCCCCCAGGCTCAAGGTTGACTCAGCCTTCCATCCTCTTGGGGTAGGTAAAGTGAGGACCCAAGATTGTTGGGGGCAATAAGCTGACTTTGTAAAAATGCTGCTTAGTAATAAGCAGGCATATACAATGGAATGAAGGCTATTGCTGAGCGCATTGGGTTGTATCCCAAAAACTGTAAGCTGCCCTGAGTCTTCGGAGAAGGGTGGCATATAAATGTAATTTTAAAAAAAAAGTTCTCTAAAAAGATTCTTATCTAATTTTGTTGGAGTTGTTTGAAATAAATATTAAATCTTTGGCAGGACATTCATTTTAATAGTTGCTATTCTTCCTAATAACGATAATTGTAAAGTCCCCCATTTTTCCAAATCTTTTAAATTTGATTGAATAATTTGGTATAATTGTCTTCTTTTATTGTGGAGCACTTTGCTGTTACCCATATTCCTAATATTCATTTTTTTTGTGATTTGTAGTCCCATTACTTTTTCTAACTCCTTTTTATTTCTAATTGTTATGTTTTTCACTAGCATTTTGGTTTTGTCTCTGTTGATTTTAAATCCTGAAATCTCTCTGTATTTTTCTAATCCCTCTATCAAAATTGGGCCTGATTCTAGTGGCTCCTCAATAAAAAAACCAAATCATCCATGAATGCTTGTAGTTTATACTCCTCTTTTTTAATTTTTGCTCCCTGTATTTCTGAATTATTCCTAATTTTTATTAATAGTGTCTCTAGTGTCAAAATAAAGAGCAGAGGTGACAATGGGCATCCCTGTTGGACTCCTTTTATTATTCTAAATGCCTTCATTATATCTCCATTTATTATTATTTTGGCCTTTTGAGAAGAATAAACTGTTTCTATTAATTTTTCAAATCTGTCTCCAAACTTCATTTCCTTAATTTGACATACCATAAATTCCCAATTTAAATTATCTAATGCTTTTTGTGAATCCAGAAAGACAAGGGCCACTTATCTTCCTGGTTGCATTTCATAATATTCTAATATGTTCATTACTATTCTAATGTTATCTTGTGGTTCCATTTGGCTGTTAAATAGGAATGCAATTGAATGTAATATATGGACAGAATATACAAAACATTTTCAATATTACTAAGATTAGGATCTTCACAATGTGCCATTATTTAAAGTGTTTAAAATTAAAAACAAGGGAATTGGATGGACACAAGAAAGTCACATTATTCAAGAAAATGAACCCTTGTTCCTTTTTTGTTTAAAATTAATATATATTTGTCTCAGGCAGGAAGGAGACTATAGGTTTCATATTACATATTTGTTTCATGCAGGAAGGAGACTATAAGTTTCCCTTCTGTGTACAGAACAGACTTAAGCAATATGCCCTAAAATTATTGCCTTCCATGTTTATCTAGATTCATTTACTAAGATCCTGATAGAACTTTTCCAAATCATTAATCGACAGAATTGCTTTCATTTCATACATAGTCATTATTTTCAAACAATGCCAACTTGTTAGCTTGTGATAACTAGTTGTTATTAAGCATCAACCACCTGCGATTACTATTACTCAGGACCAAGACAAAAATGAGATGCTGTATCTCTAAGAAGTCTCTTTAAAAGTAAATTGTAAAGCTGAACATTTGGTAAATTGCTTACTACTGTAAACCGTAAATCATACTCTCCTTAAATTGAACCATATCCTCTATAGTTGATGACAGATCTGTAAATTACCTTGTGTCTTTATTGAGAGAATCATAATCACAAAAGTGGGGTGATACTTCAGCCACAGGATAACTTGGCTTAGGTCTGGGGTATTTGCGGGAATGCCTCCTGCCGGCAACATCTGCCCATCGCCCTGTGCACTCCCATAGACAGGGCCTCCTTGGGGTGCCGTCGGCTAGACAGTGTCAGCTGGCGACCCCCAGGGGTAGGGCCTTCTCTGTGGGAGCACCCACCCTGTGGAATCAGTTACCTCTGGAGCTTCAGTTGGCCCCTGACCTCCGTTCCTTCTGCTGCGACCTGAAGACATAGTTGTTCCACGTCTTCAGGTCGTGTGGTGGGTTTTTATGGGTTTTTATCTGGAGTTTCATTGGATTTTAGATATTGTTTGGGTTCTTATTTAATATTTTTTAGTAATTTTAAATTTTGTATTTTGTGTTTTTAGTGTTGTGAGCCACCCTGAGTCCTTTGGGAGATAGGGCAGCATATAAATCCAAACAAACAAACAAACAAAAATAAATAAATAAATAAACTTGATCATGAAAATTCATGCTTAATAAATTAATTAATTCCAATTGATTTGGTTATCGAGTTACATTATTTAATATAACTTCTTGTTTAAGCTTACAATCATCTGTATAAATGTTAAGGTAGACAATTGGTATGGTTAACATGAACTCTGTTAATGCTAATGTGAACTATATAGTATGGTTACTTCCATTTCCATAACTACTTTGAGGGAGGAAAAAACACAAATGGCCATTTGAGGGTTTTTTTTATGTGACACAAACATGCAAACAAAAGCAATAGAAAATCTCAGATATATTACCAAATTTGTCTCAGAGGTAAAAGTGCAGATAGAAATAGACCTTGGATAAAGATGCTCTTTCTATGAAGGATTCAATTTTACCAAAATCACAAAATAATATTTTAACTGTGATATTTTCACAGATATCCCTGTACCATGCAGGGCTGTTTTTCAGCATTCCTCATGGGGTTACTGAATAGATGGTTTTCCACTAATGAAAATTTCTAGTTTATCCTGCTACCTAGCTACTGATATTCTTCCTGCCTTTGTAAGCAGAAGACTATAGCAATTTTTACCACTCCTCTTACTCTACAAGAAGGCTTCACTGCAGAGGTCTCCAAACTTGGCAACTTTAAGACTTGTGGACTTCAAGTCCGAGAATTTCTCAGCCAGTGTTGGCTGAGGAATTCTGGGACTTGAAGTCCACAAGTCTTAAAATTGCCAAGTTTGGGAACCCCTGCTTTACTGCTTCCATCAACCTATGTATGGTTAGGATTTTTAAAAAATACTTTTTTCTCGTCACTATGAAAAGCAAATGTTGCTAGTTACACATTAAGAATAGACTGTTGGTCCAGCGATGCAAAATGCAGGCAAAGTTTGAAGATTGGTAGATTTGTGTTAATGAGCTAAAATGCATTCTGATTTACATTTTTATTGTAATATACAGATTTAGTTCCATGACATTTTTATGTGCACCTTTGAGTAGAAAGGGACACAGGGCATGAAAGTGAAGAATGTTATTTGTTTACTGATTATTGTTGTAATAAAACGTAAGACAGAAGCACCTGAATATAGATTAGTAAATCCAAACATAACATCAATAAACAAAGCTGACCTTACTTGAAATAAGGCCTTCCTGCAACTTATGTGTTTCAGCACTATTCATAAATGCCTAGGTTTGTTCTTTTTATTGCAGTAATAAAACAATTCTGCTTTCCCTAACTTTTCTGCATCTTCCTCATTGCTCTTCCCATTAATCCTTGACATCGATGCTCTATTTTAAATAAGGGAGAGAAATTTAGTCTTTATTCTGCTTGAAAGTGGAGATAGAAAGCTAAATCCAGAAATTTGAGTTTGGTGTTATGCTGCAGCATTTCAAGGGTAGTAAGTAGATGGACATATCAACAAACCTTGATTCTTATTTTTCTATGCTTTCCTATGCTTAGAAAATGTATTTCTGTAGACTTCTACCTACTGTAAAATCTCCAGTCAGAGGTAGTATTTGCTGGTTCTCCAAACTACTCAAAATTTCCACTACCAGTTCTCCAGAACTGGTCAGAACCTGCTGAATACCAACCTCTGTTCTATTAAGGAAACAGTGACCAGTGATCAGTGACCAGCCTTGGCAATGATAGGCTTTTTAAAAAAAAATATCTCAAGGAATTTTATTTAAGATTATTATGAAATCTTCTTCCTTTGAGTCTGTCTCTTTTCAGATTTCAAATAAAATTAAGCATCATGTTTATTATGATTAGATAAACTGGTTTTTACTACCTACTATGTGAGTATCATTGACATAACTTTAGGATGTGCTAGAGCTAATATATAATAGAAATTAAAAATCCTCTGATCCCCCGACAATCCTTTTAGCACCTCACTGGCTCCATGAAGAGGCAGGAACTTCCCTAGGATAAAAAGAGATGCCAGCAGTGGAATATCCATATCTGACAGTGATCTTCCTTTCACACATGCCATTGTAACTTTTAATAGTCACTAAATGAACTTTTGTAATTCAAGGACTACCTGTATATTCCATTTTAAAGCGTGAGTAAAAAAGGAAATACTCATTCCTAACTTCCCTTTCTTTCTCTTTGCTTCTGTTTGCAATTCCATAACACAATTCAAGTTATCTCATACTTTCAGGGCCATGTCTGCCATGTTGAAGAAATTCTATAACTGTTACTATAACTTTATGTTTCCTCATGTTAACAATATTTAAATGTGCTAAACTCGTTAAGCACAAACAAACCTGGTTTAGTTTAATTTAGTTTATTTGGACTTATAGGCTGCCCTCTCTCCCGAAGGACTCAGGGCAGCGTACATAAAAAACAGGCAATAGAAAAGTTAAAATAATTTTAAAAATATTAAATTAGTGCCAAATAAACATTCAAATTAAACTCCTGATCCCCTGTCAGTCCAGGCTGGATTGTAAAAATAACCATGTTTTAAGGTTGCGGCGGAAGAAGCAGAGATCAGGGGCCAGGCGCAACTCAAGGGGCAGTTGGTTCCAGAGAAGGCCCTGCCCCTAGGGGCAACCAGCCTACAATGTTTAGCTGACGGTACCCCCAGGAGGCCCTGTCTGTGGGAGCGCACTGGGTGAATTCAATATTTTCAATATATAAAATGTATAAACAGTTTGCAAAAAAGAGTTTTGAAATCAAATTTAAAAAGGCACATTTTCTAAGATCACTTCAAATTAGAGCTTTTATTGAAAGCAAGGGAGGGAAGTAGCTAAGGAGGCAACTGGCACATTCTCACCTCTTTTATTGATCTTCAGACATTAAAACAAAAAAAACTTTAGCAAACTCTGCAAACTTGCATTTGTAACTGTCATTGCATTTTGGCCTTTCTAGTGATTCAGAAACGGCAGGCCACGATGTGGTAGGGAAGTGAGAAAGGAAGTATGCCTCCTGCTGCAATCAGGCTGTTTTCGCTTATTGTTTTTCTTCAAGAGAGCTCATGCAGTGATAAATGAAGGATCTCCAAGAGTACAGCAAGTACCTCATACAAACAAAAAATTCTGTCTATGTCATCATTATGCACACACAAATGGGCACACAGAAGCAACTCCGCATAGAGACAAATTACTCAACTGTGGTCTTTTTAAAGACAAGATGTAATTTTTGTGCATAATTCTAGCGTTAAATGAAAATGATATTTCAGGAGGATTTTCAAATATGCTATCCCTGATATGCATCACTAGCATAGATGTTAGAGCTCATTAACCTATTCCCCCACCTCTATTCTAAAAACTGTATATATTCAGTGTTAACAGATAAGATGGACATCACAAGAGTTCATTCAGGCTGCTTTTTCTGGTTTTGACTAAATGGCAAATCAGTTATTAAAGGCAAAGAGGGAGGGAGGGGAGGAGCCAAGGAGCTACAATGACTCTATCCTAATAGTCAACTGTTTATCCATTACCATTATGTTTAGCACGTACATCTCTGAGACTTACTGCAATCTTAATATTGATTATCTGAGCATATTTATCAATAGTGGAAATCATTATTAAATCAATAAAATAATCTACTTTTTTAATGTAATTGATTCACCCAATGTATTTAAAAATCCTGATCAGATTGTTGAAAGAAATATCCTTCTGGGTTCAGTTCCAAGTGGGGAAAATGACACTGGAAACATATAGGCTGCTTGGAAAGTTTAATGGTGGACAGGACCACATGGCCTGGAGCTCCAGAGAAGGATGATCACATGCTTCAAGGTGAGAAGAGACCAAGAAAAAGGGCTGAGGTACTGACAGTGCCTGGGTTTAATACCCTCTGTTGGGCCCGACCTTAGTGTTTCCTGTTCCTGTGTAAGAAATGTATCCCCTTGGCTGTCAGATTCCCTGGGGTGGGGGGTCTTAGCTAACTTTGTAGACTTTGTCTGGACCACATGGCTTCACCTGAGTGCTGGCTAATACAATCTTCCCAGATGCCATGTAGTGAGATGGGTAATCCTATCATATCCTGAGGGCCATGTCTTAATCCCATCACCCTGGAGCTGAAGAGGGGGGCAGGGAGCTGCAGGAAGCTGCTTTGTCTTTAAAACATGTTTCTCCTTTTCTCATCCAGGGAAATATAATATTCTGCCTTTTTAATATTTACTAGAATATTTCATTCTTCTAGGAGAGGGGTGGGTGCTAACTTCCTACAAGATGAAGTATACAAGTATAAAACAAAAAAAATGCATTTTAGCAGTGCTTATAATACAAGGTTCTTCTTCTTCCTCCTCCTCCTCTTCCTCCTCTTTCTCAACTTTGTGTCTAAAGTAGGACTAGAACCACAGTCTCTTGGTTTTTAGCTTGGTGCTGCACGCAGTACATCAAACCTAAAGTCTAATTTTTGAGAGATTTTACAATGACTTTCATTCCAAAATGTAGCAGGGTACATGCTTGTCTATAGAGCATTGTTTCTCGAGCCCTGGAAAATTCTGGGATTTGCACTTCAAACCATCTTAATGTTGCCAAGGTTGAAAAATATTGATACAGAGGAACTAAATAGTTCTATGGGTTGCTAAAGAGTCCCAGCATGCCCTGAAACAAGATTCTAATCTGTGGTTGTGATATATATATATATATATATATATATATATATATATATATATATATTTCAAATGTTCTAAATTCATTTTTTTTTACATTTATATGCCGCCCTTCTCCTGAGACTCAGGGCGGCTTACAATTTTTTTGGAGCATAACCCAATGCACTCAGCAATAGCCTTCATTCCATTGTATATGCCTGCTTATTACTAAGTGGCATTTTTACAAAGTCAGCTTATTGCCCCCAACAATCTTTGGTCCTCAATTTACCTACCCCGAGAGGATGGAAGGCTGAGTCAACCTTGAGCCTGGTGGGATTCGAGCCTACAGTAATTGTAGACAGCTGGATCTTAAGAGCAGGCATTTACAGCCTGAGCCACCAGAACTATCCAGTTCTCAAGAAGGAAAGGAAAAGGGACAAAAGGGCAAAGAAAATCCAAATATTTTGGCTCTTAGTGAAGGCAGTAGGGATTCTTGCTCTTTTCATATGCATGGATAATCTACAAGCTTGGCTGACCAGTTTTCTAATGTTTCCCTCCAAAGAAAAATAATCCCAGACTATTGTTTCAAGGGCAGACTGCATGTGTTTTGAGAAAAATGGCTATAATTTTCATTTGTTTGTTTTCTATTGTGCTGAACTTACTTTTATGAGGTACTTGATGTGCCTTTCTAAGAATCTAAGTTTGTAAGCAGTTTCAGAGAACTTTTCCTCCAAAGAATTCTTGAAGCAGCTGTTGAGTACTTAAATAAATTCAGCCCACGGTACATGACTTATTCATACTGACCTAAACAGAACCAATATTAGGAGTTTCTACTCTTTTTATGGTAAGCATACGGTAGCTATTGAGTAAAAAAATAAAGCATTGTTGCTGACTAGGGAAAGGAAACATTTATTATCTCTCTTGCAAAATGTATGCCCTAATAAATATGAAATATGAGAGAATAAAGTGTCAAGAGTATCATATTCATTTGCTACTATTATAGTATTTCTCTGATATATAAAGCCAACTAGACCATAAATAACTATATTTCTATAATCTTCACAATTGTATAGTTGGTGTTCTATGAATCACTTTAATAAAATGCAAATTTAGAATCTAGTTTTCCCCATTTGTATGTACAATATTACTATGTTTTCTTACATTTATTGAAGTAATGTCTCTCTTCTGCCATGAGAATATTCAGAGCTCATCAGCTTGCAAATTTGTCTCCAGAGATTACTTTCCGGAACATACAAAAATAGTACTCTTTAGGTCAACATTTCTCCTGCAGGAAGAATATTAACATTAGAAGATCTGGAAAGTAATGAATGCAGCTCTATTCAAATTTATAACAATTTCACAGGAGACATTTCAAAACATCTCTAACTCCAATTCTTTTGTCCTTAACAATCAGACATATACATAATCAAAGTTTTATTTCATTCTTTATTACACAACTTTGTTCTTTATCTTTTTAACATTTGCAGTAGAATCCTGGATGAAATATCTGCAGCATAATGCCTAAAACTCAAATCTCTCTCATCAGAATCTTGGTAGAGAATGAGAGAGTCTAGTAATGTCTACACATTGATTGATTCTCAGTGGCTTTCAACCAGAGGTGGTATTCAGCAGGTTCTGACCAGTTCTGGAGGACCTGTAGCGGAAATTTTGCGTAGTTTGGAGAACTGGCAAATACCACCTCTGACTGGAGATTTTCCCTGCCACGCCCACCAAGCCACGCCCATAGAACCAGTAGTAAATAATTTGAATCCCACTACTTGTCAGCCTTCAAGAATATTTCTTCTGCTTGTCTTTCCAGCTGCCATAGTAACAGGGGGAGGGAGGATAAATTGGGCTTTGTTGTGGGGGGGAAGAGTGCTGGAGGCTTGACAGGGTGAACTGAAACACTTGGGAAAACTTTATTGTTTATGCTTACTTGCTTACTGTGCAGCTGTAGCATCTTATCTATCCAGGCCAAGGTCAACAGCCAGATGTCTGAATTTGAAGGTGCCACACATGACATTATACACATCTTAGATTGGATGGCCAGTTTGAACTATTGTGGCTGGGAACGATGCCATAACTTTGTATATGTGATTTTCGTGCCTGATCTTGAATTCTTTTGATGCTACCACGTGATTTCTATAACAATGGAGTCTAATGGTTTCTTTCTTGGAGTCTGAATGGAGCCTCACTTGACACCACTGCTTTCAGTGCCATGGTATATTTCTGTTCAGCAGTACTGCAATAGTTGGGGTGGGAAGGCACTGTGCCACCATAGTTCTCCTCTGTCCTCAGCAATTAGTGCCTGTCACAGTAGTCTGGAGGAATGAGATTCACCTGTGAACCCTCACTTGAGGGATGTCTCAAAGATCAATGCCTCAATCCTCCTGTTTATCTAAATAAAATCATTGGGTGAAATCATCTGTCAGTTTGGGTGGATGTTCTTAGTTATGCTGCTGATACCCCAGTACACAACTCAAACTTGTACAAGTGAAGCTGTTAGTGTGTTGACCCAGAATCTGGAGGCTGGTCTCACTTCTACATTTGAGACTAGTGCACAATTGGGGAGCCTCCTGAACTGCCAGCCACTGCTCAAAAAGAAGATGGCAGCTCTGGGCAGGAGGTCCTTTGCCCTAGTCACCTTATGATTAGACCATTGCAATTCACTTTCTCCAGGGAAGCACTTGAAGACTGAGCCACAGTTGATCCAAAATGCAAAGGCATGGGCAACAGGCATATTTTATTGCGTTCCTGATTCATCCCTGCTTCATGAGTTGCACTGGTAAAGCTTTTTCTTCAAAATTTCACTAGTTTTCACTAGGTATCAAAAACAATGGCAAATAATTATTTTTTAAGTCATTGTGTATTAAAGACACTATAAATTATAATCAATTAAATTGTAGTAAACGATTGTGCTTCATATTATGACATAATAACTATTATATCCCTTTTGAAAATATTTGATGAAAATCTTTTGTTGCATTATAATGTACTGATAAAATTTGAATATGTTTACCTGGTTAGGATGCACTCTACCCTTGTAAAACAGGTGTAAGAATATCTTGATTATGTTAGACTCTTAAAGCATATAGAATTTGATTCACTTTAATTTCTATCTAGAACACGTTGGACTGTCATCACTGACTGTCAGGCTACAGAACTTTTCCCATTCAATCAAGTAGAATGAACTTCTGAAAATGTATCAAAATGTATCAAAAGGAATGCTTTATTGAGATGAGACAATTCATGTAGGGGTTAAAAGCAGCGTCTAAGGTCTCTCAGGCATGCAGAGATAGATAAGGGAGTTAAAACTGTTATGTTTGCATGAAGAGTCAGACACGAAGAGCTTCAGTGAAGAGTTTATTAAGTGACTACAGCTCAAATGGACCCGACTTGGCTGGGCTACGGCTGCTTCTTATAGCCAGCAGCCGTAATTGCCAGCCAATGGGAGTGCAGGGTTTCTTCCCGCACTATTTAAACCAATACCATTTGACATTTTACAAGAACAGTTCAAATAAACCAATAACATTCAAACCTACATACATAACACCCCTCCCCACTAGGTTCAGTCCATACCAAACCCCAACCTATCTAATGTATTCTTTTAAATAGGTGGGGCTCTTACATGTACTGAGACCTTCGTGGTTCAGAAGTTTTAACGTTCTCACCCAGTGAGAGAGGAAATGTGTCTGCTGACATTTCCCTGCTGGGACTTCCTGTGAAAGGAGACCCTGTTAGACTGTTAGAATCTGGTCTCTCCTCCCAACCCATCTCCATTCCAATGTCAGCACCCAAGTCAGGTAGTGATGTGCAATCTTCCACTTCAGGTGGTGGATCTTGGCATTGTGACAGGGTTCGGGATGGTTCCTGTCGCAACGGCTCATTACACATGGGGTTGATTCTTACTTGCTGATTTTCTCCTTGTTCCTCCCTTCCCCCCTAGAAGTGACATCAGGTGAGGGAACTAGAGAGAGACAAGGGCGATGTTCCTGAGGGAACCTGGATCTAAATTGGTCAATGTGCCTGCTCCAGAGGAGTCCATCCTCTGTTTGTACCCTGTAAGAATGAGGGCCTGTGATCTGAGTTATTTTAGCAGGAATCCACAAAAGTTCACCTATGAGGTTCTTAGCATAAACAGAATCACCCACACTGAATGTACAAACTTTGGAAGTGGAATCCAGTGGCACGTTGGGTGCATAAGTGGGATGAAGGCGGTCAAGGGAAGACCTAAGTTTCCTACCCATCAACAACTCTGCTGGGGATAAGTTATTAGATGGGCTAGGAGTGATGTGCTGAACACTAAGAAGTTTTTCAACCTTCTCAGTGATGTCCCCAGGACCCAGTTGCTGAAGCTTCTCTTTGGTAAAACGTACCATGCGTTCAGCCGGGCCATTAGCCAAAGGGTGCCCAGGGGCAGTAAGGGCATGTCTGATACCCTGTTGTGCTAGATAGGATTCAAAGAGGTTAGATGTAAATTGAGGGCCATTGTCAGAGACAAGAACATCAGGTAACCCGTGGGTTACAAACAGTTTTCTGAGCTGCTTGATGACAGCTTCAGTTGTGGTGGATGTCATGGGAAACACTTCTAGCCATTTGGAATATGCATCTACTATAATAAGAAAGGTGTGCCCTCTAGTAGGACCTGCGAAGTCAATGTGAATCCTAGACCAAGGGCCCCTAGGACATTCCCATTCCTGTGTGGGGGCGTGAGATGGGGCAGGCCTGACCACCTGGCAATTGGGACAAGATGCAACCCAGTTTTCAACCATTTTGTCAATACCTGGCCACCATACATAACTCCTGGCCAATCCCTTCATCCTTACAATACCAGGATGACCCTCATGTAACATTTCCAAAACCTCTCTTTGCAGTTTTGCAGGAATAACCACCCTGTTACCCCACAAAATACATCCTCTTAATACAGATAATTCAGTTTGCCTGGACTTAAAAGGTTGGGCAAGGTGAGGTAGATCTTGAAGAGGCCAACCTTTCTTAATCCAGCCTATAACAGGAGCCAACACAGTGTCTTTGGCAGTCTCTCTGGCAATTTCAGCAGCATGTACTGGAAGCTTGGCAACAGTTTCTAGGAAAAAGGTGTGTGTTTCAGGTTCAAAGTCCTCCTTGTGGCAAGGCAGTGGGCAACGACTCAGTGCATCAGCATGTCCAATGTCCTTGCCAGGCCTGTGAATCAGTTTGTATGAATAAGCTGCAAGAAATTCAGTCCACCTCAGCATTCTTGGTGACAGGATAGTAGGTGTAGGTTTGTCTCCTGCCACAATGCCTAACAAAGGTTTGTGATCTGTAACAATGGTAAATGTCCTGCCATACAGATATTCATGAAATTTCTTGACACCTGCAACAACTGCCAATGCCTCTTTGTCCAGTTGGCTATAATTTCTCTCTGCTTCGGTCAAAGTGCGAGAGTAAAATGCAATAGGGGCTTCTCTCCCACTGGGAAGCCTGTGGCTCAAAACCCCCTCCACTCCAAAAGGGGATGCATCACAAGTCAGTATAACAGGCAAATTCTCAGAGAACTGTATCAGTACAGCATCAGATGTGATTAGTCTCTTAATACTGTTAAATGCTGATTGTTCCTTCCTCCCCCAGATCCAAACAGACTTCTTATCAAGTAATCTGTGCAAAGGTTCAGCAATGGTTGCCTTTTGAGGTAGAAACATGTGATAAAAGTTAATAAGTCCAAGGAAGGCTTGCAAATCTGTTTTGCATTTAGGTTTAGGGGCTTCTTTGATTGCTTTAACCTTGGCATCAGTAGGGTGGATACCATGCTTGTCAATCGTATAGCCCAAGAACTCAACCTTGTCAGTTCTAAGAGTGCATTTTTCTTCCTTGACTTTTAACCCCGCTTTTTTGAATCTGGTAAGGACTTCTCTGAGTCTTCCTTGAAGCTGAATGTCATTTTCAGCAGAGATTAACACATCATCAAAGTAAGGCACTACCCCTGGCAGTCCTTGAAGCATTCTTTCCATAAGACTTTGAAAAATGCCTGATGCCACGCTTACTCCAAATTGTAACCTTTTACATTTGAAGGCACCTCTGTGAGTAACAATGGTTTGAGCCTCTGCAGTGGCATCATCAACTGTTAACTGTTGATATGCCTGGGCCAAGTCCAATTTGGCAAAGACTGTACCCCTGCCAAGTGAATGTAACAGATGATGCACCACTGGAACTGGATATGCACTCTGCTGCAGCGCATGGTTCAATGTCCCCTTATAGTCTCCACAAATTCTTACTGACCCATCAGCCTTGACTGGTGTGACTATGGGTGTTTCCCATCTGGAGTGGTCAGTGGGCTCTAAAACCCCTTGAGCAATTAATTTGTCTAATTGTGCATCAATTTTTTCCTTTAAAGCAAATGGAACCCTCCTGGGCTTTAAACGAATTGGGGGCACCTTGGGATCTAGGTTGAAAGTGATAGGGGTCCCCATATACTTGCCCAGTCCTTCGCTGAAGACCTCTGGAAACTCAGACTTCAAGGCCTCCTCCCATTCAGAGTTGCTCACGTGATTAATGCCAGTCACCTCGATGCCTAGTGGCTTGAACCACTCAAGTCCCAGCAAGCTTGGGCGATCCTTGTCCACGATGGTCAGAGGCAAACGTTTGGTGTGGCCTTTAAACTGCACGTTGAAATCTCTTGCTCCAACTACTGGAATCTTATTCCCTTGGTAGTCTTTAAGAGTCAGTGCTTGCTTCTGGAAATGTTTCTTCAAAAGTAGCCTGTGAATAGTGTTCCATGACACCATAGATAAATAAGAGCCTGAGTCCACTTCCATTTGGCAAGGCCTTCCTTCAATGAACACCTTCACGTGTACTTTTCTGCTTCTCAAGGGTGAAGAATGACCAATGGTGATTGTTTGATGAGTTTCATTCTTCCCATTTGCTTCTGAATTTCGCCCCATCTTTTCAATGAAGTTGTTGGGCTTAAAATCCTTTTCAGGAAATTTCTTCCTACTAGGTGGAGTTCTGGATGATTTGCAGACTCTGGCTAGGTGACCCCTTTTCTCACAACGTAGGCAGATGGTGTCTAAGAACTTACATTCAGTGTGGGGGTGCCCCCCAGCCTCTGCAATAAAATTCTTGCGTCTTTTTTCCAGGGTCTTTCCTTCTCTTCTCCATTCTGAGTCTAAAAATTCCTTCCTCCACCTCACTGCAATCTGAATCAGAGTCTATTTGTTCGCAATGGGTTGTTGTGGATTTTTCCACATCAGAATGGCTTGAGGCCTGGCTTGAGGCCTTGTTAAACTTTTTCATGGCCGCTGCTGAGGACTTGGTGGCTTCCGCTAAAACAGCTTCTTCTATGGCCTCCTTAAACGTGATCTTAGGTTTCATTAACAGTTTGCTTTGTAAGACCTTATCTTTGAGGCCTAGGACAAACCGATCCGCATGGCCTCTTCTAAGTTGGTAAAGTCACAAGCACCCCCAATGTCCCTTAAACTTGCCACGAAGTCGTTAACATTTTCGCTTTCCCCTTGATCCCAACGGTAAAACTCGTGTCTCTTAATGAGGCACGATACTTGTGGGGTGTAATGGGCTCTTAAAAGCTTTTCCAAATCAGGCCATTCCATTACCTTCAATTCTGCAGCTCCCGCCAATGCCTTCGCCATCTTGAAGACTGCCGGACCGCAGTGCATGAGAAATACCGCCCTCTTCCGCTTCTCGGGAATATCGGCGAGGTCGTTTCCTTCCAAGTACATCTGGAAGCGATCCGCATATGATTCCCAGTCTTCCACCACCGGATTGAACGGGGCTGGGGGGGTGTTCAGCGCAGCCATCTCGCTCTTCTGCTCGCCTTCCGTGTTGTCTCTTCTTCAGGGCAATCCCACCTTCGTCGCCAGTGTTATGTTTGCATGAAGAGTCAGATGCGAAGAGCTTCAGTGAAGAGTTTATTAAGTGACTACAGCTCGAATGGACCCGACTTGGCTGGGCTACGGCTGCTTCTTATAGCCAGCAGCTGTAGTTGCCAGCCAATGGGAGTGCAGGGTTTCTTCCCGCACTATTTAAACCAATACCATTTGACATTTTACAAGAACAGTTCAAATAAACCAATAACATTCAAACTTACATACATAACAAAAACCCCTCCCCTTATCCTGTTGTGTATTTAGTAAAACAAAGAGCCAACATGTTAATTCCCCCCCACCCCCTTTTTAGAATGATCTTTTTCAGTGTTTCCCAGGACACATCTCACTGTGGAATTTTTATGGTCTCTTAATCTCCTGGCTGTCTCTCCCAGGGGTGATAGGTTCCAGCCATCTGGGTTTCATCCCTCCATTGTATCATGTGTGGGTTATACAAATTCGATATAAGATTAAATATATTCAGGTTACATCAAGAAGGATTTCATTATCAGTCTCTCCCCCTCCTTTTCTTCTTTCATTGAAGAAATGACGGATACATGGATCTGACACTGACTTTAAAAGATCTAAATTGGCAAAACTCCAAGTAGAAAGATATTATTTGTTGTTGCAAGACTGATTTACTTTTGGATTAACTTCCTGAATTTCATTCCTATTAAGTAGCAGGTTTAGAGAGACAGATTTTGTGCTTATGGTTGGCTTTTACTGCAAGTTATATCTACATAATTCTATTGATTAAGAGTTCTGATTTAAGCAACTGCTTAGCAGCCTAGTCACAAAACTCCATTAAATATATACTTGTACTTCTAAAAAGAAGCAAAAAGCACCATTATCCTAACTTTGCATATCTAATATCTCACAGAAAAGAAACATTCATGGCAATTATGCTAAAATTGTTTACTTAATGACAACATATCTCTTAAAGCAAAATTGTATATAGTGTTTTTCTTCTGCCTGTTTTGCTCCATTATCAGCTTTACAACTTCGAAGGAATATATTTCACTTAGGAACATCTATTCATTACTTGGTCCCTGTAATTAGCAAATTTTTTCAAGCAAAATGACTTGCTCCTGTCACAAGTACAAATACAATGTATAACAAGCTGTCCTCTCACATAAATAATATTCTTCAGTTTTATTGGATCAATAGTAAATTCAGTAATGATATTACTGAAATCCAGCAATAACTATCGACTAAGCTATTCTGATGATTTCCTCTAAAACCTAAGTGCTTGTTCTCTTATCATCTTGCAGTGTATCAAACTTTGTATTCAAAGTTTCTAATCCATCAAAAAGACATCAGACCATTGGAGGATCAGTGAACTACTTTCCTGAAAGGTGCTTATAATGTTAAAAATCACATCAGAATTTGAATTCAATTTACAATATGGACAATGGTACATCAGTAGCTAGACTTTAGAATCAGGCCACAAAACACAGGGTCTCCGAACAATACATCTGGTTCGCTATTCTATGAACAGATTATAAGACTAGATGAAATAGTGGCCTGATTAAGCAGAGTTCATAATGTTTTTTTATCTGACAGAGAGTGGCACTTTACCAGGCAGTGGCAAATATTTCTTCCAGCTCTGTTATTCTGTATTTTCTATTCAGTGTTTGACCAAACTTATTAAAAACCAGCAGCATAGTTTTGTCATTTGAAGAAAGAAACATGAAAAAAAAATGCAAACTGGGTCGGTCACTGGACCAGAGAGGACTACAGAGATAGCTTCCCTGAAGATGGGTTTCAGGTTGAGGTCAAAATCTCAAAAGACAAAACCTCTGGTTCCAGTGACCAACCCAGATTGGATCCTGCAACATTATCCTGGGATACGTATATTCCCCTTCATCCATGAAAAGAAAATATTATGTAAGCCCTGAAGATAGATTTTTTTAAAAATTACATTTATATGCCGCCCTTCTCCGAAGACTCAGGGCGGCTTACAATTTTGGGGATACAACCCAATGCACTCAGCAATAGCCTTCATTCCATTGTATATGCCTGCTTATTACTAAGCGGCATTTTTACAAAGTCAGCTTATTGCCCCCAACAATCTTGGGTCCTCAATTTACCTACCCCGAGAGGATGGAAGGCTGAGTCAACCTTGAGCCTGGTAGGATTCGAGCCTGAACTAATTGCAGGCAGCTGGAACTAAGTGCTAGGCATTTAACAGCCTGCACCATCAAGGCTCTTGATGGTGATTTGATATTGTTTTTAAAAATGGTAGAGTAACCTCTCCCAAATCCAGGTGAAAAAAAATAAATCATGGCCTGAACCATGACAAATGACAAGGCCCTATTTCCTTTTCATCTTCCTCTTGTCAGCTCCGACCATTTTCACTCAAAGCACAGAGGGGAACAGGAAAGGGAAGAGACAGTCCCTGAAGAAAACAGGGGCCAGTTTTAAAATTCTCTTTGTTTAAGAGAGAGAAAGTTATTTCAGCTTCCCGGTAAACATAAAAAGCATATAATCATTGCACTTCAGGTCTTTGCTAGCTTCATTGTAAATATGTATTGTATTTAACAAGAGTTAAATGAAAGAAGTTATGTGATGAATTAGAAAACTATGGCTGAGAGCTAAGAACTGAAAAGCACCAGGCACCTTGGCTAGAGTTAATATAAGAATTGATTTCTGATTGCTGATATAAGATCCTGTTTCCTATGTTTCCTAATTTTCTATTGCTTTAATAATTCAAACCTAGAGCATAACTCCATTTTGTTGATAGTTGTGTGATGTATGGAATGCAACCATGTTTTCAAAAGCCCTGTAGCATCAACACTACGGTTTTCAATGAATAGTTTGGGAAAGAAATGAAAACTCCTGAATGTGTGTTTTTCAAACTATGTATGAGAAGTGAGTCAATGATATAGAGTTAAATTTGTTATGTATCATTTCCCCAAGACTTCTCCATTCTCTCCTTGCCAGGGAACAGTTGTGAATTATGTTCCTTAAGCTGTATTTTCTGGTTGCAAACTGTAATGCATAGAATTAGCAGGGAGAAAATTTCACTGAATTCTCTGCAACTTACTTCTGAGAGACAAATAAAGGACTGGATGTCCTTTATTGGTCATACACTGCAACATGAGAAAGATAAAGGATAAGCAAAAGACACTGAGTAGAACTGAAATATAGTGTGTTATGTACCATGGGCAAAAAGAACTTAAAAAGCAATCAGGTCAAACACTCAAGGAACAAAATTAATTTCAGTAGGTATAGCAAAGTGTCAATGCCACTTGAATATTTTTTATGAAATACGACAACTGATAATACAGATTGAATATTTTATGATCAACTGACAGGAGGAAAGTGATGTTCTAACTTCCTACAGAAGCTGGGAACTCAGAGACGTTCCCAGCTTCTGTAGGATTGCAGCAGTGAGTTCTGATTGCAGCAGTGAGTTCAAGGATCACCCTATCAGTGCTACCTCTGTTATTACAAAATCCAATGAAAATGCTAACTCCCTTCTATGTCTCCCAAAAGTATTGTGATGAGAAGCAAAAAGGAAGGCTTTGATAAAAAGTGTTAAGTTTCCTTGAAGAGTCAGACGCGAGGAGTTCCAGCAAAGAGTTTATTAAGTGACTACAGCTCGAATAGACCCGTCCTGGCTTGGCTACGGCTGCTTCTTATAGCCTGCAGCCGTAGCTGCCAGGCAATGGGAGTGCAGGGTTTCTTCCCGCACTATTTAAACCAATACCATTTGACATTTTACAAGAACAGTTCAAATAAACCAATAACATTCAAACCTACATACATAACAAAAAGTATTCCTTAGTGAAAAATCAAGAGCTCTCAGTTACCAACAATGCCATTCTTCAAACTCTAAAAAGCATCAAGGGTGAAATTTATCCGCTTTTACAGACAACACTAGCTAGTTCACATCTTCTTTTTTTAGCAATAGCACTTCGACTTATATACTGCTTTACAGTGCTTTACAGCCCTCTCTAAGTGGTTTAACAGCCCTCTCTAAGTGGTTTTACAGAATCAGCACATTGCCGCCAACAATTTGGGTCCCCATTTTACTCACCCAGGAAGGATTGAAGGCTGAGTCAACCTTGAGCCTGGTGGGATTTGAACTGCCAAACTGCAATAAGCCAGCTGTCAGCAGAAGTAGCCTGCAGTACTACACTCAGATAACAGATAACAGATAATCAGAGTTGGAAGGGACCTTGTAGGTCATCTAGTCCAACCCCCCTGCCCAAGCGGGAGACCCTACACCATTTCTGACAGATGGCAGTCCAATCTCTTCTTGAAAGCCTCCAGTGATGAAGCTCCCACAACTTCCAAGGGCAACTTCTGTTCCATGGGTTGATTGTTCTCACTGTCAGAAAGTTTCTCCTTATTTCCAGGTTGAATCTCTCCTTGTTCAGTTTCCATCCATTATTCCTTATCTGACCTACAGGTGCTTTAGAAAATAGCCAGGGGTGGGATTCTACCGGTTGGGACCAGTTCGGGTGAACCCCTTGTTATGATTCTGTGCAGTTCAGAGAACCGGGAAATGTTGCCACTGGCTGGCCCCACTTCACCCCACCTGGGTCCTCCCAGCCACTCCTTGTCTTGTCTTGGCTGCTCGCCTAGAGTTATGCCTGCAGCTCAGGCTGCTCTCTGGTTCCTCACCCAGGCCCAGCCTTAGATCTGCAGCACTGCCTTGGCCCCGCCCCCTGGGTGTGCACATAGGAGGTGGCGAGCGCACAGGGCCTGGCATCCCTGGGGACTGCTTGCTGAGTGCTACCCTTCACCCAGGATGCATTGCCAGCCCAGCCCTCTCGGCTTGGAGCCTCCTGCGCTCAAGCCCAGGGGTGGGCCAAGGCAGTAGCGTGGATCTAAGGCTGGCCATGAGTGGCGCCGGTGCCTCCATGCCCCGCTTGCTGGCCTTTCCCTGGGACCATCCCACCCCCTCATGGGAAAGCAACATCACTACCTGTGCGTGGAGGAAGAGGTAGTAAGGAGAGGGCATGGGGGACCCAGGGGGCTTCTGCCTGCCAGTGAGTCATGGGCAATAGTAACCATAGGAGATCACAAGCCGCAATGGCTCTGGGGGGGAGTGGAAAGCAAACGGTGGTGGCATGCAGCTTCTGGCATGGCATCTGCATGACTCTCAGCTCACCTCTCCAACCTGTGCATATGTATGTGTCTGCGTGCGCGCATGTGCTTAAGGTGTCTTCCCCTTGCAGCCCAGCCCTGTGACAATGGAGAGGAAAACATTGTGAGGGCTTCGGGCTGAAAAAAACAACAAGCATGGCAAAAAAAGAGTTTGCACTTTCTTTGCAGCCTAGCAGCACAGAAGCTTGTGTGTGAGGGTGTGCGTGCGTGCATGCGCGTGTGCCCCTAAGGTCTCTTCCTCCTGCTGTCTCTTCCTCCTCTTTTTCCTCACTTTCCTCCTCTCCCCCTCCTGGCACAGAAACAAGGCTCATGCTCTTTTCTTTCTCGTGCAACTTTGCAAGCCTGTTCCAACAAGGCTTGGAATGGGGGTGGGGATAAACTACCTTTCCCCACGTAAGCACTGTGTCTCTGACAGAACCATTCTCATTTGCACCTTTTCCAAGACTCCAAGACACTCACTCACTCTCACTCTCTCTCTCTCTCTCCCCTCCCCCTCCCCCTCCTCCTCTCTTTTGAATAGTTTTCTCAGTACTTCTTCAACATCCTGGATCTTCGGTTTGTTTTGCTGGAAGGGTGAGTTAGAATTGTCCCTTCTTCCCCGCCTTCCTTTCCACTTTCTTAGAAGCAGAAAGTCACAGGTCTAATCTGGAAGAGAATCACTGTGTTGAACATTGAAAAGTGCAGTAGTGGTCATTTACCCTCTTTCTGCTTTCCCAGGTCTTTGATTGGGGGTTTCTCTGGAGCAAAAAGCAGAGAGCCTCTTCCAGTGAAGATTTCTCTGTGTCTTCTAATATTCTTCCAGAGAAGAACAAAAAAGTCTCTTTCTGTGAAGGCTTTTCCAGTTCTTCATTCTGATTTTCTTCAGGAGCAAAAGAAAGCCCTTTCTAGTGAAGTCTTCCTTATGTGTTTATTCTGATTTTCCCCTGGACTGGAGCAAAATCATCTGGTGGCAGGCCTTAAGTAACAATCCCACATTTATTTTACTCCATGCGTGGCCCACCCATTATTTAATTTACCACTTTTGTCTGTGCCTCTTTCCCAAACTGTATACTTGTTGCCTATCACCCTCTTGGGCAAAGCATGTGAGCCATTTCCTCCTTTCAGTGGTCCATGAAAGTACATCTATAATACGTAGATAATAAAGTCAAAAAAGGTGAACAACATTTTTACAGAACTATAGATATGTTGAGGCTGGGTGTGGCAGAATGGCTGGGAGGGGAGGGGCCAGTCGAGGCATCCCTTGATGTGAGTGACTGAGTTGGCAACACCTACCCAGTCACTTGACCACCAGGCCACCCCCAGTCACATGAACATCAGGCCATGCCCACCCAGTCACATGACCACCAGGCCATGCCCACAGAACCGGTTGTTAAAAAATTTGAATCCACCCCTGAAAACATCTTGACTCCTTCCTCTCTGTGGCAGTCCCTCAAATATTAGAGCACTGCTATCATGTCTTCCCTGGTCCTTCTGTTCACTAGACTAGTCATGTACAGTTACTGTAACCATTCTGTAACCACTGTCACAGCAGCTCATCTTGATCACATTGGCTTTGTTTGGTTCTGGCACAGAATACTGTGTGCCCACAATCACTATGTCAGACTGTGCAAAAGATGGTCAAATCAAGCAATAGCTTAGAATATCGTGGGAATTCAATTACTGTCTTCTATTTTTTAATTTCCATTTCATTTTGAAAGCTTCAGAAGTACATTTGGACATTTAAGAATGTGTCTTGAGCAGCCCCACAAAATGGCAGTGAAAAAAACATGGTCAGGTGTATATTACCCTTTTTACCAAAACAGCATGGTATACATGTTATTTCTCATCTCCCTTTCAAATGTCACCTTTTTCATTTTTACAATGAACTAAAAGAATCTAAAGGAAATAAATCAGATCATGAACCTAGCTGGCATGATGGAGATGATGGTCATGTTTAGAGATCTACAGCATTATGCATAGCTTGGGTACATGGAGATGTGGAATCTGAGACTTTATCATCTTTGACTCTGCATGAGGTGTTGCTGCTGCACCAGAAAGATCCTGTTCTGTCCTTTATATTACTGAGAAGTCCAGAAAAGCAATATTCCTTTTACTGAGGGAGTCTGGATTAGCACTATCCTTTTACTGTTCTGTCCTTTATAATTACTGACTGAATGTATAAAGGCAGACAGATAACTCTACAAAGGTGTCCATACAAAGTTTCTTTATTGGTTCATCAGGTATCCTCATATATAACTCACGGTTACATCAAGATTCATCTCAATGTCCAAATCTTTGCATAGCTGAATTCATAATGTAAAAGGATAGTGATCTTTTCATCCCCATAATGAAGGAGCAAGGGGGTAAGGCACCAGCACACTGCTGGGGTCCAGGCAAGAATGAAGGAACCTCTCCCAACCCACCAAGGGTCAATTCAGTGACCAATCAGGATTATAGATGTGACCACATGACATGGACTACATTTCCCAGGATGCCTTAACTACATTTACCATGATGCATTCCTTAAGGGGACAGCTCCCAATTCCTAAATAACTACCTCAATTCCCATTACCTATAAACTGTCTAGACAGCACAGATCCAATCCGCAACTTGGAATTCTACTGAACTCATGACTCCTGCTAGAGGAGCATGTGGCAGTTGTGGCTAAGATAGCCTTTGCACAACTTTATGCTGGGTGCCAGTTGTGGCCTTTCCTCAATCAGAATTCTCTGTGCTCATCCATTCAGTCCTTGGTCATCTCATGGTTGGACTATTGTAATATACTCTACATTGGGCTACCCTTGAAGAGCATTTGGAAGCTACAACCAGGGCAGACTGCAGCAGCATGGACAGTTTTAAGGATCCCAAGAATGTATCACCACTGCTCCATGAGGTGCGTTCGTTACCAGTCTGTTTCCAGCGCAATTCAAGGTGTTGGCGATCACCTTTAAAGCCCTTCCTAGAATGGGTCTGGGTTACTTGAGGGACTGTCTCACCCACTGGGATTGGCCTGTTCCACTCATGATGAAATGCTGTGGGTCCCGTCAGCACAATTATTCTGGCTGGTGGGATCCAGGATGAAGGCCTTCTCTGTTGTTGCTCCTGCCTATGTGAGGTTGGCCCCAATCCTCTTATATTTTCATAAGGACTTTGCCAGTTTGCTTGGGGCCCAAGTGAGGGAACAGCAGTTTTTGATCAAGTAACAACAGATCCCACATCCCTTCACTCCATCCCTGCCCTCCCAATGTATGCTTAGGTTTTTGCACAGTGGCAGATAGGAAAGCACTCCAGAGGGTTAACGTCATTGCCCAGAAGATCATGGGCTGCCCTCTCCCCTCTTTGGAAGAGCTTTATAGCTCTCTCTGCCTTAAGAAAGTTCAAAACATTCTCAAAGTTTCATCTCATCCTGGGCACCCTTTTTTTGAACTATTACCATCTGGCAGACAGTACAGAATAATAAAAACAAGCACATATAGGCTGAAAAACAGCTTCTATCCCAGGGCAGTAGCTCTTTTGAATTCTACTGTATAGTGCAGTGTTGGTGTGATGTTGGGGATTTTCAGTTCAATGTGTGGAGGCTGAAGGATGTGTGTGTTTATTTTCATGGTCATGATGTGCACTGAAGATGGTGTTCAGTTTCATTGTACGAGGTGCAATGACAATAAAGTTAACTAAACTAAACTAAACTAAACTAAACTAATGATTGATTTTAATTATTTATGTTTTAATTGTATACGTTTAGACATATTTTATGACTGTAAGCCACCCAGAGTTACCTTATGGTAAGATGGGAGGCCAATAAATTTTACAAATATAAATAAATAAATGAATTTTATAAATAAATAAATAAATAATGCACTGAGATAATTTAAATGTTTCTTTTTCAGAATATGTATGCCAGCATCAACATGCGTATCGGCAATAGAGTTCCTAATAGTTAGGAAATGCCAAGAGCCCATATCACGCATTCTATCTATATGAATAGGGTGTTCTCCACACAAAGGAAAGCTGGTGCTCTCCTGGCTTTAAACCATAGTTTTCACTGCTAAATTCACACAAACTCCAAATTGTGTAAACAGTTGAAAACAATGAAATTCTAATTTGAAATCTGGGAACTACAATATTTGTGGTATAATCATTTTAATTGGTATTCAGAAATTACACAGACATGCAGAAATTGAACTAATAATATTTCTTATGGTGTGAAGTTAACAAAAAAAAACCCTCTTTTTTATTTATGGCTCAGGACTAGGGCAAAAGGAGGGGGGAAGAAACTAAGGTCACAAGTCATGTGGAATTTCTGTCCTAGTTTTAAACTTATTGCTTCTAGAGCTCAAGAAAAAAAAGCTAATCCAAAATCATTTCACTGTATTTTATGTGGAGCTGCTGTGTCAGACAAGCCATCTGTGACCTCTCTACAACAAGCTTGCACAAATGGAAGAAGGCATAAAAGCACCAGTGGAAAATAACAAGCTAGAAAATTGCACCAGTGACAACCGATAATGGACTGCAGCTGTGTTATGTAAAACAACATTGGGAAATCAATATAAAGGCTAATTGAAGTTTATTACATTCCATTCACAAGGAAGGCTTATTTTTTAAAAAAAACCAGAAAAATATGGTTTTGCAGGTAGTGTGAACTGAGACTCTGGTCATCAAATTAAACTTTGATATTATAGGAACTAGAATAAATACTATTAGTATTTAATGCTACTAAAAGAGAAATTTATGGCAATATAATTAGATCAGTAAAAAAAGTTTATGGTAATCTTCCTATTCATTAAGTGATTAAATGGAATAGTAGCATATGTGATAGAGACACAGATTGTGTCAGGAACAGTTCTGTACCTTTTCTTGCCTGACTTTAGCATAACAGCTGCCTTACCTGATTCTCTAATGGCAGCTCTGGCAAACAGCGGAGCAATGGGCCTGGTTTGTACATTATGCTCTCTTAAAAAGGCTGGGGAAGAGTTACTAAATCCAGCTTTAAGGTCACTTAACGGCTTTGAGTACAGCAATATAAATTTTATTTTCCGAATAGGAAAATATTCTACTGACAGCTGGTGAATATTGTCTGGATGGGTAATTGCATGTGAGACTCTTTGTATTATTAATGGTGTAAAGGCTGAAGAACCCCCATTTAAACAGTTCACGATTGATTAAATGTTCCCAGTGTTATTCTACAGTCCCATTTCTTGAACTATATCATAATCCCAAATCTAAATTATCTTCAAAATGCAGTTTAGTAGAAATCTCATCAATTGTTTTAGTGTAGAAAAATTATTATGACTTTCTTAGAAAAAAGGCAACTCATTTCTAGGAAAAGACTTAATACTCATATGATCGGTAAAAACAGGCAGGCTGTCACAACTGTTTTTCTCAGGATTTTTTTCCCCTACTTTGCAGTAATGCACTAATTATCACTGTGAAGGAACCAAAGCCCTTGCTTGCACATCATAATTATCAGTTTATGCTTCCATGCAATGTCAGCACTTGTCCTTCCCTTGCACTAACTCACCTTCCAATGGGCAAACAAAACACTTTTCCCCTGTTTTTTTCCTTCTGATGTTTTAAAGTTTTATGTCAAAAGAACAAAAGATAAAGTATCAAGAAAGTATCAAGAAAGTACTGAAAAATCATGTTTCAACTATTACCTAAGGTTTTGCAATAGGGTAAGAAACTGAGTCAATTGCCTTACAAGATTAATCAGCTTGGCTTTCCAAGATTTCAGAAACATTTGTGATATCATGGAGACATTCAGGCTTGTTTAGTCATGTTTAGCTTCCTTCATCCCTTTTGTATGGGACTGGCTTATATCCATCTCCTTTGCCAATGAATTTAAATTTTACTTCCTAAAATCTCATATAGATATATAGTAGTTATAAAAATAATATGTGTATGGATACAACTAAGAAATAAGAAAAGCACATAAGTAATATTAGAAAATTAAAACCAGGACTACATTCAGACAGTAACTGGTAATTCTGTGTGAACATAGTTTCTGTTGCATAACACAAACACACACACACACAATAATGCCAATTAAACAGTCAAAAGTATGGTTTTAAAAAAGCCCATTTAATTGCAGTAGAGTAGGTACACTGTAAGATCCTTTTGGATAGTTTTCATCCCAAAAGTCTCTTATGCTAGTTAACTTTTTGTCATAAGTAAAGTTGCTAGGTTAGCTACATTTCTACTATACTGCTTTATATTGTCCAATATAAAAAAACATAGATCACTTGAAAAAGGTTGCTACTGAACAGTAAACCGTTTAGATATCTAATTGTAAGCTTTATTTGGTCAGCATGACATGAACCAACCTCTCGCCAAATATAATTTAATATTTAAATAAATGTATTATAGCTATTAATCAAGTGAAAGCAGGTGATCATAATCATCTTCATATACAATATTATTGAATAACTTCTAAAACATTTTACAATACTCTTTTTGCATTTCCAGTTCTACTGTATAGGAATGCTATATGACATAAATATTCATACTAAGTTATTGGAAAAACAGTTTTTATTATACAAGAATATGACTTGAAGAGAAACCTAGAGTTCTTCTAGTTCTTCTATGACTTTCCAGTAGAGATTTTCAATGACTAGCTGTTTGTCTAAAAATAATGGTTTGCTAGTTTGTGCCCTTAGATAACCAGCAAGCGCAACACCCTTACTGTCTTTTGATAACATTTAAGATTTTTTTATGATATTGTATTCAATTAATTAATCCCTACTTCACATTAATATTCTACCCAAGAAATTTCAGTATTCATAACTGAGCCATAAAAGGCATTTTACCTCCTTGTACATTTAGTTTTCCTAGTTTGTTAATTAAAAAGTGATACAGCTTCTATACTCATTCCATTCATAGGAAATTAAAACCAAGAGCATTATGATCACAGTTATTAATGAAGCTATTTCTGAAAATTACTTTTTTATGATGTAGATGAAGAAGTGAATAGCATATGTAGTAAATGGAATGTTGCCAGATTTTGATTATAATAATTAGAAATGCTGAAGAAAAATCATTTTGAAATCTAATGAAAAGCCTGACGGCAAAATCACTTTGATATATAATGTACAAAATAATGCTTCTGAAATATTTCAATATCTGGGTATTCCAAGCTTTTGTTAATTCACCTTAGCAGTTGGTAGTGAAAAACACAAGAAACAGAAACTGTAATGATTGATAATAAAAAGTTGTCTATATGATAAAACATATCTGTTATGTATACAGTATGTACACAACGTAGTTGGGTTGACAATATATAAACCACAAATATATATGTTTGTAGCTTTAAGGAAAAATACTGTAATGTATTATACTATGTTCTGGTTAGTTAATTATGCTGCAAGTTGCCATAAGAGGGAGCTATAGATCATGTTTAATTCTCTTTCTCACTGATGATCTCTCTTGATACTGATACTGACTGACTACGGAATGATACTGACTAACCCTGTTTATTTTGATATTCTGTTGATATCAAAGGTTATCTGTTGTATTATGGTTTGATATCTGTCGGCTGTAAAAGATGTGAAACTGGTAAGAAGACTTTATACTGGATATTTCTGGACTGTTAAAACATGTATGACATGGACTGTTTATTGGACTGTGCTATTTCTTCAAGTAAACATTAATACAACTTGATTTAACTCTGTGTGGCTGTATATTTATTCATAACTGTTCTCATAAATGTTTCCATGTGCATATCCTTGTTATACAAGAGTTACTTTGCACATATCCTAACAATATCATTGAATGAGCGGTCATTTCTTACTACAGGGACTTTGGTTCTACTTTAATAGCAAATGTGTTTATACCTGTGATATCTATTAGATTGGATAGAAACCCTAAAAGTTAAACATCTAAGAACTAAAGCGTTATATTTCTTTCATGTCTGATGAAGCCATATATCTTTGCTCACAGATCATTTGATATTTTATATTAGACTAGCTCTATACCTATGTTTCTCTATGAAATTATGTGATCAGACTTAGCTTTGGGGGAAGAAAATAAGGAGAAAAAATTGTGTCTCTGCCTATCAGTATCCTTCGGTATTCCTCTGGCTAGCATCCTGTCAGTGTGTGAGAGAGTTGAGAGCTGTTTGGAAAGTGAGGCAGTATTTGCTGTGTGAGCAAGAAGGAGACAACAAGGAGCCTGAGCATGGCTTAGCTCAACTGTTCTGTACTGAAACTGAAACTCCTCTGCATTTGCAACAGATTTCTTTTCAGCTGGGGAGGGGGAATAGAACTCCTTAGCATCAGAGTGTGTTAATAATAGTATAGGATATACTAATGCTCTGATGGTCATTTGGAAAAATCCTTTCTTAGTGAGCACCTAGAAGCCAAGAGGAACATACATGCCAAATTTCAAGTTTGTAGGCTTTACGGTTCTGGAGATTTTGTGATGATGCATGAGTGGTATTTCACTTTTACATATATAGATTGTTTGTAATAATTATTATTGTAGGGATGCTTTTACTGATAATTTTTACTTATAGTATTTCATATTATATTTTATATTTTATCATATATGCTGCTTTAATTATAAGCTGTTTGAAAAGAAAATGCAATATTATTTAATACAATACAATAAAGTATAATAAAAATAATAGTAGTATGTACAACATTACTTAGTTATAAAAAGAACTGAAAGGTTATTGGCAAAATTTTTACTAAAACTAAATGATGTGATTATCCAAGTAATAATTCACAACATATTTAATCTAATATATTTATGTATAATGAGAACACATTAAAAAAATGGCTTGAAAAATAGTCTCTAGATTAAGCGATCCACGTTGGCTTCAAGTAAAATTAAGGTTTATGATGCATTGATCAAACTATGCCCAAAACAACCAACACTAGTATAAACATTTTATACTAGTATAAAATGATACATGTGTCACTAGCATGACTAAAGTTGGTAATGTGTAATGTGAATAGATAAATAGGTACCACTTTGGTGGGAAGGTAACAGTGTTCCGTGCACCTTGGCATATAGTCATGCTGGCCACATGACTATGGAAAGCTCCCTCAACTAAAAAAATGGAAGTGAACACCAACCCCTAGAGCCAGATACAACTGGAGAGTGAAACTTTTATCTTTACTTTTACCTTTCTCCATGTCACTATAAAATATTATGTGAGAGTCTTAACCAAAGATATGGTCTGTAATGATAACCATGGCATCTGGAAAATGTTAAAAAAGGAAGCAATAATTAAGGTATAAGAGCTAAGATTAGTTAGGCAAGAATTAATAGTTCTCAGGTTAGAAAGAGATATAAATATATATCAGTTTCAAGCAACCCACCAAGTTATCTATTAATAGAAGGAAGCCTTGAACTCTACAGCTAAAGTATATGAAATCTCTTATTTCTTTACATTGCTGTACAGTTCAACAGAAAATAAATCTGTCATATGACATTAATAGATTAGTAAGATAAAGCAAAAGCGAAAAAGTGGCTGAACTACACAGAGACCCAAAAATGAATGAAAGGGCGATCTCCTTAGAAAAAGACTGGTTTTTAATTTATAGTTTAAATATAAGCCTACTCACATGACAAAGGGATGAATTGAAAAACATGAATTGTTTATAATCAATTTTCAGGGATCAGTGAAGTATTGGGGGTGATGAAAGATTTCAAATATGAGACAGATCATTATCTTATTCCATTATCTTTGGAAAAATATATGGAATAAGGAATAAATTAAAAAAGTGAATGAAACTGAAGTAAAAGTAGAACACCTACATGAAGTATATGTATGTGAGTATACTAAGGCTAGGCAGTCTCTCAGAGACAATGGGTATTGGAGTCTGGAAGGTATTCAGTCATATTTCAAAGGAACTAAAAGTCCTTATATGAATTTAACCTGGTTAACAACTACCTTCTGGTGATAAAACTGTTAACAGTATGATTTTTAGGGCATTTTAGAGGGTCCATTTTTACCCTTCAGTCTTTCAAATGGTGCAAATTGCTTTATATATGAAGATTGTATATGTGCCTGACAATTTGGAGAATGTATCATATTTTCCCTCAACAGGAAACAAAGGGTAACAAAAAATATGTTAAAAATTATGAACAGGGTCTAGAAATGTATGTTGTTGGAGTGTACAGAAGGCTTTATGCTGGGGTGAGGATGAGCAATGCTGTTCATTGAAAAAGTATCAATACAGGATAGAAAGTTCATTGTACGTTACTATTTATAGAGAGTACATATGAAGAAAGTGAATAGATTTCGTACAGGAGTAAGGATCAGATCTATTCTCATATTAACTTTTGGTTTTAATCATTGGTGGCCCTGTAGAATCTTTCTGGAGGGAAAGGTCTTGAAAATCTTCATTGTATTTTCCCTCATAGTTCTAACCCTGGGCATCTTACGTCACTGATTTATTTTGCAAGAAGATTCATGCATTCTTCCCTACACCTTCCACCTCAGTCCACATCAACTGACTCCATCATATTCAAAGAGACACCACGATTTATATCAATCTTTTTTCTTTGCACAAAAACATTTCAACCTAGATTTACCCTGGAGAATTTGGCTGTTCCTTCCTTAAAGAATGGTATTGCTGAAAATTGATCATATTCTTTGTTATGTGCATTAAGTGGGTAATTAAAAATAAATAAATAAAACTACCATTCAAAATGTCTTGCATTATTTCTGTGACATTTGCCATTTTATTCTCATAACATTCTGATGAGAAACAAACAAAAACAAAGTTACATTATGGAATAATAGAATAATAAAATTTATTTTCTATTGTTTGCCTCAGATTAGGGCAGAACCTTCCTAAAGTAATGCAGATTGAGTAATTTCAGTATGTCCTTGTAGCTCCATGGCAAACTGAAAATTTCACAAACATACGTTACACTTTCTCTGAAGATACAGATGGTCATTGAACGTGCTTCTTGAAATGATCAATATTATGTGTGGCCATCAGGAAAAATCACTTGTCTTTGATAACTATTGATCAACCTAAAGGAACTTTCTGACTTTAATGGACCAGAAGAATCTGCATTGTTTTCAGATATAACCAGAAATTGATATAAACTAATCACCATCTGAACAAACATCTCACCCCAGTTGGATCAATATTACAGCTGAGTCTAATGAGTTTCCTTGTTATCTTGCCAGCCTCCAGCTCTCTGTGAAGTTCTTTTAACAATCAAACCCAGAAACATTCACCGATTCACAAACTTCTGATCAATAGTATTGACAGTTTCTTTAGTTAAGGGTTAACTAATCAATGATCAGCTTTAACACGCTGATCAGCCTTATCAGCAAAAAAGTAAAATATATTCACTTTTGTAAATAATATGAATTCTCTTTGTAGTACTCACTGAATTTCAGACATTTGAATAGGGGCGGAAAGTTCTACATTATTTAAAAGGAATTCAGCATTTATCTTTTTAAGAGAGGCTATATTATCATAATTCAAGTCATCTTCAAAGGTTAAAAAAATGTACTATGACTTTGAAAGAAGCTGTACCCTCATGCCACAATTATCTACAACTTGCTAAATGATAAAATAATCATCTCAGCTGGGCATGCACATCATACTAGACTAAAACATGGGTGGCCAATTTATTATTCAGTGAATCATGTGAACACACACATGAAGTGCAGAGTTGGCAATAGTACTTCTCCTACCTGGGGGAAACCTCCCATACTAGCTAGACTAATGTGGTTAATTTTATTTCAGAGTTCATTCAATTCTGCCTTCCTTCTAGTTGTTTCTCTTATCCTGAAGTCTGCATGGGTTTCAAATTAATTTTATTTATGTTTCATTTTAATAATCATCTTTTAGCATAGTGTAGTTTGCAAGCCAAACTGATCTGGTTAGTTGATTGTTAGGTGCATCACATGAACCCAGAAATTTGGGGTTGGTAAACAAGCATCTGCAGGATCCAATGCTTTTCCAAAAATAACTAAACCAACTCCTTTTGTTTGCAGCTAGTTCTTGACTTATGATGGCAATTGGGAACAGAATCTGTATAGCTGACACAATTGTAAAGCATGACTGCATCACCTAACAATGGCCATCTCTGCAATTCTGATTGTTGTCACTAACTAAATCCCATAGTCATTAGGTAAAGCAACTTCCCGCCATGCTGGTTTACCAATTCTGAGACTTGTATCACAATTGCCTACCCCGGCCATGAATATGGATCTTGACCTGATGAAGTACCAGAAACATGCTACACATGAGACTGGTCCCACCGGAAGCCCAAGAGATGCCCAACGCCATATGGGGAGAAAAGGGCACAACCCCTGCCACTGGAGAGAGGCCCCTCTGGGCCCTGGGAGCATATTTCCAGTGTGGGAAGAAAGGTGTGGCCAATTGTCTCATGCCACAGGATCCACACGAGCCACGAGCCAGCTGAACCCGAGAAAATCACCCACAGAGCCGAAAGAGAAAATGCCGGTGGCTCAATGGGTTGTGGAGGTCTCTCCCCATTCCAGAGAGGGGGAAGGAACTCTGACCCACATCAAGCCCAGCTTGATCTTCTATGAGAGCAACAGCAAAGGGGAAGATGACCCGATGGTAAGTGGCACCATCATACCCATGATGACTTTGGGTGGAGATTTTGGTACCTCCTTGGGAATCAGAGGGGCCCTCATGGCCTTATTGAACTAGGTATGCACTTAGTACCTAATTAATCTCCAGATGGTGAAGAAGTTAGGACTGAGACCATCGAAGTTTATTTTTATTTATTTTATTTTATTTTGTCAAGCGATTATAAGATAACAGGTATAAGTATAAACATAGTTATGAATACATGAAATGGATACATATAAGAAAAATAAAAAGAAACAATAGGACAGGGACGGTAGGCATGTTGGTGCGCTTATGCACCCCCCCTACAGACCTCTTAGGAAAGGGGTGAGGTCAATAGTAGACAGTCTAAGGTTAAAGTTTTTGGGGTTTGGGGAAGAAACCACAGAGTCAGGTAGAGTATTCCAGACATTGACCATTCTGTTGCTGAAGTCATATTTCCTGCAATCAAGTTTGGTGGGGTTTACCTTGAGGTTGTATCTATTGTGTGCTCTTGTATTGTTATGGTTGAAGTTGAAGTATTCATTGACAGGTAGGACATTGCAATATATAATTTTATGTACTGTACTTAGATCGGACCAAAGGCAGCATAGTTCTAGGTTTTCTAGGTCTAGAATTTCAAGTCTGGTGGCATAAGGTATTCTGCAATGAGTAGAGGAGTGGAGAACTCTTCTTGTGAAATATTTCTGGACTTTCTCAACTGTATTAATATCAGATATGTAATGCAGGTTCCAGACTGATGAGCTGTATTCAAGTATAGGTCTAGCAAATGTTTTGTATGCTCTCGTTAGTAGTGTGATATTACCAGAGAAAAAGCTACGCAGGATTAGGTTAACAACTCTTAATGTCTTTTTGGCTATGTAGTTACAGTGGGCTCTAGCACTTAGATCATTTGAGATGAGTACTCCAAGGTCCTTGACGGAGTTTGGATCATCAACAAGGTCTTGACTATTCAGCTTGTATTTTATTTTCTGATTTTTTTTGCCAATATGTAAGACAGAGCATTTATTTATTGAGTTTTGAAGTTGCCATTTGTTTGACCATTCTGATACATAGTCGAGGTCTTTTTGAAGGGTAGCAGTACTGTCAGTGGTGTTGAATAGCTTTACATCATCAGCGAAGAGAACGCAGTTGCTCTTAATATGATCACAAAGGTCATTTATGTAGAGTATAAAGAGAGTTGGTCCTAGAACACTGCCTTGGGGGACACCACTGTTGACAGGTACAGAATTTGATAGGATGCTTCCAATTTTGACCATTTGTTGTCTGTTTGACAGGAATGCTTCTATCCAGTTATGCAGGTGTCCATAAGATTTTAGTTTTAGGAGTAGTTTGTCATGTACCACTGAATCAAAAGCTTTACAGAAGTCTATGTAAAGTTAAGACAGGCCATGGGGTTCCCTTTATTACACCTAACTGGAGCCCACTTCTATTTGGGCCTTATTGGTAAGATGAACCCACGGTAGAGACTGAATCTATATTTAATTAGGCAACAATTGATAGGAGGGGGCATTAAGAAACAAAGTGGATACTTGATCCAGGATGAACTTCTGTTATCTTTTAGGACAATTTGGAATAAGATAAGATGCTGTGGCAAACTTTCTATAAAAGGACCACAATAACAATTTGTTAATAGAGATTTTTGAAACCTTAATCTTATCATTATTTATTATTGCTGTTGCTGCTGCTATTGTTGTTGCTATTTTTATTATTAGTATACCTGTTAACTATTTTGTCATTAATATGGTATAAAAAAGACAGGTCAATAATTTGCAAATAGATTTACTAGTTTAAAAATTGGGGGGATATGGGAACCAATATTGTAATAATGTAGTAAGCACTACTCAATAAAGGGTGTGTGTGTGTATGTATTGGGGTCTTTTGGATGCTCTTTTTTAATGTCTTAAAATGTCTGTTTAATGATTGTTTTGCATTTTCTTTTGATTTTTGTCTATTTTTATATTTTGGAGGTTTTTATTTTAACTTTATTTTGAGTAAAATAAAAAATAGAATGAAAAAAATAGAACCACGTTAGATTTTCCTTCAAGCTCCATCGAAAACAAAACCTGATAAGTCTTTAAAATTGTACTTCTTTTCTATTTAAAAAAACCCAATTATTTGGCTATTGTTGTCCCTAGTTATTATGACTAATAGCAGAGTTATTAGCATTTTATGTCCTGTTTTCTAGTAATTTTGTTGTGGAAAATCAGAAGAATGTCATCTCTGAGACTTTAGAAGCCAAAATATTTGACCTAAGCAGGTGATTGTCCCTGCTCTGGCTTCATTTCTCTTCTCCTTTTCCAGCAAATCCTATGAATAATAAATAGCACTTCGCAGCAGGCAGCCTTTGAAGGTGTTTTACATGTCAAGGAACATATCAGCCCAGAAGAGCTTGCTCTGGAAAGCTAATAAATCAAACAGGATAAATGCTGTAAAAATGCAACTCCAGCAAACATGTAAACAAAGAAGAAATCACTATTCTGTTTCCTTTGTTTTATTCCCGATGTACCTTATGCCAGAAAAAGGCAACTGTTTTCATATTTGTATGCTTTTTAAAAGGCCATAACTGGGATTATTTCTCATGAGAATTCATCATTACTGAAAATAGTGTGGTTTAATTTTTAAGTAAAGACATTTTGGATCCAGGAACGAAGACAAAACTCTTCCATTTATTCACAAAAGTAAACATGATTTATCTGAAGCAGAAATTGTTCTGAAATATTTTCATAATATCTTGAAAAGCCCAAATCACCTCATGAGAGCTAGAAATTGTTTGTGAGCTTTTGTCATTGGAGAATATATTTATAAAATTCTAAAAATTAGCTTTTAGGCAACAGACAGTCACAGTCAAATTCTTGCCAAGAGAAGTGGTAAGATTTCAAAGTGAAGTATTTCCTCTTTTATTTATATAGAGTAGAGATTTTTTCCCCTGACAGATATCAACAGCAGGAAATAAAATGCATTATTGTTTAAAATTCCAATGCCCAAACTTTCTAAAGCAGGGGTCGCCAACCTTTTGGACCTTTTGGACTCCAGACTAATTCTCCATTTGATTCCTTTCCCTGGCTGCGTCAGTCTCTTTCCAACAAGTTTATTTTATTTGCATCCCACCTTTATTATTTTTACAAACAACTCAAGGTAGCAAACATATAAGGACACATCTTCCTCCTATTTTTCCCCACAACCATAATCTTGTGAGGTGAGTTGGGCTGACAGAGACTGATTGGTCCAAGATCACCCAACTAGCTTTAATGGCAAAAGCAGAACTAAAACTCACAGTCTCTTTGTTTCTAGCCTGGTGCCTTAGCCACTAGACTAAATTGGCTGTCTTGTTTGCTTGCAAAAATCTCATTACCTATCCAGGTGACATCATCAGTGTTAGTGAGTGTAGAGTTTGCTCCGTTTGTATACTGTAGCTTGCTCTGTCACTGTTGAGGATGTGATTTTTCTCCTTGGTGGTTCCTTGATTAGGGTATTGTTTTCTGCTTGATTATTAGTCAGTGTTAATCTTGCTTTACTAAGGTGATGATTGCTAAGAGAATATATTCCAGCCTTTTGATTCCTTTTTAGCTTTTTATTATCTTTGTCATGGTGTAAATATGTGATCTATCTCTATATGTCTTTTGATATCTAATGGGTATGAATGCCAAGCTTACAGGTATTCCTAGCATTTTTCTATTGAGCTGGGGTTCTGATACCCATGGTTTCCCAGATGTAATCATGGTTGAGTCGACCCATGTGCTATAAAATTAAGGAGTTCTCATGTCTTCTGACTTCTAGTTGAATGGATGAGCACACTCTGTGTTGCAGAAAACACCTGAAGTTTTCTTCTTGGGCTACTGGTTCTTATGATTTATTCAAGGTGTTTTGGTGGGGTTTAGTTGGTTTGTGTGCTATGGTGATGTCGTGTGATTATAGCTCGTTGGTTGTTTCTGAGATGCTTTGGAGAGGTGCCTTACACAACGTACAATTTTTAAAATCTTCATGCATTGGACAGAATATGCATTTTTGTAAATGAGGAATTAAAGATTTTTAAAGCAACTACCAGACAAAAAGCAGTACAAGTGGCCAACTATAAAAAGAACAACCAAAACAGACAGGCAGACTGGCAGATAAATAGAGACTCCATCTTTATTACACATGTGCTTTTCTTTAAAAATAAAACATTTTGAAATTAATTAAAATAAGAATAGAGGCTTTCATTTGGCAAGAAGTCAGAAGATGGCAACAAGTTACCATTAAAATGGCAAAAATACATAATGGCTCTAGTTCCATATTACTTCCTATCTACTTATTATCATTAAGCTGTAACATAAATAGAATGAATTAAAAGAAAAAAATGAGCACATAAGGCATTACAAGATCACAAGAACAAAATGAAAAATTTAAATTAGAAAAATGTCAAAATATAACATATGGAGGTTTCTGCAAGTATCAGAACCATTCTTTTTATTTAATGGATTCCCTTCCTCTTCTCTCTAATTACTGCAGTGCTTTCTTTCACAGAGTCTCTTCTGGTGGCACATTTGTCATTCCTACACGCTTTTCTGCTGTGTTCCGTGATTTTAACAACAAGGCTATTTGAATTAATGCTAAATCTCCGCCAATCAGTTGGGGACTCAGGAGGCAGAGAATAGATGGGGACAGGGCCAGTCAGAGGTGGTATTTACTGGTTCTCCAAACTACTCAAAAAAAATTTTTATTTATTTATTTGTCAAGTGATTATAAGATAATATGTATAAGTATAAACATAGTTATGAATACATGAAATGGATACATATGGGCCTTGGTGGTGCAGGCTGTTAAACGCCTAGCACTTAGTTCCAGATGCCTGTAATTAGTGCAGGCTCGAATCCCACCAGGCTCAAGGTTGACTCAGCCTTCCATCCTCTCGGGGTAGGTAAAGTGAGGACCCAAGATTGTTGGGGGCAATAAGCTGACTTTGTAAAAATGCCACTTAGTAATAAGCAGGCATATACAATGGAAGGAAGGCTATTGCTGAGCGCATTGTATCCCAAAAATTGTAAGCCGCTCTGAGTATCTGGAGAAGGGCGGGATATAAATATGAATAAAAATAAAAAAATATATAAGAAAAATAAAAAGAAACAATAGGACAGGGATGGTAGGCATGTTGGTGCGCTTATGCACGCCCCCTACAGACCTCTTAGGAAAGGGGTGAGGTCAATAGTAGACAGTCTAAGGTTAAAGTTTTTGGGGTTTGGGGAAGAAACCACAGAGTCAGGTAGAGTATTCCAGACATTGACCACTCTGTTGCTGAAGTCATATTTCCTGCAATCAAGTTTGGTGGGGTTTACCTTGAGGTTGTATCTATTGTGTGCTCTTGTATTGTTATGGTTGAAGTTGAAGTATTCATTGACCAGAAGGACATTGCAATGTATAATTTTATATACTATACTTAGATCAGACCGAAGGCGGCGTAGTTCTAGGTTTTCTAGGTCTAGAATTTCAAGTCTGGTGGCATAAGGTATTCTGCAACAAGTAGAGGAGTGGAGAACTCTTCTTGTGAAATATTTCTGGACTTTCTCAACTGTGTTAATATCAGATACGTAATGCGGGTTCCAGACTGATGAGCTGTATTCAAGTATTGGTCTAGCAAATCCAGCTGCCTGCAATTAGTGCAGGCTCGAATCCCACCAGGCTCAAGGTTGACTCAGCCTTCCATCCTCCCGGGGTAGGTAAATTAAGGACCCAAGATTGTTGGGGGCAATAAGCTGACTTTGTAAAAAATGCCACTGGGGGGGGGGCTAAAAGCCCTAGTAATAAGCAGGCATATACAGTAGGATGAAGGCTATTGCTGAGCACATTGGGTTGTGCTCCAAAGATTGTAAGCCGCCCTCAGTCTCCAGAGAAGGGCAGCATATAAATGTGAATTTTTTAAAAAATGCTTTGTATGCTCTTGTTAGTAGTGTGATATTATCAGAGAAAAAGCTACATAAGATTAGGTTAACAACTCTTAATGCCTTTTTGGCTATGTAGTTATTTCTATTATAATATATAGTTATATAAAATATAATTGTTATATGTAGTTATAATTTTTGCTACCGGTTCTCTGAACTACTCAAAATTTCCACTACCAGTTCTCCAGAACTGGTCAGAACCTGCTGAATACCACTTCTGATCCATTGTATTATTGATTGGAGGTACCACCTATTACCTCTTTTCTCTCCTTTCCTGCTCCCCATAAACTTTGACTATTTCTTTCATGGTCTTTCTCTGTACTTTCCTAATGGTCAGTAAGAGGCAGCATTGTCTGCTTCATAATGTTTTCAGCACAGCTAGAAGTAAAAATAATCACAGATCAACTTCAGTCTGAGGAATTGGAAGAGAAAGGCAGTCTAATAAAACCTTATCCTGCAAGAGCTCCGTAATTCATGACTTTAGGAGTGAATTGTATAGCTGAAGAGAAGTGATAATTTGACTGATCCTTCAACTTTTGTCTCTCTGGTGCTGCTGCTTAATATGTTCACACACACATTGTTAGGACAATTATGGGTTGCCACAACAAAAGACAGGAAGAAAATAGATATTTGCGTATAATATATATCATTTGTGGAAATGATAAATGGAAAGGAACATGTTTAAACAAAACATAAATTAAAAATATATATGTTAGAATAACAGGGTTGGAAGGGATCTTGTAGGTTTTCTAGTCCAACACCCTGCTTACGCAGGAAACCCTATACCCATGTTGGTGAACCTATGCCGTGCATGCCAGAAGTGGCATGCAGAGCCATTTCCCCCGGCATGCATGAGATCACCTGGAAGAGCTCCACTGCGCATGCATGTGCATCCACCGACAGCTGATTGTTGGGTACCTGGCGCACATGTGCAGGGGGCCGAGGGGAGGTATGCAAAGACACGCTGTGCACGAGGGAATCGCATGCGCTTTGTAGGACGCACAAGGGGAATCATACACACATGTGTAAAGATGCACGGCACATGAGGTGGGAATAGCGCACACATGCGCAGATGCACGGCATGTGAGGGGAATCACACGTGCATGCGCAAAGACACACGGTACATGAGACGGCAATAGCGCGCATGGACAGAGCTAGAAGTCCCTCTAAAATTTATGGGGGAGGGAAATCTGGTCCAAAAGGTGGCCAAGACCCCTACAGCCACATTAAAGGAACTGAAATTTTGGCAAGAACTGGTTGTGTACTACATGTGAAAATAATTTCCTGCATTTTCATATGCCTGGGCTGTGGGGTAGAGTGGCAAGGCAGAAGCCTATTCTTACAAACATTGCTTTCAGCTTGCCTACATTTTGCAAAAACCTACAGCAAATCTGACAAAAGCATATGGGAAAATGTGTTATGGACAGACCAAGGCTGAAATTTTTGGCCCAAGTTTTGGAATAGCCTAGTCAGAGCCCATACTTGAATCCAACTGAAAATCTGTGGGTGACTTTCAAAGGACTGTGTATGGGAGATCCCTTTGCAATTGGACACCTTTGCCCACTTGAGTAGGCAAAGATTCCCAAGGCAAAATGTGCCATGCTCATAGGCTGCTTTCTATCTGTCAGAAAGCTTATGATCCACCTACAAGTATGGAGAGACATAGGCTTTCAAGCAAGGAAGAATTACTTCGTGTGGGCCTAGTGCTTTTCCAATATTTTGTCTATGAAATTGCATACCTTTTTCTAGGATCATCAGAGGAATGGAGTTAGGAGTAGGGGATTTGGCTGTTGTTGTGTCTGAGATGGGGAGGGTAACACCTTGATCTCCTCTCAAACCTACAATAGAATACATTCAGATTATCTGCCAGTTGCCAATACTCTTCAAACAGGTGTGTGTAGACTTTCTATATCCATTGCATGGTTCAAATATAGTAGAACAAGACATAAGAGACTAGTCACTAATGTGTTAAAATCTAAATTTTCTTTAGCTCTCTGTACAAATTAAGGAATTATATATAGCTTCAGCTTTTGATATCAGACTTGTTATGCTAATAATTTGAAACCTCCCCAGTATACCTTTCTGGAGATTGCTACAGAAAATCCTCTATTTAGGAGCAACTTCATCTAACAAGTTGAATGTGAAAAATCTGCACAATATCTATGGACATATCACCAAACTCCCCTTTTTCTTAAGGGAAGGAAGTATTTTCTCTCTCTTTATCATTGTAGGAAATAAAGAGGGTGATTTCATTTAAACTTGGAGGGTTTGTTTTTGCTTTTGTTGTAGGAGGTGGGATTAGTCACAAGATTGAACATTACAGTTACAATGATTTGATTTTATTCAAAAACAATTGAACTGAGTCTATAAATTTAACATATTTTCTAGATTGGATAGATGATTAAAGTTAATTTAATGATTTAGAAAGGATTGCGTATGAGTATTTTTTTCTCAAACATTGGGATTTTTTAATTCTGTTTGAATGATTTAATTGGGTAGCTCAATCAAACCCAATATAAAAGAGCATGCCCAGCTTTGTTATAAATATCTAATGTAGCAAGGTTGAATTCTCAGACTAGAACTTAAACAAAGGAATCACTTAAGGTCATTTATTTTGAATTGGAAACTGTTGAAGTTCAACTTCATTGCAGTAAAAATACAAACGGTTTTATATTGCTGAAGAGTTTTCATAAGATGTAATCTCATGCAATGTATTCTTTGCTTTGCTAGTCAGTGTGAAAAACGAGCAGCAATAATAGCTAATCTCACTTCTGTTCCTGTTCTTCTCGCTGGGGATTCTAGTGCTGTTACCTCTACATAATATTCCTGCCTCTTGCTGATTTCACTATGTTTTTCATTTAGACATCGAGTATAAAAGTGCTGAATCTATAGGATGTCCTAAAGGTTCTTACAAACTAAAAAGACTATCCATAATTGTGTGAACCTGAAGCAATCAGAAAAATACACATCCATTTCAGTTCTTCTCCTGCTACTTTGTCTTCTCCAATAATCTTATTTCATATTTAGTAACTTTGTTAGTTGTTATTGTATTTTCTTTTCCATTGCTATTTCAGTCCTAATGATTATTGTTTGTAAGCCACCTAGATTTGTCAGGTAGCCTGTTTATTTATTTATTCATTTTATTTAGCATATGGCATCTACAGACAATGCAATACATGAGATAAAACAAATCCATAACTCTAAAAAAACATGAAATTAAAACAAAAAGGTGCATATATTCTCCTGGTTTTTCAATCACAATAAAATCTAAATATTGTCATGGTTTATGCATCATAATCTACCACATTACATCAGGCAATGTAATCCTGTTAACATAGTTACATCAATTCACACTTTTTAGTCAGTGCAACATGATACTTTAGTTGGATTTCTGTTTTCCAGGAGAGCTGTCATTAAAGGAGGATTCTGATGGTAACAGCAAAAGCAGGCTCAGAAGCTATAGCAATGGCACTTAGACTTATATACCGCTTCATAGTGCTTCACAGCCCTCTCTAAGTATTTTACAGAGTCAGCATATTGCCCCCAACAATTTTGGGTCCTCATTTTACCCACCTCAGAAGGATGGAAGGCTGAGCCAATCTTGAGTCTGGTGGGATTTGAACTGCCAAATTGTTGGGCAGCTGCAGTACTGCACTCTAACCACTTGCCACCAAGGCTTTATGAAGCCTCATGAAATATATAATATCCATGCTGGCCAGATGTAGCTAAGATCATTGAACTTCCATTGTGTTCATATGGCATTTTATTATACAAGTAGTCCTCATAGTAAAAACAGTAGTGAAAAAGCAATGACCTTTATAACCAGTCCTCACATATATAACCTTCACAGGTATGTAAAGCAAAGTAAATCTGAAAGAAGATCAACATAGTTGCAATTCACTCGGTGACTCCTTTACTTAATGACCGAGTTGCCAGTCCCAACTGTAGTCACTAAATTAGGGCTGTTTTTTTTCTAATGGTATGTGTTATTTATTTTTAATTCTCTTATTTAAAGCATTTTCAACCAATCAATCAATCTTTTTTATGATCACAGAGACAAACAAACAAAGCACTAAAACAAAAGAAAGACAGAATAATATATTATGATTGGTGGTGGATTGACAGTGAGCAGTTAATGTTTGCCTAATTTTAAATACAACATAGCATAATTTGGCCACAATCAGAAAAACTACTTCATACTGATCTGATAACAGTAGTTGCATGTAAAAAAAAAAGATCAGTATTTCCTGGATATCTTATTAGGTAAGGTGAGTCTGTAAGCCCTTATAAGAAGATGGAGTATAGCATGATGTGAGCTACAGTTTCAGTGGCCTCTTGCCCACAGGGCACAGTCTCAGCTCATAAGATTTTGTTGTTGTATTGGTCTTCCAAAACTGTTGTGGGAAGTGCATTGCAGCATGCTAAGGTTAGTGTCCTTTGAATATCTGGGATGGTTATTTGATATAAATATCCTGCTGCTTTAAAGGAGGGGGATTTGACTGCATTCTTGGGAACAGCAGCCCAATCTTATTGGATTTCCAAATCTTTAATATGTGGTTTAAGTGCACTGAATTCACACTGATGCCTCATCATTAAATGGACTTCTTTTGAGAAACCAAGATACTGGACTTTTTGCGAGATGGTCCTGAATCATACTGATTCAAAATAGTCTACTATAAGGAGAGAAGTAGGGGAGAAGATTTTTGTAACCAAAAATGTAAATCCATGCACCTGTTTTGATTTTAGCTACTCCTACTTCCCTCTTTAATATTGTGTTTGGGATGCAATGTGCTACATGGCTCTTAGGAATTTTGGGAACATTTTCATTCTATTTCCTTCTTCCAGAAAATCTGAAGAAATATGGTAGCATTGTTTCTTACCACCAAATACAATTCTTTAGGAAGAAAAGGTGAGATCAGACTCCATAGATTGACACAATTCTTCTACAATTTCAGCCTGGAAGTTTCCTTCAGCAGTTCACTTACTTATTCTGACAGTCAAGCAGAACTCTAACCTTGTTCCACAGCTTTAATACAGAATTTCAGGAAGACTGACTACAGTAATTTAGCGTGCATATGACTGCAGCCTTCATCTATGTGAAAGCATTTGAAGTTTGACAGGGAAGCAAAAATAATAATAACATGCCAATAATGAAAGACAATTTTTTATAATATAAGAAAAGTTTGGAAGAAGACATCATTCATGTAATTCCTTTTTATCATTTTCTCAAACACTACATCCACAAGAAAGTAATCAAAACTTCTGAAATGAATATGCAGTAGAGCATAAGAAGTGCTCTGCTAGACAAAGACTAAAGGCCTATTTTTCCTAGCATTTTATCCTCATAGTGACAAAGTATTGGCTGCCATAAAGAAGAGGCCAATCTATTTTCCAAGCACCAGAAGGCAAGATAAGAAACAATGGGTGGAAACTAATCAAGAGAAGCACTCTAGAACCTAACAGGACCATAAGTAACCAGTGGAATGGTTTGCCTTCAGAAGCTGTCGAAGCTCCATCACTAGAGGCTTTAAGAAGAGACTGATCAGCCATTGATCTGGAATGGTATAGGATCTCTTGCTTGAGAAGGGGGTGCACTAGAAGATCATTAAGGTCCCTTCCAACTCTGTTATTCTGTTATTAAACCCACAAATAAGTTATGGTGTCAAAAGAGCTTGCAGTCATGTTCTTTATATATTATTTAAAGGCTAACATATGACCATCATTGCCATTAATTGTTTATAATTCCAGGATTTATAATTATCTTTCAAAGTACCCAAGTTGATATCTGTTATTAGCTTAACTTTCTAAATTTTCCACCTTTTAGCTTCTAATTTAAAATAGACGGGGTGGGTGGGTGTTGAATCCAATGCAGGAAATAGAATTATACATACAGTTTTATACATAAATATTATTGTATAATAATGAACTATGATTGATGTAAAATAAATTATACAGATGTGTTATAGAGAGAGCAAAAAATGCTTACAGTTTTCCCTTTAAAAGGTTTTGTCTGAAGTCTTCTATAGCATTTTAAGGTATAAACCTGGTAAAGAAAAAGACGTCATCTTAATTTGTGCAATGTGTGTCAAAAATATAGATACAATTACATTAATACCATTCCTGCTTGAGCAGGGGGCTGGACTAGAAGACCTCCAAGGTCCCTTCCAGTTCTATTCTATTCTATTCAGCTGTCCTGCATATGACCAACTTTCCTTGCATGGGATGCAGACTAGAAGACCTCCAAGGTCCCTTCCAGTTCTATTCTATTCTATTCTAATTTTTTTTTAAAAAAGCTGTCCTGCATATGACCAACTTTCCTTGCCCACATGAAACAATATAACGGATGTCTTCAGAGGATAAAGATTAAAGTTGCATTTTCCGTAATTAACCAGTGGAATGGTTTGCCTTCAGAAGTTGTCAATGCTCCATCACTAGAGGCTTTTAAGAAGAGACTGATCAGCCATTTGTCTGGAATGCTATAGTGTTTCCTGCTTGAGAAGGGGGTAGACTAGACCATCTCTAAGGTCCCTTCCGAGTCTGTTATTCTGTTATAGAAAGAGCTTGCAGTCATGTTCTTTCTATATTATTTAAAGTCATACTCTAACATATGACCATCATTGCCATTAATTGTTTATAATTCCAGGATTTATAATTATCTCATATATATATATATATATATATATATATATATATATATATATATGTAGGTCTTGGTGTATTCGGGTCTTGTCCCGTGTAAGATTTGGCTTGGCTCCGAGTTTGAGGTCTGGCTATGTGTTTATAGCGTGTGTCAGTTTGCTTAGTTTGGGGTTGGAGGGGTGTAGCAGCTGGTGTTGCAGCCATGGTCTGGTTTCTGGATGGTGGTTGCCTTTCATCTGTGGCGTGGGCTTGGGTTTGAGTCTGGTGAAGGAGATTGGTGGTGGCATCATGTGTTATTTTGGGTCTGGTGTTGGTTTTCGTGGCTGGGACTCGTTTGTTGATTAGGGCTAGTTTCCAGATGTCTGGTAGGTGGGAAGTATCATCCCGTTTATTCATGTTATGGGGGTGTTTCTCTATTTCGATGGCTTCCCTAATTATTCTCTTGTTGAAGTGTTCAGTATTGGAGATAAGTTTGGATCCCTCAAAATCAATTTCATGTCCTATGGCTTTAAGGTGCTGGAAAAGGGAGAAAGTTTTTTCTTCTTGACTGCACAGTCAGAAAAGCAAACCAAGGCCCAGAATGCCACATCACAGCCTTCCACCCAGGATACTACATCACAGAACTCAGGAGATCACAACACAAAACATCAGGAGGTTGCAGCACAAACAACGACCCAGGAGATTACAGCACCACACCCAGGACGTCACAACAATAGAACTCAGAAGGTCATCACACAGCCCATTACCCAGGTCGTTACAACACAAAAGGCTGAGAGACACACAGCCAGCACCTCAGCCACACAGGGTCTCAGGAAAAAGCCATCCAATCTGCATACATCAACTCCACAAACCAATCAAGAAGTAACAACACAGCCAACTCTAGAGTTTAAAAGGGAAAAACAGCCACGATCACACACTTCTCCCAGGAGAACGAAGCTGAAGACACCAGCCTGAAGATGATGGATGAGATTTCGTCGAAACGTTGCCAAGGTATTCTCAATCTTACACGGGACAAGACCCGAATACACCAAGACATACATACATACATATATATATATATATATATATATATATATATATATATATATATATATGAGATTTGCAGTCTTTGGGTTTAATTTTAGTTAACTCTAACTTCATACACAATAACCAACACTGAAAGAAGGGGTGTACATACTAAAATGTTCCAAATATGGATTTTATTTTGATAATGCTTCATTTTCAGAGGTGCAAAAAGTATCTCATTGGTGACATAGAATTTAACATTCCTGTTAGGACAACGTTGGGTCATTAACTTAAAATCTTCATTGGTAACTAATGGCCCCTTTATAGACATTTCTGTCATAAATCATCTTAACTATTTAATAATCTGTTCTTTGCTAAAAAAAAATTTAAATGTTACTTGCTTGCTTTCTGTAGTCTCCACAGAGCCTTTTAGAAAACAGAGCCATTTAAAAAAGATTGCATGGACGATTGCTTTTCTCTTAATTGTGCTTTAATTAAGAACTAAAATAATAGGGTAATGTATTGGAAAGGAACAATAATAGATCTGCCTATAGAATGAAGCAAAGGTAATTAAAATGGGTTATACCTTAACATATGAAACTATCCTAAATGATTTTCAGTTCATAATTAGGACCAAACCAAAACTTGCCATTCTAACATAGTAAGTGGTGTTGCTGGTTCACTCTCATGTCTCCTAGGAATATGCCTAAATTCTTACTCCTTTACAGTATGCTTCCTTTATTTTTATTTTATTTATTCAGCTTATTTATGTAGTGGCCCATCTGAAAAATATGTGACAATGGACAGAATACAATATAACATTCAAAATTTTATAACAATCTAAAATAATAAAATAAATAAATAAACAGATAAAACAGGTAAACCTGAGAATGCAGGAAAAACCGTATTTAAGAGCCTTCTTGAAGGTTAACATAGATGAGCTAACATTGCCTTGGGGGTAGGAGCCACAGCAGTAAAGGCATTCTGCCTAAGTCTTGCCAGATAGAGTTTTTTTTGAGTCCCAACTCATAGCATACCCTTCTAACTGAGCTGGTCGGGCAGTTAAATGTAATTGGCAAAAGGAGGTTCCTCAAATAACCTGACCCATGCCATGTATCGCTCTAAAGGTCAGAACCAGCACCTTGAAATGCACTTGGGAAAAAACTGACAAACAATGCAGGTTACAGAACAAAGGTGTACTGTGTGCTTTTTAAGGGCACACAAATTTGCCTGCATAGACACATTCTGTGCCATTAACACTCTTTAATATTCTATGGGTAGCCCTAATAAAATTAAAATTATTAAATTTATATACTGCCTGATTCCCAGAAACTCTGGATAGTTATTCTTTCCTTGGGAGACAGATACATTTCACAAAAGATAAACAATACAAAAATTATTTTTAAAAATATAAAATGTAACTATCAAACTAATTAAAAACTATTTTTCAAAGGTAAGACAAGAAACAATGGATGGAAACTAACCAAGGAGAGGAACAACTTAGAAGTCATGCTCTGACCCAACTCTATTATTCTACATTCTAAATATTTATTGCTGAAAAACAAAATACAGAAGTGTTCAAATCTGAATGATATCTTTGTCAATTTCAGAAAAAAGGAAAAAGAAAAGAAAGTCCTTCCAAACAGTTTTCTGCCAGAAATCTCCAGAAAGAGAGACTGTAATGTTTTCAAATTATTACCAGAAGATTCTGCAGAATTGTAAGTTTATAACAAGTCTGATATACAAAGTTGAAGCAGAATTCCTTAATTTGCAGAGAAAATTAAATAAGATGTAGACTTTATTACATCACAGATACATGAAGTTAGAGCTCAGTACAAATTCATAAAACATGTTATCTATTTGTACAGAAATAGAATAAAACAGAAGTTTATCTAGCTTTTAGATTAAGGTTTCCAGCCTTCCATTACATGGGCTCAGTTATCTATTGTACCATAGATTTTCAATGGCATCTTAATAGAACAAGGTCATTTGTTCAGATTAACATAGTTTTCAATTATCTCAAGAAGACAAATAAGCAGTAATACTACATAATAACACTTTAGGTTTTATAATAAATTTTATTGTAGATATCTATATATATCATCTGCATCTATATCTATATATTTCTACCATCTTTTAAAAGAAAACTAAAGCAACATGCATAAGTAAGACAAGCAGCTATTGAAAAAAACAGTAGAATCAATGTTCTAATTACTTCATGCAAAGCATTTGGTGAAGAAATCAATGTCAGTTGATCCTAATGGCATTGTTTTAATGATACATTTAAGTTACAGAAGAAATCGGACAAGTGAATGAAGGACAATGTCAGCACTGACATTACCAGAAAATTTGAAAAACAAACCAGAATGTGAATACTCTCCAGTAAGAGAGACATTGCATTAGAATGAATTAACAGCATTATGAATTATTTACTGACCATGATCATGGTGGAGATTTATATAATTTAACTGGACATCTGGCTATTTATTTCTGTTTATATCCATCTCTTTTAATCAACTGAGATCACAAATTGTCCTGTTTGCTGTTCTGGATAGCTTACAAGTAAGTAGGCAGCCCAAGATTCCAGCTGCGGAATCATGTGTTGCTATATCATGCTTTACTTAAATTTATTATTATTTATTATTTATTTATTTATTTATTTAATTGGTCTTATATGCCGCCCTATCTCCCGAAGGACTCAGGGCGGCTCACATAAAAAACACCCAATACAAAAGTTAAAAAATGTTAAAAATAATTAAACTAATTAGACCAAATAAATATTTAAAACCCAAACCACAAAACATTTAAAATGAAAGCCCCCCTCAGTCCAGGCCGGTTTGTTCAAATAACCAGGTTTTTAGGCTGCGGCGAAAGGAGCGGAGGTCAGGGGCCAATCATAGCTCCAGGGGAAGCTGGTTCCACAAAGTGGGTGCCCCACAGAGAAGGCCCTCCCCCTAGGGACCGCCAGCTGACATTGTTTGGCCGACGGTACCCCAAGGAGGCCCTGTCTGTGAGCGCACCAGGCAATTGGTGTTCAATGCTGGCAGGAGACGTTCCTGCAGGTACCCCAGCCCTAAGCCATGTAGGGCTTTATAGGTAAGTACCAGCACCTTGAATCTCACAGTGGGCAACCAATGCAAATGGCAATGCAAATTGCCATCAATATATTGCAATACCTCCAAACTTGGCAACTTTAGGACTTGTGGACTTCAACTCCCAGAATTCTCCAACCAGCACAGTGAACATGTATGGAAAACCTCAGGAAATACATTATTGTCTATGATCATTTCTTCTACTAATTTGAAATGCTAAGAATAAAAAATTGAAAATCAGTGTCCACTCCAAACTGATTCAGATCCCATAGTAACAAAAAAAACCCTCTTATGCCATTCCACCAAAATAATTAAAAGAAGGGGAGAATATTTGCAATTTTGTGAACTGTATGCTAGCGCCTACAATGGTTAAAAAAGGTAAGCCATTACCAAAGCTTGTGTCAGTTTTACTCTTGCTGTTTTTCTCTGCATTACTAAGTGGGCGCTACAAGAAGCTATCAAGTTAAATTTTCCCTTTCAGAAACTGAAGCTCAACAGCTGGAGAGAAAAAAGGAGGCAGTCAATGAGAAAACAGAGACCCATATTCTCAAAACAACCCACAAAATTCTAGCTCAGTGGTAAATACATCACTACTGAGGCAGAAATAATTCAGGTCCGCTTTCCCACTTTACCTGCTGCTTCAGAGCACAAACATCTTGGTGCTTTTAGAATTGTACATCCTGATGTGGAATTTTCTTTGACATATCAGCGAACTGTTCAGCCCCACTGTTTGGATAATATGATATGGAAAGAAATAGGAACCCTGCATCTTTGTTTTTTCTCTTTTCTACGCATAATAAGACACAGAAGAATGGAACAAAAATAATAGTCCAAAAATAACTCATAGTCACACTAACCTTTTTTGGATATACCATTGACTCTTACCCCTGTAAATAGTTCTTTATGATGTTATAGTTATTTTAATAAAATAAAAGGACACTTTATTTTCACCTTTGTTTGAAGATAACATCTACAATTACTTGCTGTTGGTAAGAATTCTGCAGCAAAGATAAATTTATGTATTTTGTTGTGCTTATAACATGAAAGAAATATAAATATTTTGTACTATAATACACCCCAAAACATGTTAATTAATATTAAACTGCAGCTTGATGGTGGTGCCAATTATGTAAAAAATAGCTTTTCTATGTCATTAGATGTTGAACAATTATTTGATGGGGAGGATTTAATTTGGATTTCTGGGTTTGGACTTGATAGCCAAAAAGGTGAAATGTATTTTGTTAATTTTTTCAGATGGGCAACTTTGGGATGCAAATATGTAGCACTTCTGGTTGGCTGGACAGTTTTAGATGCTAAATATACTAAAATTCAGGTATCTTTGGAAATAAGTACATCAGTTAGATATCTATGGAATATAATGTCTAATAAAAAAAGATTTGACACTTTTTCTCATACCAAACTGACTTTATGGGGAATCTCAACTTTAAGAACCAGGAGAAAAATGGTTATATGGATAAATTGTATGGAAACAGGAATATTGTGCTGCACCAACTGATAGATGATGATGATGTTTTAACAATCTAAACAGACAAATATTATAACCCAATATTGATTTACAGTTACTATATTAGTTAATTGTAATATTAGGGCAACTTGTTAAATCCTTTAAACTAAAAAAACCCTACATAGATTTGTTATCAATAAATAATTTGTTATCAGTAAAACACTTTGATCTGTAGGTACTGAGAAATTAGAGAAATAAAGAATTAGAGGTTCCTATATTGCCTAGAAAACTAGACAATGTTTTAACTTCTATAGCAAGAGTGTCAAATTACAACTTATACCACAAATAATAGTATTTTGAATTCATTGAACTCCATTACATTTGTATAGAAAAGAATTGTCAAAACAGCATTTAGTTGGAGATGTAATAAGGATAATGCTTCGTTAAAATATGTTTTTACAATGTCTTACATTTATTAAATGTACTGGATTATATAAATATAATTGAACAATAAAAAACTGAAATTTTGAGTACTATAACTTGGAGTTTGACAACTGGACAGTGTAAATGGATTCTCCAACCCCTTATTATGGCCAAAAGTCTGATATTGCAGCATTAGAAAGATAAGTGTATGGAACCTTTCATTCAGTGGATTGAAGTCCTGGTTGTATTTGCTACCTATTAGTGGATCGCCTATAGATCTAGACCCTGTACAGACAAATATAACAAAATATGGGACTGATTTATACAAAATTTAATAGGTTAACAACATGCTAGCTAATAAATAAATAAATAATAATAGATAAACATAATAGATAAATCTATTAGAAATATATGTACTTGAATAATCATTGCATTTGTTAACTATATATAGTAATGCAACTATTTACTGCTAAGATTTTGTATTTCTTTTTTCTTTTTCCTTTGTTATATTTTTCATTTTTAAAAAAAAGCTTTTTTCCCTTGGCAATGTGTGTATTTTTATCTTTGTGTTTTATTTTGTCTTTTTGTTTCTTGTCATTTAAAAACCAATAAGATAGATTAAATCTATCATAAGACCACATTGGCACTATTTTGTATAATTCTGGTTTGAAAAAGGTGTAAATGGTCCCTTCAGTTCTGTATTTTTAAGTTTTAGAGCACTGGGCATTATATAAAAGTCTTTTAATGGTCAGCATACTTTGTTTTCTAGGCAATGCATTTAGGATTATGGTCTTTATTTCCTTCACAATATTGGAGATGTACCACCTTTATTTATCTGCTTTTTATAGGATAGGAAAGGAAAAATATTAAAAATATATTTTCTAGTACACAATTTCCTATGATTTTAGAAAATGTTAGCAGTTCTCAATTAAAATGACAATTAATAGCCGTAAAAAGAATTAGTGCTGTTTGCCAAATTATAGACTCATCTTTCCCAACCAACTCTACTTCAGAAGTACCAGAAGGTTTCCATTCTTAAAACCATGAAGCTACTGTTGGTGGGTAATTTCTGGAGTTGCTCCAACACATCTGAACAGTTACAAGATAGAAAAGGTAGTTCTGGACTCTAATTGGTTATTATTTTAAAGCAAGCCCTGTGGCGTAGCAGATTTTTTTCATAATGTATGCTAGTTAAGAAAAAAGAAAAGAATGGGAGCGTACAATATAAGTGATTACTTACTTTTTCACCTGTATTTTTGTTAAGAATTCTTTTGAGCATGCATGGACATTTTTAAAAAGGATTAATAAAAGCTGTAACAAACAACTTATAAGAAAGCAATCTGTTATTATTTATTGAGCATGCTTTACACAAGCTCAATATATGAACTGAATGTTAAAACCATTAACTTGACTGCTACAGGAAGAATTGAATTAATTTCTGCTTCATTTCCAAGGCTTGAAAACAGAAAAATTATCTATGTCTACATACAAAGCTTCTTTTAATAATGTACTTTAAAAAACATCCAGGACTGTCAGGCTACAGAACTTTTCCCATTTAATCAACTAGAATGAACATCTGAAAACGTATCAAAATGTATCAAAAGGAATCCTTTATTGAGATGAGACAATTCATGTAGGGGTTAAAAGCAGCGTCTAAGGTCTCTCAGGCATGCAGAGATAGATAAGGGAGTTTAAAACCTCTCCCCTTATCTCGATGTGTATTTAGTAAAACAAAGACCCAACATGTTAATTCCCCCACCCCCTTTTTAGAATGTTTTTCAGAGGTTCCCATGGCACATCTCACTGTGGAATTTTTATGGTTTCTTCATCCCCTGGCTGTCTGTTCCAGAAGTGATAGATTTCTGGGCATCTGGTTTTCGTCCCTCCATTGTATCATGTGTAGGTTATACAAATTCGATATAAGATTAAATATATTCAGGTTACATCAAAAAGGATTTCTTTATCAGTTTCCTCCCACCCCCTTTTCTTCTTCCATTGAAGAAATGACAGATACACGGATCTGACAAGGACTTAGTTATAACAAATCCAAATGACATGATGGCATCCATGCAGAGAGAAAGCTCTAAATCATGTATTAGCCATTTTTAAATGTTTTAAATTTTATGTATGTATATATGTATTGGAATCAGTAAAGTAACAGAGATTGCTGCATTTTTGAAACTTTTTTTAATACCTCCTGCATTGTTCTGCAAACTCAGTAACTACCCACTTTCTAATCTAAGGAGCCTTGGTGGCTCAGGCTGTTAAATGCCTAGCACTTAAGTTCCAGCTGCCTGCAATTAGTGCAGGCTCGAATCCCACCAGACTCAAGATTGACTCAGCCTTCCAACCTCTTGGGGTAGGTAAATTGAGGACCCAAGATTGTTGGGGGCAATAAGCTGACTTGGTAAAACATGCCGCTTAGTAATAAGCATGGAATGAATGGAATGGAAGACAATTGCTGAGCACATTGGGTTGTATCCCAAAAAATTGTAAGCCGCCCTGAGTCTTCGGAGAAGGGCGGCATATAAATGTAATAAAAATAAATAAATAAAATAAATAATCTGAAAAAGGCTATAAAGGAAGCTTCTTCATATTTTATTTTTCTCTACTATTAACACATAGGCATGAGGCTACCAGGTCTAATAAAAGAACAGAAATTCACAAACCTTTTAATCACTTCATAAGAAGAGAATTGCAGAGGAATTTTGCAAAATAATAAATGAGTATGGTTAAGAAAATAATGCATAAATCATTCTCAGCACAACAGTAAGATTATGTATTTAGTCCCAGTATGTCAGCTATAGTAGTCTAGAAAATGACTTTCATTAAGAAGTAAACATTTAAAGATGCAACCCTACAGTCACATAGATATCCTTAGAGTGTACTTTGATAAGATTACAGAGTCCTAAAACATATGTTCTATATGTTTAAATCAATACTGCATACATCAGAATACCTATCTCATTCTTGAGAGAAATACTCAACCATAGCAGAAGCAAAAATCTCATATATGTTAAATATATCACTCACTAATTCACGTTACTTCTCTTTCTCCTAGACAAATGAGTGAATGAACCTTAAGGCATTAAAGCAATCCTAATAAAACTGTTGTTGATATTAACAGAATAATATTGAGATATATATGGCAAGGAAAAAAGCAAGAATTAATCTTAAAATGCTGCAGGATGCAAGAATTAGAGGAGGGTTTGGGTTACCCAACTGGGAATTATATTATCAGGCTGCAGTACTAACATGGATGAAAGAATGGATTACTTTAGGAAATACAAGGTTATTGATGTTGGAGGAACACAATTTGCAATTGAGTTGGCATGCCTTTTTATAGTATGGAAGAAGTAAAATAAATGGTTACTTTCAAGGACATTTTATTAGAAATGCTTTATTGTTAACATGAGGGAAAAACTAGAGAACAACACTATTTGAAAATTCCAGTCTGGTTATCGACAAGTACTTACACACTCAAATGTTTTTAAAATGGAAACTATTGTTAGATATAAGGATATTCTGAATGAAAAGGGTGAGCTCAAAACAAAACAAGAATTGAATGAACAAGGGAAATGCAATCAAGATATGAAAAAGATGTTAAAACTGAAAGTATTCATAAGAGTTGATAGAGTTGGATAAAATATTAACAGGAATGGAAGATAAGCTAATTAAAAACTGTATTGTTACCTACTAGGTGTTAAAACTAGAAGAAGAGCAGGTAAAGGAAACAATGATAGAATGGGCAAAATTTTTTGCGTATACCATAGAATTAGACAGGCAGAAGCTAAGGGAAAGAAATTATAAATTAACAATATTAGCAGCATACAAAGAAAATATGTATAAGGTGTTTTATAGATGGCACTTTGCACCAGCAAAATTGGCAAAGATGTTTAAAGATAAATCAGCAAAATGCTGGAAGTGCGACCAAACACCCGGATCATATTACCATATGTGGTGGATATGTGTAGAAACTAAAGATATTGGACAAAAATACACACATGGTTGGAAAAAAATGATAAAGAAACACATAGATTTGAAACCTGAAGTATTTTTGTTAGGGATGGTACCTGAATGTTACAGCAAAAAAGAAATATATTTAATTATTCATGTATTAACAGCAGCTAGGATTGTATTTGCTCAGAATTGGAAAAGTGAGAAAATACCAGCAAAGTGATTGAGAAAATATTTGAATGTGCAGAGATGAATAGATTAACACTGGCAATTAAAGAAAAAGAAACTGAATATTATATGGTATGGGACTTATTTTATCAATCCTTGGAAAATAAAATAAGTTAGAATTGAGTAGATGAATATATAGAGAAATAAGTTAAGATTGTTATAAAGATAATAGATATTGTGTCATGGGAAAGAAGGAGCCAGAGACAATGGATCCGCAATCAACATTTTACTGGTAAGTACTCAATTCTAACTGCAACACAACAAGGGCTAACAGCTGGCGGGCTCCCTTATATAGCGGTTGCCTGCAATGCTGTTAGCCAATTAAGTAACTGTACTTTCCCGCGCTACTAACAGCAGGCTATTCTGTGTCTGCGGCTGCGCGGATACAACAATAGTTATAAGAGATAATGGCTTATAAAGAAAATGTGATTATTGGTAAGAAAAGTAATAATTATAATTGTTAGCACAAGATGTATGTACCCAGTCGACACACTGTTTGAATGAAAGATGGAATCACTGTAAATATAAAATAATTTTTTTTACCAAAAAAAGGCATTAAAGCAGGGATGTCAAACTCACATCGTCATGGTGACATCAAATGATGTATCGAGACTTTTTTCCCCTTTGTTAAACTGGGTATGGGCATGGTCACCTCATGACACATCCAGCCCTTGGGCCAGGAGTTTGACAGCTCTGCATTAAAGTGTTTCTTTTGATATTCTGATGAAACAGATTTTTCAGATCCTTGTGATACCTGGAAGGGAGAGACAGAGCCAACAATATAGATAGAGATAGAAACAGACAGAGACAGAGACCTTAATAAGTCTCCATATACTTTTGTCTTTTGAAATGATGCTTTTATGTTATTAATTATGTAACTAATTCTGGGTATCCTAACAAATTTATTTATTTATTTATTTTATTTATGAGACTTTTATGCCGCCCTATCTCCCAAAGGACTCAGGGCAGCTTACAAACTAAAAACAATCTGAACACAAATATACAAATATTAAAAAACAATTAAACCAAGGTCTCATAAATATAGTGCAATTAAAATACGTTTAAAAACTCTCCCCAACCCCATCAGTCCAGGTAGGCTAGTTGGAACAGCCAGGTTTTTAGGTCGCGGCAGAAAGAGCGGAGGTCAGGGGCCACCCGGAGCTCCAGGGGGAGCTGATTCCATAGGGTGGGTGCACCCACCAAGAAGGCCCTCCCTCTGGGAACCGCCAGCCGGCATTGCCGAGTCGACGGCACCCGGAGAAGGCCCTGTCGATGGAAGCGCACGGGATGCTGGGAGATTGTTATCAGCAGCAGGGTCTCCCACAAATATCCTGGACCAATGCCGTGAAGGGCTTTATAGGTTAACACCAGTACCTTAAACCTTAAATTAAAGCAATGTTGTTATTATATGTGAGGAAGAAATTCTGTTTAGCTGACTACAAGTACATATAAGAGTAAGAGGAATCTACTGTGTTCAGCACTGAAAATCAATAGAATCTTCAGACTCTTACAATATACTTTTGTTGTTTTAAAAATTAATTTATTTTAGAAAATGCCACTCAATATAAACTGAAAACATACTGAACATCAGAGGTGGTATTCAGCAGGTTCTAACCAGTTCTGGAGAACTGGTAGCAGAAATTTTAAGTAGTTCAGAGAACCAGCAAATACCACCTCTGAATGGAGATTTTACTGTGTCCTTCCCCTGCCACACCCACCAAGCCACACCTTCAGCACCGGTAGTAAAAAAATTTGAATCCCATCACTGCTGAACATATGTCAATATAGTTTATGTTCTTTCTGGATATGGAAATATTGATGTTTTGTCACTTTTTCTCTGCCATAAAAACGTATTTTTAACCTAGGCGAGGTAATTAGATGTCTAAATCTAATAGAACTATCTTTAATAGTTCTTTATTTTAAACATTAAGTGCCGATACTTTTGAATTTTGAATAAGAAGTAGGGAAAGAAAAATAAAATGATATATCAGTCAGAAGTACAAGTAAAACAGCCTTAAGGCAAATTGTTCTTTTCTCTCATGAGAGAATTTGAATTCTGCATTTCTACAGCTGTTGTAACACTGCTTACAGGGAGATAGTGAAAGGAAGTACAAAATACATTTTAATCCAACCAAGATGTTTTCTGTATCTAATAGAAAACCAATTCTTAACACTAGAAACTTATCCATCACACTGACATGGCACCCAGTAAAAACTCTTTTGGGAGCATTCTTTGCCAAGTTTTGTCAAGCAATGTTACTTAAATTGCTTTTGACACATTTAGGTAGTAGCGTGGGTTGGGGATATAGATAGCAAAAATATTTTATTTGGCATGCAACGGCAATCAAGAATCTGTGCTTTCTGTAAAACATGTCAAATAATAGATGATACCTTGAGTAACAGAATTTAATTTAAATGGGTTACATTTAATAAAAACATACCTTATTTCAGATAAATATAAATAAATACTTATACAGGTAATCCCAATTTACAATCACAACTGAGCCCACATTTCTGTTGCTAAGCATGAAAGTTAAGTGAATTTTCCCTCATTTTTGTGAACTTTCTTGATACAGATGTTAAGTGAATCTCTGCAGTTGTTAAGTTAGTAACACGGTTGCTAAGTGAACCTGGCTTTCCCACTGATTTTGCTTGTCAGAAGGTCACAAAAGGGAGTCACATGACCCTGGGACTCAGAGCTATAATAAATACGATTCAATTGCCAAATGTCTGAATTTTGATCACAGCCCCATAGGATGCTGCAATGGTCATAACTGTGAAAAATGGTCATAAGTCCCTTTCTTCAGTGTCAGTGAATTGTTGAAGTTGAGGAGTGCCTGTATGTCATTTATTTATTGCCTACCTAAACTAAGTTTTGGAGAATGCAATCCTCTTTAGGTAAGAGTAAGTTCCTTTCCTTAGGGGACTGGAAACTAAAGGGGACTGGAAGCTAAAACATATGAAGAACGGTTACAGGAACTGGGCTTGGCTAGTCTAGTGAAGAGAAGGACCAGGGGAGACATGATAGCAGTCTTCCAATATGTGAGGGGCTGCCACAGGGAGGAAGAGGTCAAGCTAGTTTCTAAAGCACCTGTTAGCCAGACAAGGAATAATGGATGGTAACTGAACAAGGAGAGATTTAACCTGGAAATAAGGAGAAACTTTCTGACAGTGAGAACAATCAACCCATGGAACAGCTTTCCCTCAGAAGTTGTGGGAGCGTCATCACTTGAGACTTTCAAGAAGAGATTGGACTGTCACTTGCCAGAAATGGTGTAGGGTCTCCCAGTGGTGGGTGGTGGGTTGGACTAGATGACCTATAAGGTCCTTTCCAACTCTGATTATCTGTTAAATCCGTTCAGCAATGTCACTTATGTTCAAGAAATTATGTATTGGAATGATTCTAAATACTCTCTAAATGCTCTCTACATGGGGCTCCCCTTGAAGAGCACCTGCAGGCTCCAACTGGTGCAGAATGCGGCTGCGCGGGTTATTTATGGGACGCCCATGTAACACCTCTCCTGCGCAGCTTGCACTGGCTACCGGTGGTCTTCCGGGTGCGATTCAAGGTGATGGTTATGATCTTTAAAGCACTCCATGGCTTAGGCCCAGGGTACTTGCGAGACCACCTACTGCCGATGATAACCTCCCACCGACCAGTGCGAGCCCACAGAGTTGGCCTCCTCAGGGTGCCATCGGCCAAACAATGTCAGCTGGCGGCCCCCAGGGGGAGGGCCTTCTCTGTGGCTGCCCCTGCCCTCTGGAATGAGCTACCGGTAGAGATCCCTGACCTGAAAGCCTACCAGTCAGGTCCCCGACCTGAGAGCCTTTCGCTGCGCCCTTAAAACATGGCTGTTTAAGCAAGCTGATCTATCCCCATGAGATATTTTTAAATTTTTGGATTAGAATTATTGTTTTTCACCATTGTGTTTAAATTTTTAAAATTTGATATGGGTGGGGCTTAATTGAGTTTAATTTTATTTTAATATTTGTATTGTATGTTTTTTAATGCCCTGTAAACCGCCCTGAGTCCCTTTGGGGAGAAGGGCGGTATATAAAACTAATTAAATAAATAAATAAATACTGGGCGGTCCTCTTCTTTTTCATGAACTCCCATCATTAGTGGTAAAGGTGAACATATCAGATGCTTTAAAATTACATCTAACTTATTTGTGGCAGTCAGGTAAGACTTTATGACTTAACTATTCCTCTTCTCAGTTCCTATAGGTTCAAATAGGTTGACTCAGATTATATTCAAATACAAGAATATTATGGCTTTCCATCTTAATTATTTAAGTCCTTGAATTCTTATTTTTGAGTACAATGTATTGGTAATATTCCAGTTTTATACAACATTTGAGTTAAAGAGGCAGTGAGGAGGTTATAATGATTTTGTGGCATCTTTTGAGCATCTCTTTGATTCAAACAAGTATTGTGGCTATTGTGCAAACCCAAGAAAATGTATGATTGTTTTAGGAGCTACCAGCAAGTGCAGTAAGCATTGCCACATCATCTTAGAAGTAGGGTGTTTTATTTTATTTTATTTTTTTAATTTTTATTCCAAAAGGTAGACTTTGATATTTGGTGTGGATATATTTAAATTAGTAGCTTTATTACTGTAAGGCTTGTAGAATTAAATACAAACCCACTGTGAAGACTTAAAACAACATGGAACAGAACAGAGGGTTTGTGATAGATATTAATTTAAAAGCCTTATATGACCATTCATCCATAATCCTGACCAGATCGCAACAACAATCAATAGAAACATAGAAATAAACAACATTCCCACTTTACACTCACACACACACACACACACACACACACACAGAATTACATATGTATCTCACTACCCACTACAGCACCACGACATCAGCATATTAACTCTCATCCCACTCTGCTCAAACATTTCAGAAGAACTGGACAATTTTTATGGTTTTCAGAAAGGCTGAGAACTTCTAGAGCTCTGGATTTCAGGAGGAAAACAATTCCATAAGTCAGGACTGCCACAGACAAGGCATATGCAGATTTTATTATTGCAAGAGCTGTTTTTACTGTCTGAAATGACATTTAGTTGCATGGTGCTTATGATAATCACATTTCTCTAAAATAGATGAGGGGATGGAAAGGCTTCCAAATCACAATTTCATATTAGATTTTTTAAAACTTCTTATCCAGTCTCAACAATCTCAGCTTTAATGGGGAAAAAAACTTGTAGGAATGTAAGACTTTCCATTTCAAACAAGTATCTTTTTCCATCTATATGATTTAATCTATGACTGTATTGTTAAATGCTAACAATTTATTAAAGACAATTCGGACATAACCTATTTACTTTTTCCCAATGTTTGTTCTCTTAATTGCATTTTTCTACACATTCTCCCCATACAAACATTTTTATTCTCTCGGTCCATTAACAAAACCTTTTCTCATACACTTTCACCAATCATGACAGACATGATTTTTGCTGTGAAAAAGAACACTGACATTAAATGTTTTTGATTCTGTGATTTTATTGCTCAAAAGAGCATATGGTATAGAATAGTGGAGGAGACCAAGGCTCTGTTTCATTGCTTCACAAAGAAAAGACTTCCTTCCCTGATCGCTGGTTTCTGATTGTATTTATTTATTTATTTATTTATTTATTTATTTATTTATTTATTTATTTAGACTTATATGCGCCCCTCTCCCAAGGGACTGTGCTCACAACTAAAATAGAATACAACAATAAATTACTTAAAAATATATTAAATTAAAGCCAATTAATATTAGGATTATTATTAAAACCCCAAAATTACGTAAACGACCCCAAGGGTCAACACTGCCCAGATTGTAAAACAGCCAGGTTTTAGCTCGTGGAAGGTGCGGAGATCGGGAGCCAGCCGGAGCTCCAGCGGAAGAAGATTCCATAGAGTGGGGCCGCCACAGAATAGGCCCTCCCGGGTCCCCGCCAAGCGACATTGAGTCGCGGAGGGCACCCGAGGAGACCCCACCTGTGCGACCGTGCAGGCGGCTGGTATTTGAGGCTGGGAGAAGTCGTTCTCGTAAATATCCTGGACCCATGCCATGTAGGACTTTGAATGTTAAAACCAAAACCTTGAACCTCACCCTGAGGGCAACCGGAAGCCAATGCAAGCCACGCAGGAGGGGTGTAACATGGGAGTATCGGGAAGCTCCCATCACAACCCGCACAGCCGCATTCTGCACCAGCACAAGGGCAGTCCTAGATAGAGAGCGTTACAGTAGTCCAACCGGGAGACAACGAGCACCTGAGTGATCGTGCACAGGGCATCCTGGTCCAGGTATGGGCGCAACTGGCGAACCAGCCAGACCTGGGCAAAGGCCCCCCTGGCCACGGCCCCCACCTGCTCCTCCAACTTGAGCCGTGAATCCAGGAGAACCCCCAGGTTCCGTGCCCTGTCCACGGGGGGTAACACCTCCTCCCCCATGACCAAAGATGGAACCTCCAAACTGGACCGGGATGTCTGTATGCACAGCCACTCTGTCTTGGCTGGATTGAGACGAAGCATGTTCCTGTCCATCCAGATTCGCACCGCTTCCAAACAACGGGACATCACGGAGAGAGCATCACTGATGTGGCCGGGGTGGAGATGTATAACTGCGTATCATCAGCGTACTGATGATAACTCACCCGAAGCCACGGATGATCTCACCCAGCGGCTTCATATAAATGTTGAACAAGAGGTGAGAGGACCGACCCCTGAGGTACCCCACAAGTGAGAGACCTGGGGTCGACCTCCGCCCCTGCCAACACTGTTTGCGAGCGTCCCAAGAGGTAGGAGGAGAACCACCGTAAAACAGTGCCTCCCACTCCCAACCCCGAGACGCAACAGGATACCATGGTCGATGGTATCAAAAGCCACTGAGAGATCTAACAGGACCAGGACAGAGGAAAAACCCCTGTCCCGAGCCCTAGAGAGATCATCCATCAGCGCGACCAATGCTGTCTCCGTGCTGTACCCGGGTCGGAAGCCCGATTGGTACGGATCCAGGTAGTCCGCTTCATCCAGGAAAAGTGGCAATTGCTGGGCCACCACACTCTCAACAACCTAAAAAACGAAGGTTGGAGACCGGACGAAAGTTGTTCAACTCGGCTGGGTCAAGGGCAGGCCTCTTCAGGAGGGGCCTCACCACCTCTTTCAAGGTGGCAGGGAACAGCCCCTCCCTTAATGAAGCGTTGATAACTGCCCGGAGCCAGCATGCTGACCTCCCTGGAAGCATAAACCAACCAGGAAGGGCACGGGTCCAATAAACATGTGGTGGAACTCAGCCGCCACATAATCCTGTCCACTTCATCCTCAGAAACAGGATTGAACTCAGTCCAGATTACATTAGCCAGACAACTCGCCTCCCCCTCATCAGACCACTGCAAGTCCGAGTGCAGCCCTTCCCGGATCCGAGCGATTTTGTCCTGCAGATAAAGGCCAAATTCCTCAGCTCTACCCAGAGGGTCCGCCCCCAGTTGTAAGAGGGAGCGGGCAACCCCAAACAGGGCGGCTGGGCGGTTATCTGCGGATGCTATGAGGGCGGAGAAGTAAGATCTCCTCGCCGCCCCCACAGCTACCAGGTAAGTCCTAATATGAGCTCTCAACTGGGCTCGGTGGGATCGGAGCAGGTCACCCTCCACCTACTCTCTAGTCCCCTTCTCACGCTTCATCTCCGGAGCTCCCGGTATACCAGGGAGCGGTCGGGATCTGCCCGAGTGAGGGGCGCATGGACAACCCTGTCAAGAGCCCCGCAGCCGACTGTTGCCAGGCAGCGCAAGGACCTCGGCAGGGCTGTGGGTGAGGATGCAGGAAAAACCCCAGTTCTGCCTGGAACCTCTCAGGGTCCATCAGGCCTGGGGCGGAACCATCTGAGTGGCTCCTCATCCCAGCGGTGTGGGGGGCTTGATGGAAGACCAGCCTTAGGAGATAGTGGTCTGACCATGGAACAGGGTGGGTTGCAATAACACCATCCCCAGACCACTCGCCACCGCTCCGAGACAAAAACTAGGTCGAGCATATTGCCCCCTGTGAGTCGGGCCTTCTATTAACTGGGTCAGACCCATGGACTCCATGGAAGCCATGAATTCCCGGGCCAGCCCGACCCGCACCCAGGGAGGGCAGATTGAAGTCCCCAGAACCATAAGCTCAGGGAACTTCACGCCACCCCGAGGCGGCATCGAGCAGCCCAGGCAGGGCGGCTGATACACAGCTGGGGGACAGGTATGTAAGCAGCAGCCCATCCGACCAATTGGCCCAAACCTCACGAGGAGGGACTCACACCGCCTATCTCGGAGCAGGGACCTCCCTTGGAAATAAGGTCTCCCGAATAACCACAGCCACCCCTCCACCCCTTCCCTGGGGTGAGACGGTGCATAACCCAAAGCCTGGGGGCAGATATCAACCAGAGGGACTCGCCCTCTGGCCCCAACCAGGTCTCGGTGATACAAGCCAGGTCCGTGGCCTCCTCCTCAATAACCTCCCGGAGGAGGTGCCTTATTCCCCACGGACCTGGCATTAAAATACACCAGCGGAGCCCAGGGGCCCTGGATCCCAACACCCCCAGAGATTGAGAAGAGGCCAAGGGGTGGGCGCATCACGGCTTGAATACAGGGGATCGCTCCCCTAACATGCCCCTTTCCTCGTCGACTCCTTCCCATTCCAACCACCCTAGGGATCAAAGCCCCCACTATTCCGCACGGAGCCCTGCCCCCCCCACACACCGACCACGATCCTGACTGGGGCTACAGTAGACACCTATAAAACCCTCCCCTCCCTAACCCATTTAAAAATCGAATAAGAAATTTGACTAATGACGGCCTGGAACCTACCCCTCCACCCTTCCCAGGACCCCCACCCCAAACCCTACCCGCGCAATGCCAACTCTCTTGTATAACCTACTTTCCTCCTCTGTAGTCATTTTCTGCCTTTTTTCTTCATAGGTGGTTGTCAGTTAATCTCTGTTCTCTGGATGAATGCAACAAAACATATGGCCTATCATTAATATTTCTAATATTTCAAAACTACATTTCTAAGTTAAAATATTGCACATGGTTCACGTTTTCTGCAATCTTGGGTCAACCACAAAAATCCCCATTTTAAGGTGTTATGCTATCATAACATATGCCATATAAAATGTTACTCTTGTTACTAAGTAGAATAGAATTTTTTTAAATCAAGAGAGACCCCTCAAAATACATATTTAGAGTTAGGAATCTAAACTCTTTCCTTCCTTCCTCCTTCCACCCGTTGGAAAAAGTTCAAAATTCTTACCTATATCTATAGCTACTGTCATGCCTCTGTCGGAATCTGATTCGGAGGGGGAGGCTCCATTGGTTGTAGAAGAAACTGGGGAAGGGCAAAGGTCGGCTGGGCAGAGCAGGGGAGAGGTAGAGCAAGGGAGAGAGAATTCAGAAGAAGACCCAGGCCCATCCCCTCTTCATCCTAGGGCACACAGGGAGGAACAGAGAAGGGAGAAACGTGAGTTGCATGGCTTATGGGGGAGGAAAGGGTCCTGGTACCCTTCATTAGCTATAGCTGGGAACACAGTGTTTAAAAAGGGAAGCTGCACAGAGCAAAGTTGTTGGGAGCAAATCATGAATTATCTGGTGATGAGGCTTATCTGGGTGCTTGGCATCTTCCCAACTGTGTGTGTTTTGCTGGGTTTTCAAGTCTGCAATTCCTTCTCCTACCCTGTCCAGTTAATTACTGCAGTGTGGTTTGTATGGATTTTTATTTACAGTTTGTATGTACTTTGTTTTCGGACTGAATTTCCTCCACTTAAAGACTGTTCTTGGGAGAGTTTTTTTTTTTAATTACATTTATATGCCGCCCTTCTCCAAAGACTCAGGGCTTACAATTTTTGGGATACAACCCAGTGTGCTCAGCAATAGCCTTCATTCCATTGTATATGCCTGCTTATTACTAAGCGGCATTTTTACAAGGTCAGCTAATTGCCCCCAACAATCTTGGGTCCTCAATTTACCTACCCCGAGAGGATGGAAGGCTGAGTCAACCTTGAGCCTGGTGGGATTCAAGCCTACAGTAATTGTAGACAGCTGGATCTTAAGAGCAGGCATTTACAGCCTGAGCCACCAAGGCTCTTTTTCTCCAGCCAAAGGTAACATGGACAGTGGGGGCAAAGTTGGAGGTATTAAAGGAACACTTCTTGCTTATTTGACTGTGTTGCCTTTGTGCCACGCCCCTTTGGGTCATCACAGCTTCATATTATTTCATATATATGGAGAAGTATTATTTTTATTTACATTTGACATTATTTTACTTAGCGAACATGTTTTGTGAGGTGAAACAGTGTTACACTTGTAGATCATGCAACCTTTCTGCATTGCAATAAAGACACCCTTTGAAGGAGAACTTGGAATGCCAATGGCAAAAAAAATCAGAGCAGCTTTAATCTTGCATAGAATTACAGTATATTTCGTGGGACGTAATATGATTTTTGCAAGAACTGTGAATTTATGAACCTTTAGGACTAGCATTTTGAAATCCTTCAGCATGTTTTGCAGTTCTGCAAACATTAACAAGGATCCTTTAAATTATACAGTTTAATAGTGCTTAAAGTTTCATATCATCTAATATGTGCAGGCCTATGTAATTTGCTAGGCACGATTTAGTCAAAAATAAATCACTCTTTAAGCCCCATTAATTTCAGGATAAGAGTTATGGACCTGTTTCAATGTCCTCAATTAAAATCAGAAAGCTTTAATACACTGAAGCACATCTTTATCCCATGATGCCAATAAAGGTGGATCACTGCAACCAATTAAATTACTGTTAACTGTGAAAATGAGCTCTTGCATTTTCATTTCTATTTGAATATCTTTCATAAGATCAAAGTGCAAATGATTGCATGCAGTTTCTACTGTATCTACTGTATAACTGCCTGTCTTCTTTTTCTTTATCCACAAATAAGCACACGGGTGCTGATTTGGTTGTGAATAAAATTTGATGAGTGGGAATAAAATTTCCATCTAACTTCAGCTGAAAACTTTTTAAAATCGTGCACAGAGCATTTAATATTAAAGGGGAGCCAGTTTTGTTTGTTTTTTTCACGTTCTTACTTGGGAATATTTTTTTAAAGTAGAGCGAGGCAGAAAGAGAAGAACATGCTACAATTGAATTAATATTTAAAATGAATATATTCTTTTTGGAAAACTACAGAAAGTAACATGATGGAAAATGTTTGTGTAAGACGGTGTAAGGCCCAGTCTCTCTCCCCTTCAAATGATAAGAATGAACGTCTGAAAGCTGGGTATTTCAAAAGGAATTCTTTATTGAAAAGGAAGTTATCCAGGTAATAGTGCAAGCAGGGTCTAATCCAGGCATGCAGCATAGATAAAGGGAGTTAGAACCCTGCCCTTATTCTGATGTGGATTTTGTCAATACACAGAAGCAATAAGTTTTTTTTAATTACATTTATATGCTGCCCTTCTCCGAAGACTCAGGGTGGCTTACAATTTTTAGGATACAAGTTAATTCCCCTCCTTTTTTCTTCTGGGAACATAGCTGAGAAAAGTTTCCCAGGAAGTTTCTTTCGGAGCTGGAATTTTTATGGCCCCTACTCCTTTTGCTATCTCTCCAAGAGGTGACAAGTTTCCAGACATCTGGGCTCCAGTCCCCAGTTGTATATTGTGTGCAAGTTATACAGATTCAATATAAGGTTTAAGATATTCAGGTTACATCAAAAAGGATTACTTGTACCAACTCCCCCCCCCCACCTTCTTCTTCCATTGAAGAATGGCAGATACACGGATCTGACAGACGGACAGATACAGAGAGAGTAATTATCAGGCCATTTTTCAAAGAATTTGTGTCTAGCAGTTTTTTCTTCGATGAAATAACATTACTGGCATAGCTCCTACAACATTTCTTGCAGTACAGATTTTGAAAGCAATTTATTTCAGATAGATCGCATTTACATAGAAACTGCATGCGGTCCTTTGCTATTTTGACTTACTTTCTTTTCCATAATAAGATAAATTATTTTTGCTCATTTGGTTTTGTTCTGACTCATTGTCCCTATTTTTTTCAACATCATACCAATTTCAAGTGAGTGTAAAGCATGGCTACCATGACATTTTCTCTGTGTTCTCTAAACAACCAGGATCACTGAAGATAAAGAAAGCATAGCTAAATAAATGGCATAGTTCCAACACAAGGAAAAGGTATATGTACTTTGAATTCTCGTAAACTATATTAAAAAACTACTACCTGTAAACTTTTAAGGGAAAAATTGTGGATTTTTGGATTCTAAGTATTTGTATTGAATTTTGCCATTGAATGTTATCAAAATTTCATCTGGGTTTTATTAAATTATATAGGAAGTCTGAGGGAGTGTCAAGTTGTTGTCATGGATGAAACCTAGAGCATCCAGGAATACATCAGTAAGATGGTACCCACAGATGAACTGCTGAGAAAATGCCTGAAGATCAAGTAATTGAATGCTATGACTATGTACTGTAAGTAGCATTGTATATAGGAACATCTGCACAACATATGGGATAGACCTTCCCAAATCCATATGGAAGTCTCACAAAAGATAATGGAGAATAACATGGCTGAGACCCTGTAAGAGTTCCAGATCCAGAAGGACAGATCAGACTGGCCAATCAACCAGATATTATGGCAGTACACAAGGATAGCAGTGAGGATAGATGGAGCAGTACCAAGTGATGGCAGTATGAGAAGCTGGAGAAGTAGCAGCATCTGAAAGAGAAACTAAACATGATGTGGAAAGTAAAGACCAAAGTGGTTCCATGTAATGGTTAGGAGAACTTGAGGTTGTGTCTCCTAAGCTGGGAGAATGGCTCCAACAGATCCCAGAAACAACATCAGAGCTCCTTGTCCAGAAGACTACAGTGCTAAGAAAAGCTGAAATACTACATGGAACCCTTAAATTCACAAGACTCTGGTACTGAGATTGGGAAAGATATACCCCACCCATAAGAGTGAGGAAGAACTTTTTTTAAGAACTACTATTGTGCGTATATATTCTGATAAAGAACCAGTTAAGGTTCCAAGCTAGAAGCCAGGGGACCCGCATTATGCATGAAAACTGTCTGAGAACCTTTGGGCCAGTCATTCTCTCTCAGTCCAAAATGTTAGGCTCTAGTGCAAGCCAATTAGTCAATTTCTTTCACACACACAATGTATCACACAGTTGATAAAAAAGTAGACACTGGACTTTCAGGAAAATGTTAGAAAGAATATACACAGAGAGAGACAGACATAAACAAACCTTTTTTTAAAAAAAAATGAAGTTTATATTTAAATTTGGGGTATTTAAACAGCATTATTGTCATATGTTTGTGCAGCCCTAAAGTGGAAGAAAAGCAGCCTTTGTAACTTGGAAGTACGTAAAATACTATTTTAAGCAATGTATTGAAACTCAACTTCATTAAACATTGAGTGCTGCTGTGACTACTGAAGAATGGATTCATAATAAAGGCAATTATATGAGGATGTGAAGAAAACTGGGAATTATTAAGTGAACAGTAATGAACACCTTGCCATCTGAAGATGGATGATAAGGAACTGCAGTCAATATGCCATTAGCAAGTCCATTATAACCTTGGAAAAGAAACATGCTTTACTATAGAAGGCTAACACAATAGAAAGTGAACTTTAAATAAAAGTGTGTATGATTATAAAAGTTGAATGAATCTTTTCATGACACCTATTGAAAACAGTTTTCTTTTTTAAATTCTTTCTCCAGAATATTATGCAACTTTCAATTGCTGTAATTTCTACTTCAATAGCTAATGAAGTTAGTGTTCCAACACAGACTCTCATTTTGTAGGTGCTTAGGAAAAACTGAATTCTGGCAGAATAGGCCAGTAACAAATTTCTGACAATTAATAAACTTTATGGAGATGTCATGCTAAATGGTAGCAATAGCTTTGAGGTCACCCTTCTAACAGTGGCCTTTAGATTTTAATATAACTCAATAAGATTGTAAGAATTTACTATGCTTTACAGGTGATTTAACACCATGAACTTGGGGTGTGATGCTAGTTTGCCTCCTCGTGGTGCACCCTGGATAGCACAGAAGTGTGAACCAAATGAGTAGCAACAATTGGCAGCCAGACTACACTGAAGAATTGGCAGTTAACAACAGTTGGCAGCCAGACATCTTTGTAGAACTTCTGGCTCTCTAAATACATGGCAACCCATCTGTCTCCCACTCTTGAGCCACATTGCATAATTGGCTCTGCAAGGGCAGGAGGCCTTGGTGTAGGAGTACAACAGACTTGTGAGGAGCCCACTTCTTCCTGTGCACACTGATCTTCCTCATCTATTGGCTGGCAGGCTTGGATCCAGAGGGCTGTCTCTGGCATTCAGTCGACAGCTGTCTGGCAGCTTTGACATTGGTGCACAGTGGAAAGCTGGGTGTGCGCCTAGATACAGGCAGTTGCATGGATGGCCCTGCATGGGAAGTGCCAGGTTTGGGCCTTCCTTGCCAGCATTGGTCAGCTCTGAGCGGCATCCAACATGGTGCCCAACATAGTATCTGCCAGGACTCGTTGTTTGAGTGGGATCTTGTCTCTGCCCCTCAGTGTGACTGTGGGGTTTCTGGCAGAATATCCAGCACATTGTGTCTGGGTGTCCATCGGGAGCTTGCATCTGCCCAGTGTCTGATTTTTTTTAGTGTGGACCACCTTGTCCTTGAATGGTTTGGTGAACTGGACATTGACATTTGAGCTACTATAAGTCCATGTATTTGCCATATACTAAATAAATAAACACCATTGCTTTATAATAAGCATCACTGAACTTAATGGCTTTATAATATAGGATGAACTGTAAAGGACTATGTGGTTAAATACAATGCTTTCTGCAGTCTTAAGAAGCTTCTCCTGAGATACAATTCTGGCAGAACCAATTTACACAGATGATGATGGAAAGATTTTGATGGTGGAAATAATGGACAATAATGTAAAACACTCTTAATTGTAATTTATGCTCCAAAGAAGAATTTTACAGGAAATTACATATGAAAATAATTGAACTGGACTATATCAATATGTGTATGATGGGGGATTTTAATGGAATAATTAACGAGCAATTGGATTATAAAACACAGAAACCAACAAAGAAAATTAGAAAGACCAAAATCCTTTTTTTGAATGATAGAGGAAACAAATTTAAAAGATGCATGGAGAGAGAAAAATGTGGAAAATAAGCAATATACTTTTTATTCAAATAGATATGCATCATAGTCTAGAATTGATATGATATGGATGTCAGCAGAATTACTTTCTAACATACAAGAAATTGAAATAGAAACTAGCATTTGGGCAGACCATAATCCAATGACAGTTACCTGGAAAGGACAAAAGAGGAGATATAGATGGACTTTAAATAATACAATATTAAAGGAACAAGATTTTAAACAGAAAATTGAGAGAAAATTGGTTTTCTTTTTTAAAGAAAATAAAAAAGAGGATACATCTCTGGGACACAATGAAGGCCTACACAAGAGGTTTGATAATTGACTATACAAGGAAAAGAAATATTAAACAGAATTTTTTTTAAAAAATACTGGAAGATGACTATAAGAGACTAGAAAAAGAATTACAGAAATTTCCACCAAAAAAAGACATTAAAATTAAAATGGACATAACTAAACATAAAATGGGATTAATGGAGAAAGAGGAATTAGCACAAAAAATTAAAAACAGAACTACTTTGAAGATGCAAACAAACCAGGCAGATGGTTAGCTTATAAACTGAGAAAGGAAAGAGAATCAAGAAGGATTAATCAATTAACAGATGAAGAAGGAAATATTTGCTGTGGAAGTGAGGAGAAGAAAAAAATTATACAAGATTATTACGGAAAACTGTATTATCAAGAGAATATTCAAGAAGAAAAAATTAAGCAATATTTACAGAAAGCGAAACTGCCACAGATACCTAAAGACATTGAAACAATGTTAGAAGGGAATATAACGATGATGGAACTAACGGAAGCCTTAAAAAAACAAAATGTTGGAAAAGCACCAGGTCCAGATGGATTGCCGGAGTAATTTTATAAGACTTTTCAGGAAATATTGAATCTTCAATTATTAGAAGTCATGAATGAAGTTATGTCAAAGAAGAGAATACCCAAAACATGGTCAGAAGCATATATTACACTTATACCGAAGGAAGATACAGATTGACAGCAAGTTAAAAACTATAGACCTATTTACCTATTAAATTGTAGCGATGCCGGACACTCATGAAATAAATAAGCAGAGACCAGGTTCTCGGGATGAGTGACCCCCACTTCATGTTGAGACCACTCTTTTATTAGCTCCTTCCTACATCTTACACAATTAGTCACATGAAGGTAAAAACAAATTCATCTTGTGCTTAAGCAAGCATAATATTATTATAACATGTAGCAGATAAAACCACATCCCTATTCTCATGCTTGCTATTGCTGAATCACTATTGCTAAACTGCTAGCCTGACAATCTTTTTCCCACATCTCCCCTTTTTATTTATTACTGCAGAACGGTTAAATCTAAATATTCTTCATTTTCCTCCAGCACCACTGTGGACCGTCTGTCCTTCTCCTCACTGACTTGCAATGCTTTTACGGGTTCCACATAAACATCCTCGGACATATTGATATCTTGGTAAAGTTTTTCTGCAAAGCCGATTTCTTTAAACTTTTCTTTAAACAAGTAGCTACCATACTTATTAAATTTGGAAAACATTGCAGGCAACAACATACCCCCACTAACAATCCAGCCACTAGGATCAATATTTTTACAAATCCTGCCATCCACCAGGTAGCCATGACCACAAGGCTCCCCATATGTCCATAGCATTTTCCTCCTGGCCACCAGCGGATTATGTTTTATCATATCCTCCATATGCTGAATAGTATGAGTGATATTGGGGCCGTTGTCATGGATATAAGTACAACACATAGTGCCTAGCAATGCACAAACCCCTCCTTTAGCGGCCAAAATATAATCCAAAGCATATCTATTTTGCAATACGATTGTTCTAATCTCCTGCATTTCTTGATTGATGGCTTTAGGGTTTTTATTGTAAAATTGAACATATGAGTTGTCCAATTGTTAAGTTTATGTAGATCCCAGTAATTCATGGCTGCCCCTAGATTAGGTTGTAATCCTCTAGCTAACTGAGTAGACCAACTCCCTCCCAGAGTTAACCCGAGTCCAAAGATGGAACTCTCTCTTGTTACGCAGTCGTAATCCCTAGGCAAACTTTGATTCACCCAAACTGCCAGTGAAACCCATCCCAAGGCACATGTCCCAAACCACCCTCCAGGAATCTCAGGGTATGCGTTATGTCCACATAGCCACCACACTTCTCCTAAATACAAAGGCAATAATTTGTTCACCACCCATGTAGCATTAGCCTGTGTGATTATCATTCCTATTACCTGGCACATGTGTGCATTAAGAAACTTCCCTGTTGTCTGCTTACAGGATGTTGTGGTTGTTCCTTGGATTATATCACCCTTTGTACAGGTCAGGTTATGCTGTATACATTCACAATCCAGTACAATTAAAATTGCAGCTTTGCCTGAGTATAGGCAGGGTCAGTAGAGCATACTATGAGTACATTTGTCCATAAATGTAGCTGCAAAATTTGTGCAAGCAGCAAGTAAAAGGTTACAGTTTGTGGTTATGTGGTTGGAACAGGATATGCAGAAACAGACAGACAGCGCAGCTACATTCTCCACTGCTAATTTCCTTGTATGTGGTTCAGCTTTTACAGAAGCCTGCTAACAAAAGCAATTAATGATTTTATAGCAACATCTCCTCCGTTTTGTTTTTCAAAGATAGTCGTCTCCTTCTTCCTCGTAGGGTGAAGGGTGTTTTGTGCAAGGAGATGTCTTCAAGGGTCTGGTCAGTGGTGTCATCATCTTCATCCTCACTGCTCATGGTGAAGAGATTTTGTTCTGATACATTATCCTGTGGCACGAGTTGATAGGTACTGCATACTGGGCGAACAGCAGGCAGTGGATGGAGATAGTAGAGGGCTGAGAGGTCCAGATGGACAAGGTCAACCAGGTGACTTCCTCAGTTCCTAGCTTGAAGGAGGCATGTGGAACAGAGTCGGCAAGCAGGACAGCAGAGGAGACCAGAAGGCACAGAAGTACAGGAAACATCTCCGCCAAATGCTGTGGCTTGTGGCTCAAGGTTACTTCACAAGGTAGGGTCTGGTGTGTCTGATAGGAACCCAAAGCACTCTGTCAGGTAGTTGGATGGCTGCATAACCTCACCCCAGGTGATGAGATCGGCGGGCCCTTTCCAAGTCAGGTCAGGTAGCAACGATAGTACCTGTGGTTTGGGTAAATCTGCAGAAGAGGGAGAGGAAAATGGCTCTACAGCGGTAGTTAGCGGGTGGCGGTTAGATTAACAAAATTCAGAGTATATAAGCATAGGTTCAGGGTATTTTGTATCGCTGGGAGGCCAGGGGGATTTTTCCCCTGTTTCAAATTTCGATTGAGTGCATGTTTAAGTGTCTGGTTGCGCGCCTGCCAAGGCTTGGCCCTGGCTATTGTAAGGTATTCAAATTTGTGAATAATATCCCATCAATTACAAAACTCTGACATGGCAGAGCTTGTGTACGCAGGACCATTATCAGTTTTTAGCTCTTTTGGGCGTCCCAACGATGCAAAGGTTCGAATACAGTGATTGATCACTTGTTTAGAGGCTTCCTCTCTGAGAAGTGCCATAATAAACCCTGAAAACGTATCAATGGAAACATGTAGATATTTCCAGGGGGCAAAAGGAGCATATTGGGTAACAGCCATTTGCCATATTTGGCAGGCCTGTGTGCCTCTGGGGTTGACTCCATAGGAATAGCAATAGCCTGCTGACTACAAGTGGGGCATTGTTGCCCGATGGCCACTGCCTCAGCAGCTGTAATACCAAATTGTGTAATGAGCACTTTTGTATTTTTGTGAAAGTATGAGTGGCTTTCCCAAGGTGTTACAGGTTGTAAAGGCAAGATCAAATGCTGGCTGCATCGTCTGCCCTATTGTTACCTTCTTGGAGCACACCAGGGAAAGGTTGGTGGCTCCTAATATGAGTGACAAAAATGGATAATTTCGTTCTGCAATTAGGGACTGCAGAGTACAAAATAATGCCAATAAATCAGGTTCAATAGATGGCTATAGTATGAGCCAAATATTGTTAAAACAATTTGAAAACATACAAGCTATCAAGAATCAAATTAATTGGGACTTTAGAAAAAGCTGAAATGCCAAAATTGCAGCGGCCAATTCAGCACGCTGTGCAGATTTTGTGGTGGGTTGTTTTTGTCTTAAAAGGATTAAAGAGGGGTTTGGAGATAGCTTGCAGGTATGGTTTCAGGAGAAAGAAAAATAACACATCAGTATTGCAGTTACTAAACAGATAAATCAGTTTCAACAAAATGGAGACACAACAGATGAGAAAAGGAAAAACTGAATTCAAATGCTTCAGGAAAAGGATGAACAGATAAAATCATTTAAACACACAGTAAATGCAAGGATGAAACTTTTCTTGTAAATGAACTTAGAACATTTGTTAATAACCCTGGGTTTTTCTTAAAAGCACAGAGAGGAGAGAAAATTTAACTCTTCCTCATCCGGTCCAATTGGCCAGATCAGACCAGAAGAAGACAATCTCTCAGTGTTTTTAATTTTAACAATTTAAAATTAATAAGGGATCAGAGACACTTAACAGTTGCAACAGTTACCTCTAGAACACACAAAGTCTTAGACACACACACGCAAGCAGCACACATACCCACACACAGACACAGAGGAAAACAAAACTCTGAGGTTTACACACACACACACAAAGACACAGAGGAAAACAAAACTCTGAGGTTTACACACACACACTGATCATTCCACAATAAATCTCAGTTAAATTGGGGAAGGCATAAATCTTAAGGAACAAACCATATGGTAGCATAGAAGATAAAGAGACAGATCTTTTAAGACTTTTAGAGGCAGAAGCACGATGTGGAGCACTTGAACTCCTGCTGCATTTTGAGTATACTCCATATTGTAAACATTACTACCTGCTTTCAGCTGCCTCTAGAAGTTGAGCTAAATCTAATGCTGACCGATGCCACCAATGGTGTTAACAGTCGCCACAGTCCACATTTGCATTTTCAACTGCTAGTTTTAAAAGCAACTCCTCTTGGCTTGTGGGTTATTAATTTGTCGCTCAATGGCTAGTTTTAACCTATCAATAAAAGTCCCATAATTTTTCCCCATTTTGTTGTTTAATGTTAGCAAAACTCTTTCCTCCTTCTTTTCCTTCCACTTTACTTAATGCCACAAAGACGCCAAAATAATAATTGGATAAGCTTCATCAGGCAAATCTTTCTGTTGATCTACTGCAGTGAATTGCTCCCTGACCCATATGATCTGGAATAATTTGTGCTGTCCCTCTGGCAAGAGTTATTTGCTTATAATGAAAGTCAAATACTACATATTGAGGGAGTAAGTAGCATTTTAAATAAAAGCCTTCCAATCTGGGGTATCATAAGATTCCCTCAATCCCAAAGCTTCTAACAAAGCCTTGGTATAATGACTATGTATGCCATAATCGGCAGTTGCCTGTTTTATCTGTTTTAATGCACTCAAAGGACCGGCTTCCAAATCCTTTGAGGATTCAGTTGTGCATTCATGTGTACTTGAACAGGAACGCTTCCAATCCTTCCACATCTTCTAACCCAAACTCTCCCTTTCTAACCCTTCCAAGATAGTTTGCTGGATACATGATGCTAATCCCTTTCCCCCAATTCTTCCATTTGTAAGTTGATGTTCAGTGGGGGGGAAACTCTGGTGCTGATGGGTGATCTAATGACTGAGGCAGCCCACCACACCGTGATTTACTCTCCTCCTTTGGCTGAACTACTTGAGGAGAATATGGGGTAACTCTTCCCTATTAAAGATGTCAATTCCATAGGATTTTCATGTAATTAAAATCTCCATCAATTTTCTCCACGCCACCAACTGCTCTGCTGGAGCCCTGAGCTTGATGCAAGGCTTTCCACATTTTCTTCCATGTTGATACCTGCAGACTACCTGCCCGGTAGCTTGGGAATTGTTGCCATAAATATATTAATAACTTTCTAATGTCTTTTCTGTGGATCTTAATCCCAACACTTTTAAAGAGTCTAACTTCTATAATTCCTGGATATGCTTGGATTTGCTCCCATAGCACTGTATCAGTTTGTCCAGCAGAACTGATGAGAGATATACCTTCGTGAGCAATATAGAAGAGGATCTGACCGTAAAGACATTGAAATCAATCGGGTCACATGTAGAATGCGGACCTCATGAAATAAATAAGCAGAGACCAGGTTCTCGGATGATTGAGACCACTTTTATTAGCTTTTCTTGAATCTTCACAATTAGTCAATGAAGGTAAAAACAAATAAAAACATGTCAGCAAGCATATATTACATTATACCACAAGATACAGATTGACATTGCTAAAAACTAGCCTGACAATCTTTTACCCACATTAAATTCAGACTATAAAATTTTTGCTTCATTTTTGCAGAAAGATTGAAAAGATATTTAAATAATTTCATTCACGTTGATCAAAATGGATTTCTGCCAAAAAGACAAATTAAAGATAATATGAGAAGAATTCTGGATACTTTGGAATATTATGAGGCATATCCTGAAAAGCAAATGGCTTTGATGTTTTTAGATGCTCAAAAAGCCTTTGATAATGTGAGTTGGCGATTTATGTTATTGCAATTGGTACAAATGGGCTTTGGCAAAAAATTTATTCAAGCCATTGAATCAATATACCATAAACAAACTGCAAAGGTTATGATAAATGGAGAATTAACAGAGTCAATAGATATAAGAAAAGGGACTAGACAAGGTTGTCCACTATTGCCTCTGCTGTTTGTGTTAACACTGGAAGTGCTGAATAGGAATATTAGAGAAGAAAAAGAAATAAAAGGAATGAAAATCAAAAAGGAAGAGTATAAATTGCAAGCTTTTGCAGATGACCTGGTATTTATATTAGAGGATCCATTGGAAACAGCACCTAAATTAATAGAAAAGATAGAAGAATATGGAAAAGTAGCAGGTTAAAAAATAAACAAGGATAAAACAAAGATATTAACAAAGAACATGTTAGCAAGACGAAAGAAGGAGTTGGAGGAAGTTTTAGAAATCCAGGTCACAGATAAGGTTAAGTATTTAGGGATATATGTTACACCAAGATGTAGTACATTGAAGGAAGACAACTATCTTAAACTCAAACAGCAGATCGCGACAGATTTGGAAAAATGAGAAAATTTACAATTATCATTGATTGGGAGAATATCTACAATTAAGATGAATGTATTGCCTAGATACATTCATCTTAATTGTAGATATTATACTTATTCCAGACAATTCCAATTAGATTAGGAAAATAATTTTTTGAAGACTTAAATAAAATTGTGTTGAAATACATTTGGCAGGGTAAGAAAGCGAGAATAAAACTTAAACTGTTACAAGATGCAAGAATAAGAGGAGGGTTTGCCTTGCCCAGCTGGGAATTATATTACCAGGTGACAAATTTGATGTGGGTAAAGGAATGGATAACATTAAGAACAGTAGATTGTTGACTTTAGAAAGACATGACCTGCTGTTGGGATGGCATGCTTTCCTCTGGTATAAGGGAACTAAAACACAGGAGTATTTTAGAAGACATTATATTCGAGAGGCATTGTTTTTACCTGAGAGAAGATGAAAAAGCAATATCACTTAAAAATTATATTATGGATATCTACCATTGAAGCTTTTTCTTATCCAGTAATATATAAAAAGGAACATATAGTTAGATATGGTGAGATATTGAATGAAAAGGGTGAACTTAAATCTATGCAAGCGTTGGAAGAACAAGGTATAAAAATGAATTGGTTTTCATATTTTCAAATACAATCTAGATTTGATGAAGATATTAAATTAGAAGGTATTTATGATAAGTTGACTGAATTAGATAAAATTTTGATAGGTACTGATGAAAATGTAATTTAAAACTTTATGGACATTTATTAGAATTTAAATTGGAGGAGGAGCAAGTTAAAGAAATGATGATTGCTTGGGGGAAAAATTTTGGATATGGGATTGATTTAGAGAAATGGCAAAAATTATGGTCTCAAAATTATAAAATGACAATGTCAACTGCTTATAAAGAAAATTTGTATAAGATGTTTTACAGGTGGCACTTACCCCTGACGAGAATTGCGAGAATGTTTAAGAACAAATCAGATAAATGTTGGAAATGTCATCAGATACCTGGCTCATATTACCATATGTGGTGGATGTGTTCGGACGCAAAAAGGTATTGGACTAAAATCCACACATGGTTGGAAAAAATGATAAAACAACATATAGACTTTAAGCCAGAGATATTTTTATTGGGAATTATACTGGAAATGTACAATAAAGAATTGAAATATTTGATTGTAAATGTGTTGACAGTGGCTAGGATTGTATTTGCTAAGAACTGGAAAAATGAAAAAATACCTATGAAGGAGGAAGTTATTAAGAAAATTATGGACTGTGCTGAAATGAGTAAATTGACATTTGAAATTAGAGTACAAGAAGATAAACAATTTTACATGCTAAGGGATTTGTTTTATCAATGGTTGGATAAAAAGACATGGTAATGTAATACATTAGGAAATCTTATAATAGAAGTTTAATAGATTGATATAAAATACAATACAAATACATATAACCATTGGATGAAAGTGTAATATAAATTTTATAACAAAATTGAGAATATCTCGTATAAATGATGGAATAAATAGTTTAGTCATGAATGATTAATAACTGATAAATATATAAGCATATCTTAGATTGACAATATGAGAATTTATATAAACTGTGAGCGATGACTACGAAAGGATAGCACAAAAGATTTGTAACCAACTGACACACTGTATGTATATAAAATGGAAGATGGTTTTATGTTTTTTATGTTTTGTCTGTATATGTTTGTTTTAAAAAATAAAAATCTTTTTTTTTAAAAAGAAGCTTCTCCAAAAAAGTTCATGAGCAATGTATAAAAAAAACGGTTTTTACAATAATAAATAAATCCATCTGATCTGAAGAATATTATCTTATTTGGGAGCGGGGTTTATGAATTTCATTGTTTTGTTTATATCACAATACAATGTGAATGGTGAACTTTCTAACAAATAATTTCAATGAATTCCCCCTAGTTACAAGATTGAAGAATAAATGAAAGAATAAATCAGTATTCCACATTCAGTAATATAAATTTAATAGGTTAAATCAGTGGTGAGACCTCATAAGATACAGCTCCTGAAAACCTTCACAGTACTTTTCAAAGTATATTTTTGTTTCCTAAGTATACCTTTTGCTATATTTATACTTCGGTGTGACGGAATGTAGAAATGATTACATCCATTAGGAAGAATTGTACTAACTATATTTAATTAAATTTAGGCCAACAATGAATTTCTGGGAATTATCAGTCTTATGTAAAATGAAAGCTTCTTACAAATTTTCCTGAGCTATCTGTATGAATTATTTTTTTAATGAAGTAATGCAAAAAATGAAAGTGTATCATATTTTAATATTAAAAAATAATTTATAGCAGAGATTGTGAGATAATTGTGCCAAGGCTGGATACTCTCACATGCTATCACATAGAGCCTTACTTTTCTACAGGTTTAAAAGGGAACAGGACACCTCTACAGAAGTATGTGAGAATTTCTGTTTGTAGGAGAGCGTGGATTGGCTTTTCATCAGAAAGACCAAAGCTGCTATAAATTGATGAAAGCAATGCAAAGCAAAGAACCAAGATTTGCAGAGTAGGTACACAATTGTTATAGCCTAACAGAGAAATAGGTCTTTGATGGAATCTGGCATCAAATCAACAATGTAATGTGCATCAAAATTGGCAAGTTTCTGTCTGTGTTTCCTTTTATCCCTCCAACTCAGCATGATAAAAACTCAGGCTGAAAAAAATCATGCAGCTGCAAAGCTTTTACTGATAAGGGAAAAGAAAGTGGAAGAAGATCCACATATGAGGTTGCTGAACAATCAACAGGCCAGAAGTCAGGGAATTTTCTGCACCTGAAGTAAAATTACTGGAAAGAAATGCATAAGTGAAGCTAGAGATGAGCAAGACAGGAAGAAAAATATAGCAGAACAACTGCAGTACAAACAGAAAAATAAATCAGATTAGCCTAGTCTGAAAAAGAATCTGCTGGATTCTGATCATTCATTTTACACAGGCTTAAGTTTCTTTTCCTATAGACATTTCATAAAATCATTTTTGCAGGCTGGGCTATTAGCTAAAGTGCTTTTTATGATGTTACTAGCTGGATACCCATGCTTTGCTACGAAACTATGTGATCGGGCTTAGTTTTTAGGGAGGAAAATAAGGGGGGGAATTCTGCCTCTGCTTACTAGCATCCATTGGTATTCATCTGGCTAGCATCCTGTCAGTGTGTGAGACAGTTGAGGGCTGTTTGGAAACTGAAACAGTATTTGCTGTGTGAGCAAGAGGGAGACAGCAGGGAGCCTGGGTATGGCTTAGCTCAACTGTTCTGTACTAAAGCTGGTTGCTGTTGTGAAACTAAAACTGAAACTGAAACTCCTGTCCTCTACTTGTGTTTTGCATTTGGAACAGAATTCTTTTCAGGTGGAGAGGGGAGTAGGACTCCTTAACATCAGAGCATGTTACTAATAATATAGGAAATACTAATGCTCTGATGGTCATTTGGAAAATCCTTTCTTAGTGAGCACCTAGAAGCCAAGAGGAACATATGTGCCAAATTTCAAGTTTGTAGGCTTTACGGTTCTGGAGATTTTGTGATGATGCATGAGTGGTATTTCGCTTTTATAGAGAGAGAGAAATAAAAATGCTTAAATATCTGTTGTTGTTTTTTTAAATACTTATAGAACTGCTTTACAATTTAAGTCTTTAGACTAGTGTTTTCTAAAAACAGCATATTTTAAGAACATTTGTATTTCTTACATATTTATTATTCAGGATGCTGAACTTTCAGCACTTGTGTGGAATTAGCTGTTGAATGTTAAAATGAAATACTAAGAATCATACGTGAAATGAGTACAATAAGTGTAAATTCAAATTATATATACATAAAGAAAGTCATTGATTTACATTTTTGTAGAAAAAACACTATAAATAAAAAACACAATATTTTTGGACTCTTGCCTGAATAATCAGGACCAATGTAATGCAAAAAGAAGTAAACTTGTTTGTATTTAAAATGGTCAGAGAATACAGGTGAAACTCAAAAAATTAGAATATCGTGCAAAAGTTCATTTATTTCCGTAATGCAACTTAAAAGGTGAAACTAATATATGAGATAGACTCATTACATGCAAAGAAAGGTAGTTCAAGCCATGATTTGCCATAATTGTGATGATTATGGCTTACAGCTCATGAAAACCCAAATCCACAATCTCAGAAAATTAGAATATTACATGCAATCAATAAAACAAGGATTGTACATAGAACAATATCGGACCTCTGAAAAGTATAAGCATGCATATGTATTCAGTATTTGGTTTGGGCCCCTTTTGCAGCAATTACTGCCTCAATGCGGCGGGTATGGAAGCTATCAGCCTTTGGCACTGCTGAGCTGTTATGGAAGACCAGGATGCTTCAATAGCGGCCTTCAGCTCTTCTGCATTGTTCGGTCTCATGTCTCTCATCTTTCTCTTGGCAATGCCCCATAGATTCTCTATGGGGTTCAGGTCAGGCGAGTTTGCTGGCCAATCAAGCAGAGGAATCCCACGGTGATTGAACCAGGTTTTGGTGCTTTTGGCAGTGTGGGCAGGTGCCAAGTCCTACTGGAAAATGAAGTCAGCATCCCCATAAAGCTTGTCTCTGGAAGGAAGCATGAAGTGCTCCAAAATCTCCTGGTAGACGGCTGCGTTGACCCTGGACTTAATGAAGCACAGTGGACCAACACCAGCAGATGACATAGCTCCCCAAATCAACACAGACTATGGAAACTTCACACTGGACTTCAAGCATCTTGCAGTCTGTGCCTCTCCATTCTTCCTCCAGACTCTGAGTCCTTGGTTTCCAAATGAGATACAAAAGGTGCTCTCATCAGAAAAGAGGACTTTGGACCACTGAGCAACAGACCAGGTCTGTTTTTCTTTAGCCCAGGTAAGACGCTTCTGACGACATTTGAAGCCCATGTCCAGGATCCATCTGTGTGTGGTGGCTCTTGATGCACTGACTCCAGCCTCAGTCCAACTCCTTGTGAAAGTCCCCAACACTTTTGAATGGCCTTTTCCTGACAATCCTCTCCAGGCTGCGGTCATCCCTGCTGCTTGTGCATCTTTTTCTTCCACACTTTTCCCTTCCACATAACTTTCTATTAATGTGCTTTATACAGCACTTTGGGAACATCCAACTTCTTTTGCAATTACCTTTTGAGGCTTTCCTCCTTATGGAGGTGTCAATGATGGTTTTCTGCACAACTGTCAGGTCAGCAGTCTTTCCCATGATTGTGATTCCTACTGAACCAGACTGAGAGACCATTTAAAGGCTCAGGAACCCTTTGCAGGTGTTATGGCTTAATTAGCTGATTAGAGTGGGACACTTTGAGCCTAGAATATTGCACCTCTTCACAATATTCTAATTTTCCGAGATTGTGGATTTGGGGTTTTCATGAGCTGTAAGCCATAATCATCACAATTATGGCAAATCACGGCTTGAACTATCTTGCTTTGCATGTAATGAGTCTATCTCATATAATAGTTTCACCTTTTAAGTTGCATTACTGAAATAAATGAACTTTTGCATGATATTCTAATTTTTCGAGTTTCACCTGTAAATCACAGTTTTTGTCTGATGTTATGAGTTTCATTATCATCCATTTTGAATGAACCATTTTCCTGATTATAGAGTTTGAATTATATGTAATCATGGTATCTGTTCAGATGTTAATTGCTTCATTCTTTTTGCAGTTCTAGAAGATTATATGAAACTGATTAGTTTCCCTAGAAAGTGAGTAGTATTCTCTATCTGTATCATTACCTTTGCAAGTTAATCAGTGAAAAAGTTGACTGACATTTTTCCTGATCTGAGAATACCAATACACCTTCAGTATATATTGTGACATCTTATTAAAATTTTTAGCATAAGGTTGAATCAGATTATAATTCAATTTTGTACTGGGGCATATTTGCTGGAGTTTCAAAAGTCATATAGGATAAGGTATAAAGGATAATTTGACAGTCTGAAATAAATTCTTTCCAAGATCTCTTTGAGTTGCCTAGTTTGATTATAGGGCCTTTCTTGACACAGTTGCATGAGATTTTAAGGCACAACAATAAAACATCCTTTTGGATTTGTGTAAAAAATCTAAATCAGAGGTTATATTTCACTGTCATTATTTTAGAAATTTAATTCATTGCATTTATCTTGTTGGAAATGTAATTAAATTAATATTTTCTTTAAATGTGTTGTTCAGTCTGAGAAATAGGTTATTCTGTGCATTAACTCAAATTTGAGATTTAATATTTTCAAATGTTTATATTCAAGTTTATCTTTACCACATGGGAAATGACATTTGGATAAACAAAATGGATTCTCTGTACCTTATATCTGACCAAAGACAGATCTAAGAATTAGAATGACAAACATATGGTTCCAACTATTCAGTACTGTGCAAAATTATTATACTGTAATTAGTTTAATTATGGATAACTGTGACAAATTTATAAATTAATTATAAAACCCACTTACTGAAATTTAGAACTAGAAACATACACACACACACATACATACATACATACATATATACATACATACATATATACATACATACAAGTGGTGGTATTCAGCAGGTTCTGACCAATTCTGGAGAACCGGTAGTGGAAATTTTGAGTAGTTCAGAGAACCAGCAAATACCACCTCTTACTCGATATTTTATAGTATCCTTCCCCTGCTACGCCCACCAAGCCACGCCCACAGAACCGATAGTAAAAAAATTTGAATCCCACCACTGATACATACATATATATACACACATACACACATATTTACACATACATATACAGTATATACAATACATATACATATACATATATATATATATTCACAAAGAGCACCATACCTTTCATATATAGATATAAATGTGTGTGTGTGTGTGTGTGTGTGTGTGTGTTTGTGTGAAAGATATGGTGCTCTTTGTGAAATCAATGTAACGACTGAGAAAGTTCAACAGCCTGAGTGTTGTCAAATTTAGCTGCCATGATCCACTCCTTTTCCTACGAATGAAGAGGCCATGGCAGTTCACAGAAAGAAAATAGCTTCATCGGGCATGGTATTTATATATTAGATACATATTACTAATAAATTTTACTTGTATTGCTTTACAAAATGTCATTGGCACTATTAGGTCACTTATCATGAAACATAGCACTGAATGTCTGATATCTTTTCCATCACATTCATTCACAGCCAAAGAGATAAATTACGTACAAAAACAGGGAAGCAGTAGATTTGAGTTAGGAGATTAAATTAAGTGACTGTTTTTCCTGGCTCTGTTACCTGGTTTGTTTTTATTGTTGTGTGGATTTTAATTTTTTGTCATTGAGAACTGGGCAATCTACAAACTGAATAAACATTTCAACCAACATATGTACAGAAATTTTACCTATATCATTAATCTCCATCCACTACTACCAATTTTCAATCCACAAAAAAAGAATCCACTGAATGCAGTTTTAATCCTTGTTCCTTAGAAGGCTAAGATTCAAAACATAATTTAAAAATATGCACAATTACACAACTGTAGTTTTATTGTCTTGTTCACTCATCCAGGGAAAACTATCTAAAAAACATCAGATATGGATTACTTTGATTTTTTTTCATAGACTGGCTTTCCATTACAGCTGAGAGATTCAAAGAGAAACCAGGAGAAACCTGTTATTGTGTCATAGCAAAATAGAATAGCTAGAATTCTGGTAAAAAAAAATCAATTTATTAGAATTTACTGGTCTTATGAAACATTTACATTTCTCATGAATTACAGTATGTACTGATTGAGTGCCATCTATGAAGGTTTGATGCTTGAGAAGTTACAGTTTGGCATTTGATCTATCAAGGATGAAACATTTGTCTGTGGCTTTCTTTGATGACCAAGAACAAACCAGCAAATTGAAATAGCTTCACACAAGTTACTTAAGTTGCCTACATACCCACACAGTGCCAAGAGTTCATGTAACATAGGGAGAAAATATCAAAGCAAATCAAAAGTTTGCAAATTTTCTACTTGCATATTACAGTATAGTATATACACCATAACCTTATGTTCCAAGTTTGATCTTCAACCTAACGAAGAATTATTCACAACTAAATGAAGACAAACAACTTTTCATGATGAAACATGGCACATGACTGACTGAAGAGAAAAGGTGTATAGAGATATAAACAAATGAATAATGCACAAAAATAAAAGTGTTGCTATACTGTGTTATCAGTGTAATAAAACACCCCAGTCTACACAATAGGCTAATATGCTATTTAATTTCACTTTCTTAAGCCCTTGATTGCTGAAAATTTTTGTATTACAGAGAGAAAAAAACCAGCTGTAATGCTTTGCTAATGATATCAAAGTGCCTTTTTAAAACTCATTCTTAACAAAGAGATAATGACATTTGTATAATATATAACATTTAATATAGTCCTCATTTTCAAGATTATAATATTCTTTTAAAGTCAGAAATTGAGTTTTAAATCACAACATTTGATCTTGATTATACTGTACTTTTCCTATACTAGATAAACTTAGCTGCAAAATTAACACCATAATAATTGGCTTGCATTTTCCATGCAATATTTTTACCATTTATGTTTAGAACCCTTTGCAATAGAGCAAAAAATCAGACATGCTGTTAAATATTTGGATTATCATGAATATCTTTTCAATTGAAACTAAATAATTTTTTATCATTTTGAACAGCAACAGTGAAAAAATAATTTCTTTTAATACTAAATTTCAATTCTTATTTTGATAAATTCATTGTAATAACTGACAAAGTATTCTATTTAATAAAAAAACATTTTCTCAAGGAGTTAGCTTATATTTAATGGTAAAAGGTAGTTGTGGCTCTAATTATTATCTTGTATTAATTTTGCATTAATCTTGCATTAATCTTCTAATTTTGTATATGAATTTTGCTGCATTCATTTTGTATGGTAAATGGTACAAAAACAAAAGCACAACGAAGTTTAAACAGAGTTATGAACAAAGTCAAAATATTATAACTATAAAAATGTAAAGGGAGCACTCTGTCCCTGCCATCCACCCCCAGGATCATATATCATTCTTCAATTTCCCCTGCCAGTTAACAGTACCAGTTCTTAATACTCTTTTGGGAGGCCAAGAAAGTGGGCGGCTGCCTCACCTTTGAAGGGTAAGATGTTCTAAAAAGTGAGGAATGTCAACTCATAAAATATTTCTCTGGTCTTTTAGAGTTGTCAACAGAAAGGGAGAGGGGAGCAGTACAGCAGCTTGCAAAATCAAACTGCATTCCGTAAATGTTTTCATAGATAGTTTCTAGGTGACCGAAGTTTCTGCCGCGCAAAATTCTAACTGGAGAGTATGATTGATGACTCTTGGCTAGGGATGTGTCCCACTGGAGAATATGAATTATGATACACCCAGGGAGTGGGGAGAAACCAGGGTTAAGGGTGACAATGAATGATGTGTCTCAGAGTCAGCTACATCTAGGAAGCACCGCATGTTTACTCCTAATAAATCTTCTTTAAGCTTTGAAAATCTGGCTAGAGACTCACAATTTAAATGGGGGTAGCTACCGGAGCCCTGACAAGGATGATGGCAAAGAAAGGTGTCTTCCTACATCTGACCAGTCAAAATTCTTTAACAGATGCAATCTACAACATACCATCCTCCCAGCTTAAAAATATGCATTCTTCTCTTGCTCAATTATAATTTGTTACAATCGGCAGAGCTGAGCAGGAACTGAAGTTCGTTCCTATTGGCTGAGCTGTCTGATAGCGAACCATATAAAGGGAGCTGTCAGACCGCGTCAGCTGTTGCTCACTCCTGTCAGCCGATCCGCACATTCAGCAGCTACCGCGCCAACCCGTTAACCATCAATAGTTACAGTTAATAGTTAATAGTTAATAAAGGTTATCTTATCGAGATCGTGGATGTCGTCTTTCGCCTTCACAAAACTGGCGACGAGGATGGGATCAACGCAGTGAAGGCACACAAGATTCCCAAAGGATTCAAAGTGCACCGTGAAGTTACCTCAGCTGGCTGACGAGATGTTTTCCCGTCCATCATTCCTGTGTTTCCAACCTACAACGGAGATGTGGTATTCTTACATTAATCGATTCAAGTGTTTCTTGGATGCTGCTGCCTTGGTGGACATATCAAATCACAGAAAAAAAGGTTATTTTCTAAGTTTCTGTGGGGCAGCTGTCTTCGATACTGCCACTGCTTTATTGGTACCACAATCTGTGAAAGAGGTTTCCTGGGAAGCCCTCTGGGAAATCCTTAGTAACCATTATGCCCCCAAGCCTTCCTGAATTGTGAGGCAACATGCTTTTAGGCGGCGGGCACAAGCGGAAGGGGAGACCTTTAGTATGTATATGGCTGCTCTCCAAATGGCAGCGTTGCAATGTGGTTTCAAAGAGCTTGATGATATGCTGCTTGATCAATTGGTTTGCAGAGTGAGACCTCAGACTCCTGTTGGCAAAGGGTGACCTCACTTTAAAAATGGCCATAGAAGAGGCTCAAACCTCAGAGATGTCTAATCTCTCTGCAGCTGAGATCCAAGGCGTGACTAGCAGCCCAGTGGCAAAGCCAAATGCTACTGTACATTTTGAAGAGTTTACCCCGATGAGCTTTTAGATTATGGCGAAGACATCAATCACCTCACCAATCACCAACAACTTTCACAGCAAAGAGGCTGGAACCCAGGAAACAAACCACAACAGTTTCCTACAGTGCAGATAATTTGTTTAAGTTGTGGGGGTAATCATTTAAGACCTGCCTGCAGGTTTAGCAATGCTATTTGTTTAAATTGCCAGCACAAGGGCCATATAGCTAGGGTCTGCAAATCTGGAAAAAAAAGTCACAACCGCAGGCTCAGCCGCCAGTTAGGTGCCAGAAACAAAGAGATGAATGTTTTACTGTTACCAGAGCATCTCCCACTGAATCTCTAAACAGCTTAGCGCAACAGCTTCACATGTAACCATCTCGTTAGAAGGTAAAGAGTGTCCAATGGAGATGGGCTCATCTCTTTCCATACTTTCCTGGAGCACCCTGAAGAGGCTGATTCCGACTCTCTAAGAAGCGACTTCAACCTTGCAATCTTTCTCTCAAAGACTATCTGTCAGCCTTCAAGATTTTCTTCCTTTGCTTTGCATCTTTCGGCTGTCATAAGTAACGGAGGGAGGAGTGGGAACATGGTTATGGGACATGAACTGGAGGTTTTGAAAAACAGAATTGTATAAGTTGAGGGGGGGAGTTTCTTGCTTAGGTTTCTATCTTATGCTATGCTCAGCCGCAGCTCTTTATCAAAATATTTCAAGGTCAATGGACAGAGGCCTCATCACCACCTGGAGATGCCCACATGGTGTTATACACAACTTTTAATTGGGTGGATACATTGAACTATTGTGGGTGGGAACGTTGCCATCACTTTGTATATGTGATTTGCATGCTCTTTCTCTCAGATTCAGAATTCTTTTGTTGCTACCACTTGAATTCCAGTAAAAGATATCTTTTTCTCTAATTAATGGAGTCTAAGTATTTCTTTCTTGGATTTTGAATGGAGCACCAGCTGACATTATTCTGAATCTCAGTTACCAGCCCACCCGGAGAATTAACAAATTTTTCCGAGGGGGCCTGAACACAATGTCTAATCCAGCCAGTGACCAAGAAGACCTGGGAGCGACTGGAGGGCCAGATTCCCTGCTGTTAGAGGCAGCAGGGGAAGCCGACTGGTTAGCAGATTTAAGTCTTGGAGAAAAACCAGCTGTAAAACCCAAATGGTCCCTGGGAGTCAGCTGGAAGGATCCTGAGGAAAAGCCTCCTCCAGGAGTGACCACTACCCATCAACATAGAAGAGAAGAGCCATGGCAAGAGAAGGAAAGGAAGAATTTTTTTACTAACTCAAGCCCTGCATCTCCTAAATGAAGTGGTCGGAGAAACTCAGGCTGATCAAAGGTATGCGGGGGAAGAGGGGGGAACAGCCCCAGCCAGAAGAATCAGAGCAGCTTCCCCCATAAATCAACCTAGGCCTGTGCAACAGGCAGCAGCAGCTCAGGGGCCCCTGGCAGGGGGAGTAATTGCCAGAAGGCATAGAACTCCAAAGGTGCCTCCATTGGAAGTAAAATATGGGGGGGGGGATCCCAAGGAGTTAGGATTCTTCCTGGCACAAGTCTGGAGCCATATGGAGGAATATGGGGAGGATTTTTCCTCTGAAGCAGCCAAAGTCAGATGTGTTACCAGGGCTCTTGAAGGAACCACTACCAACTGGATGGTGACTTTGCATAATGATAATGCCCCGCAGCTGATGAATTATGACCTGTTCATGACTGCGCTGCGGGCCACGTTTGAAGACCCAGTAGCTGAACATAAGGCCAGAATCAGGATGAAAACCATAAATCAGGGGCGGAGATCAGTGGCAGAATACACCCAGGATTTTAGAGAGCTGGCATGTCATATTCAAGGCTGGTCCCAGGGAGCTCTGATAGAAGTTTTTAAAGATGGATTGAATGAAGATGTTTATCAAAGCTGTATTGCCAGAAGAGACCCCAATGAGCTGCAGCTGTGGTACGTGCTGGCAGCAGAGGTGGAAATTGATCTGACCCAAAACAGGCATCGGGGGGCCCTTGGTTGGAGCAAGTCCTCCCCCACCAACCCTCGAGAAGCCTTAAAACCTCAAAAGGGAGTATTGACGGCAAAACCCAAGACCACTGCTTGCTTCCGATGTGGGAAGGAAGGTCAGTGGGCTGCAGACTGCCCTTCTCCCTAAGGACTCAGGGCGGCGAACAATAAAAACCGAACAATTACAATAAAAATAAATTAAGCAAATACAAGCCTAACGAACAGTTAAAAATTAAAACAATTAAAATAGCCCTCCCCCCCCGGGTCAATCCAGACCGGCCTGTTGAAACAGCCAGGTCTTCAGGTCTCGGCGGAAGGAGCAGAGTTCAGGGGCCAAACGGAGATCCACGGGGAGCTGGTTCCATAGGGGGAAAACACCCATCAAATGCTTTGTTTAACATGGGCTGGGATTTAATGATGAAATAAGTCTTTTAGTTTAAGAAATACAGTATATTTGAAATGATCCCAGCTAACGTTTACACAGCAGAATGAAGATGGTGTGAAGCAGGAGATAAAAACAGGCAGACAAAGAAACAGATGCAGAAACTCTTCTCCTTCTGCAACACACAGTTACCAACAGTGCCAGTCACTTCTTAACTAGACATCTTTTGAACACAAGTTTAGACAATAAATCAATGTTCAAAAGAACTTCAGCTAATAATTTATTAGCTGATCTTTTTTGAACATGGGATTTGGTGCACTAAATTATGTTCAAAGGAAACCCAGATAAATCTGATCAGCACCACAAGGAGGGCTGCAAAGTAAAACAAGAGAGAAATGTCTATCTCTTTCTTCTTTTCCATATAGTCCTTACTTCTTTTCCCTTCTGCCAGTCAGCTACTGGTTTGGTGTCACAGCCTAAAACGACACTGGCAGAAAATTAAACAAAACTGCTGTAAATCTATTCACTTACTAGCCAAGTTAAGTTATAAAACCATAAATCTATTCATAGTCTTTCACTAATATTAGTTAGTTTACTTTATTGTCATTGCACCTTGTACAATGAAATCAAACACGATCTTCAGTGCACATCATGACCATGACCATGAAAATAAACACAAACATACATCCTTCACCCTTCACACATTGAACCGGAAACCCCCGACACCACACCAACACTGCACTATACAGCAGAATTCAAAAGAGCTACTGCCCTGGGATAGAAGCTGTTTTTCAGCCTATTTGTCCTTGTTTTTATTATCCTGTACCGTCTGCCAGATGGTAATAGTTCAAAAAAAGGTTCCCAGGATGAAATGGATCTTTGAGAATGTTTTGAAATTTCCTAAGGCAGCGGGAGCTATAAAGCTCTTCCAAAGAGGGGAGAAGGCAACCCATGATCTTCTGGGCAATGACGTTAACCCTCTGGAGTGCTGTCCTATCTGCCACTGTGCAATTGGCAAACCATACAGAGGTGCAGTATGTTAAAATGCTCTCTATGGTGCAGCGGTAGAAGGTCACCAGCAGTTTTTCATTCAGTTGTTGTTTTCTGAGAAGTCTCAGGTAGTATAATCTCTGCTGGGCCCTTTTGACCAGGGCTGCAATGTGGGTACCCCAGACATTAGAAAGGTGAGGAAGAATCAGCACCCAGAATTCCAACAGTTACAGCTCCAGGGAATTTAAATAGAGCATGGTCAAGTTAATCAGGAAGGTCAAGGAGTCACAGAAAACAAGCAGAAAGATTGTCAACCCCAAGAACAGTTTGGATTAGTTTTATAAGCAACCTTAAACGCATTACTTCCCTGTTCTCTTTGGCTCAAGAACAGCTTCTGCAGATTTGATCAGTCAAAGCTTATACTACCATCATCAATCTCTGGCTCTTTATCCATTGTATTCTGACTTCTGATGGGTTTAAAGATCTTGCTTCTATTTCCTGGTCAACATTCTCACTGACAGGCCAAGTAGAATTAGTACTAGGGTTGAAAGCCCATTTGGTGTAGTGGTTAAGGCATGGGAGACCAGAGATCTAGACCTGTCTTAGGCACAAAATCAGCTTCATGACCTTGGGCCAGTCACTTTCACTCAGGAAAAGGAAAGGAATCCCTGGGATTTTATTCCAATAGTAGTTGTCCACCACAGGGGCAGTGCTCATCTCCATTTCAAGGCCTTTGAGCCAGCACTGCAATTTTCTGTTATTTTAATCTAAGTAATTTAAATATATGTGTACAGTGCATGTATGCGCTTACTACTTTACTGAGAAGTGAATATTAAAAGTTCAGCTCAGGCAAGATTATCTAAATCTCTTTTCCAAACACACAGAAAATATATGATTTAAATTGTGGAAGAAGAAACGCTGGATTCATGTAGGCCAGAAATAATACATTAATTCAACAGTGGCCTCTTTCCATAGTAGCCATGTTATGGGGAAACTTGCTAATACTTCTCTGAGACTTTTCTAAAATTAACATACCTCAAAGATATAATCTAGCAAAGAAAGCTGATTGTAGGCCTAGGGAACCTCGGTGAAAATAAGCCCCAGAATCAAAGCAAATATTAAAGAACTTACATAAATGCATGGTGTATAGAAACAGAAGGAATATTGTGAGATATAGATGTAGAAAACTGGATGTATGGCCTTCTGTTCCTGGGAAAGATTTGTCTTGCTTTTAAAACAAAAGACAAAAGCAGATAAAGTTTCATAGTTCCACCTAGTGGTCAAAATGATATTCTAATGCATACATTGACTGTTGCCAACTATCTGCCACTACGTCTAATGAGAACACATATTATCATTATATAAACCAGATAACAGGAAACAAAGCCTAAAGCCTGCATGAAAAAGGGATATGCATAGCTGCTATCTTTGAGGACATCAATGTGATTTTTTTCAATATTTATCTTTAAAAACAATTTCTATTTTTATAGAGTAGAACAGCTTTAAATAATGACAGATCATTATTAGATTTGACCTGAGAATTTTGCTTAGATTAAACTTGGCTTCCACTGACTTCAAATATCATACAAAACCAAAATTATATCATCGTTCAGTAAATCGGTAGGCTTCTAACTGACCTCTGTGTAAAAATTCTAAATATCTATGCATTTCCATTTGTGTAAATGAGATGGATATACTGTTTTCAATTTTTCAATGCTAACTCTTCATTGCCACCATTCAGTGGTCTAAACTGAAGTATAAGAGATATTTTGTTGACTTAGCCCATGTTGCTCCTAGATCTATCACCATCGTCCTGCTCCAAAACTTTTCTAATTTTATCATAAAGTTAGCACAAAATATGCACAACCTGATCTCTTAGTTCATTGGAAATAATTCATTGGAAAATAACCCTAATAGTGGTTCAGGTTCTTTCTAAAATGTGAAATTAACTGAAAAAGAAGTAGAATTATGAATAAATTCTAGGTTTAATACATTCTGTATCCATCAAAGACATATATCTAACATTCATAATTGAAATTATGTTTTTGTCAAGAAGAATGCTGTGTTATTTTGGTGTTATTTTGATAAATGTTTAGTTATTCTGTTTTAACTGGGAAGACAAATTTATTGTGGCCTTCAACGAAACCTGATGGAAAAGTTATATATAGTTGTAGTTCTAAGGGTGGATTACTGATGTAATTCAGCAGCTTGAGGTTATTTCCATCAAATCACATCAATCTCTCCCTAGTACCAGCTGAAAAAGATACAAATTGTCTAAATAAATCCGACACAATAATAGTCAAATTTCCTAACACGAACTGATTTTAATTTCTAATTCAAACAATCCATTTTAGAGTGAATGATTTCTAATACTGATTGTGCTTTTTAAAAGTATTTTATTATAAGTGGCTCTGATAAAGTGACTGAAGGTTAAGCTATGCATTATATTTAATAAATATCTAAATAAATAAACATTTATTGCATATAACCATAAGCAGTCTGGTTTGTCCAGTTTGTGGAATGGCTACAGCAATCTTCTACACAGATTGTCTTCTAAAGTGGGAAATGTCAAATAGGTTCAATGTGTCTATTAAAATAATAATTTCCTACCTTACACAATTGTTGTAAAATAATAAGTACTTAAACCTGATGAAAAATAAGTAATTACTGAAGGTCAAACATAAAATTATATCAAGGTCCAGTGCAAGTCTTTTGTGACCATGAAAGTAAATTAAAAGCAGGTTGTCATACAAAGCAATAAAACTAGTACTTAACATATTAATAATATACTTTTTCTATTTAATTGTCTTTTTTAAAAAAAATGGGAAATACAGAAAGATTACACTTGTTAATGCCCAGAATTAGACCATTTAAATGTTGGAAGGGATAGATATGTAATAGTTAAATTAATTGTAATAAAAATAGAAATTCTTCATAGTTCCATGACATAGTGCTCCATAGTTCTTCATAACATAGTACACTAGTTACTGATCATAAAATAAATTTTACAGGCAGCAACCATATAAAAGTTTTATTTTAAAAAGTCATTAAAGGGAACTAACAATTAGCTTATAGCACAGCCACTTAAAGTGTATTCTCAAAAGATTTCGGGGTAGTTTGAATGCTTTCAAGCATTTTCATATTTAGCAATCAAACTGGAGAGAGTTAGACAACCATGATATCCACATAGCTATTTGTGGAGTATCCGGCCTCATTTTTACAGTGTTCTTGATTAAGCAGATTTGCACTGAACTTCATCAAGATGTTCTGTTTCACTACACTCTAGGTCACTGTTCCCCGGTGCACAGAAAAAATCCTGACAGCCATGCCCATTCTGGAACCTTGCAAAGAAAACAGCTTCTGTTCCTAATAACTGAATGGGTGTCATGGAGAATATGACATTTAATATGCCGTAGAACTTGTTGCATCACTCTTTGGCATGGACATTAATGTAATTGCCAAAATACTGGTTTTCTATCCTACTATGGTTCTAGATAAAGCATAAAATATTACATCCAATTAACAATTAAATTCAACCAATTAAAGGAAAAACCTATCAATCACTTCACTCGCTTCCTTCTTTCTTCCCTGTCTAAATCCTGGCATTTTACAGAACAATTGAAAGTGAAATATTATAAAAACCAGATCTTTCACAAAAGCATTCTTAATTATTTGATATTTCATTTGACCTTCAAATTTAGTCTGATTGATGGGATTTTGACTTGTTATTCAGATTTTGACTGAAGCCAATATGCACTTTTAGCTTGTTCTCATTGATCATGGGGCTGGGTTACATTTACCTATTCAACATGCAGTGCATACCAGCAGTGTTAGGGAGACATAACAGATCACTTGCCATGCCATAGATGCATCATTTCACTTCAACTCTTGCTTTCATTGAATTATGAACAAGATCTGGCTATTCACCCAAACATTTCAGTTTAATAAATAAAAGCTCAAATACTATTAAAAGTTCATACTATTCTATTTATATTGGAATAGAGATGTTGATAATGTAGCTATGTTGATTATGTTATGTTTCTTTATAATTTATTGTTATTGTACCAATTCTCAAATCTACTAAAATAAAATGTTTAGCATGATATTATTAAATATCTAATGTAATCATTTTTTTCCAGGCCAAAAACTGGAATCCTTTACTCCTCATATCAGTTTGTATTATCTGTAGATACTTTGGGGATAAGAAAAGATATATATGAAGAGAGAGAGAGAGAGAGAGACAGAGAGAGAGACAGAGAGAGAGAGAGAGAGAAAATCATGCAGTTATGGATGTTTTAGTATTGAGCTAACATGATGTGATAGACATATATGGATCAGGTAGCCTTACAGATGCTTTGGGTTATAATCTTCATAATTTACTATTATTTACTATAATTTACTGTATTTGGCTGCTGTTGCTAGGGGCAATAGGAATAAAAATCTAAAATTTCCAGGCTTTATTATGTTGCTTAGCAATTTTTATTTTCAGTGTAAGTCTGCACACTACATTTAACAGAATAACAATTGGAAGGGACTTCATCTACTCCAAACCCTTGCTCAAGCAGAAAACCCTACACCATTTCAGACAAATGGCTGTTCAGTTTCTTCTTTAAAAGCTCCAGTGTTGGAACACCCACAACTTCTGGAAGCAAACTGGTTAATTGTACTCCAGTTAGGAACTCTGATTTAGGTTACAACAGATAACAGATAGTCAGAGTTGGAAGGGACCTTGTACGTCATCTAGTCCAACCCCCTGCCCAAGCGGGAGATCCTACACCATTTCTGACAGATGGAGTCCAGTCTCTTCTTGAAAGTCTCAAGTGATGGTGCTCCCACAACTTCCGAGGGCAACTTCTGTTCCATGGGTTGATTGTTCTCACTGTCAGAAAGTTTCTCCTTATTTCCAGGTTAAATCTCTCCTTGTTCAGTTTCCATCCGTTGTTTTTGTCTTGTCTTCTGTTGCTTTGGAAAATAGGTTGATCCCCTCTTCTTTGGGGCAGTCCCTCAAATATTGGAATATTGTTATCATGTCATCCTTAGACCTTCTTTTCACTAGACTAGCCATGCCCAGTTCCTTCAACTGTTTTTCATATGTTTTAGCCTCCAGTACCCTAAATCATCTTTGTTACTCTTCTCTGTACTTTTTCCAGAGTCAATTTTACAAATTGAGCTGCTTTGCAATAATTCTAAAAAAATCCTTATGTAAATATTTCTCTGATATTATTGGCATTCAGTTACCAATTGTTTATTATCAAAGCTAAGAGTCTTGCCAAGCTTGAGCTTTTAATTATCTGAAAATGGAAACAAACTGTGCCAAACAGAAAGAGTTGTGCTGTGCATTCTGCTGTGTCACTATTTCCTTATATACATTTTTACTAATTTTGGCCTTGATTGTCGCTACAAAGAAGAATAGGGCAAGCCTCATTTTATGGTATGTCACAGCAAAAAAATGAGACATGAGGAAAATAAATGTTTTTATTTCATCTCTGTCATGAATATTCTCATTTATTTTAACTAGCCTAATAGGAAAAGACAGGTAAATCTTAAAGGATTGAGAGCAAAAGCTTGGCAAGGATAAGCCAATGAAATGCAGAGGATTATGGAGCAATGGAAGAGGCTTATGCAAATGTTATTGCTCTAAAAAGACAAGCAAAAACCTGACAAGGCCATGTTTCCTTGCAAGAGAATGAGCTCTTCCTTGCTAGAGCATAGAAATCTATACAGTCATTTATTTAAATATATTTTAAAATATTATGTCAGCTCTATCTGACTCTGCTGTGGCCTCACAGGCATCCTACCATCAAAAGAAGAAGTGGGTAGATAAAGGGGGGGGGAGATGAAGCTTTGTGTGTATGTGACAGAAAATCAGGAAGGGGGAATGACAAGTGAGAAGAACCAGACCAGTTTCCCATGGCCAGGCACCCTGGGAAAAATGCGGATTATCCCCAAACATCTCAGAGTTCTGAAAACATGTTAGTTAGCTTCAGTTGGCTGGAAACAGACTGGTCATGGGGAAGCGATGGGCTGGGGGCAATCTTGCACCTTATTTTTGTATTCAGCAAGCATGTTCAGAGCTGGGTTGACTTTACTGCAACCAACACTCTTAGTAAAAGAACCCTTTGGTTTAACCAATTGGAGTCAAAGGCTTTATTTTCCTAAGGGAAAGATTGGAGCAGGTCCGACATTAAGCCTTCCTTGGCCTCTACACAAGGTCACTCCAGAGACTTACTTATTGTTCTCTCCTGCAGCATCACAGATGTCCATAATGACATCTCATTACCCAAAATGGATCTGAAAACGTTTCATCCTTCTTCAAGCCATCACAGCATCCACAAAACAATATCAATATACTTTAATAAGCATACATCTGGTCTTGTTATTATCTACCACCCAAAAAACATTAAATCTTTTGGTTCTGATTCAGCATTTCTTGACAAATAGAAACTTGCATATCGGGACATCAGAAATTATGACTATAAAGAAAACCAGAAAACTCATCCTCTTCTGACATCTACTTTTTGCAAGCATCATATGAAAGCCCTTCCTGAAAATCACTTTATTTGTTGATTATATTGAAGACTCTATATAAATTGGGCACCGATGATTATTAGCAGCTTTAACACTTCATGGGTAATATTTCAAAACAACATAATGGGACAAAATTAACAAAAATTCATTGAATCAAACAGTACACATTATAGAATTATTACAAAATGAATCATTTAGAAAAAATAATAGTAAGACACTAAGACTGAAAGAAAATTAATTTTTATTTACATTTTTAACAAGAGCATACCATGTTCTTTTTTGAATTTCTTATAATAAACATGGACATTCTTGCAAAATGAATTTATCATGTATATTTCCCAAAGTATATATTTTATGATTTCTTTGCATATCTTTCTATTGATTGATTATGTATTATCAAGTTGTCAGCAATCACATTTTCTCCATGACGATCCATCACTAACATCTTTACATTAAAGACCATTGACAACTTAGCAAGTAAGTAGAGCTTTTTCATTCAGCAATATTATGCTTTAGAAACACAAAACCTGTGGGTCTATGAATAACTCTTACAACTGATAATGTGCTAACAATGCACTCGTCACCATTGTAACTGAATCCTTCTATCTTGCTGCTGGTCACCCTCTTTTCTTTCCTTCCACCTTCTGTAACATTATTTTAATTCCTCTTCATCCAAAAATTATATTGTATGAATATTAATTGCATTCATACAATTTGGTGTTGGAAAGGCTAAACAAGGATTGCTGGCTAGGAATTCTGTGAGTCGGTCTCGGTACATTTGAAAATGGCTTTATGAATCAATAACTGTGAGGAGAAAATTATTTTTCTCAGTGCTGTACTGAGTAAAAGTCCCCCAATCTCCCAGAAGGTATTTGTTTGTATTTCAAGAAAATCCTCACTGGTTATTGCTGTCTTGTGTCAGGCTACAGAACTTTTCCCATTCAATCAACTAGAATGAACTTCTGAAAATGTATCAAAACGTATCAAAAGGAATCCTTTATTGAGATGAGAAGGGCAGCATATAAATGTAATTTTTTAAAAAAATTCAATATAAGATTACATATATTCAGGTTACATCAAGAAGGATTTCATTATCAGTCTCCCCCCCCCCTTTTCTTCTTTCATTAAAGAAATGACAGATACACGGATCTGACAGTCTTGTACTGTTGCTTGGGCACAATGAGCAGTGATTATTCTGACTGGATGCAGGCTGCAAAAAGCAGAAAACATTGCCTTGAAATAGTAATTCTATTCAAGTATCAGATATGATAATTATTCCTAGATCCACAGATCTACATTCATGTTCATAAAACAAAGTATGAATGAAAGAATTATATTTAGTTTCTAAGTTGTCAGTGGTCCTTAAAATAGAGTAAGCAACATTAATTTCCTCTTTAAAATACACCATGACTAAACATATGGTCATGCATTTGGGGAGGCTTTTTTTTTATCATTCCTATCTTTCTTTGATTTTCCAAGTTCTTTTTTGCTACATAAATTTTTAAATGTATTTTTTAAAAAATAAATGTAAAATTAACCAGAATATTTTCCATTAGTTCTACATTTTCAGAATTAGTAAATATATTTTATATTAATTGAATGGTGATATTACAGCTGAGTGATGTACTGCCAATGATAAGTACACCTATAACTTGCAAATAATTGATTTAAATGTTACAGTTATTGAATGTACAATGCTACCTTCAGAGTCAATAGACTGAAAAGTTAGGCAATTAAATATATGTTGTTATCTTTCCACCGCCTTCCCCACAGTTCAATGCTGTGTAAATTAATTTAATTTTCTGCTGTCCTCAAGCAAATGCTGGACTAAATGCAATTAGTTTACCGAGACATGAACAAACCAAGGACAGGATGTAATTATATTTGTAGAAACAGCATCTAAACATTAGGCTCTGTTTCTTTTATCTAATGGTTCTTGCTTGAATCTTTACAGGAAAATAGATGGGTTTTTTTTAGTAATTACAATATAAGGGACAGCCTAATCCAAGATATGGACAATTATATAGCTGATCTGTCACAGATCCCTGCACTGTGCGTTTATTCAGGATTAAATGTTATACAGATCTCACACATTCAGTGAAACCAGAACTATAATAAAGTGTGCAAGAATATATATATTAAGTGCATCAATGAATGAAAAGTTTCAAAGTCCTTGCTCATGAAAAAGTTCATCAAAGACAGACTAAGAATAAATTTAGGATTGCTGCTATTAAACCCACAGATATTTTTCTCTGTCAAATAAAAAATTGTAAACAGCAAATGAAGCATTTTGAAGAAACTAAAGAACACAAAAATGCAACTTCTCTTGATGTTCACTTTATGCTTCTCCAAATTCAGCACATTCTTGAAATTATCACATTTATCAAATTCATGATGATGATTATTATTATTTTATTATTTATTAGATTTATATCCCGCCTCACTTCCCCCAAAGGGGAACTCGAGTTCTTCCCCTTTGGGGGAAGTGAGGCGGGATATAAATAGTAATTCTACTCAAGTATCAGATATGATAATTATTTCTAGATCCACAGATCTACATTCATGTTCATAAAACAAAGTATGAATGAAGGAACTATATTTAGTTTCTAAGTTGTCAGTGGTCCTTAAAATAGAGTAAGCAACATTAATTTCCTCTTTAAAATACATCATGACTAAACATATGGTCATGCATTTGGGGAGGCATTTTTTTATCATTCCTGTCTTTCTTTGATTTTCCAAGTTCTTTTTTGCTACATAAATTTTTAAATGTATTTTTAAAAAATAAATGTAAAATTAACCAGAATATTTTCCATTCTGGTCCATTCATTTTCAGAATTAGTAAATATATTTTATATTAATTGAATGGTGATATTACAGCTGAGTGATGTACTGCCAATGATAAGTGCACCTATAACTTGCACCATCTTTGCTTTCCCCCCGTGTATGTTTTGGATTGGTATGAATGAGTTTCTTTTTTATATTGTATAGAAATTGTTTTTATCCTTTTGTACGTCATACCTCATACCATTCATAAACTCATTCATACCAATCCAAAACATACACGGGGGAAAAGCAAAATCTCAAGATCTCAATACCATGCCCTCCAACAAAGCCAGGTCTTAACGGCTTTGCGGAAGGCAAGTAGATTTGGGATGGTTCTAATCTCCGCGGGGAGCATATTCCAGAGGGACGGCGCCACTAAAGAGAAGGCCCTAGCCCGTGGACCTGCCAGCCAACATTGCCTGGCCGACAGTATCCGGAGCAAGCCCTCCCTGTGAGATCTAACTCGGCACTGGGAGGCATAAGGTCGCAGAAGGCGGTCTCGCAGGTATCCCGCTCCTAAGCCATGAAGGGCTTTAAAAGTTGTCACTAGCACCTTGAATTGCACCCGGAAGACCACTGGTAACCAGTGCAGCTCACGGAGGATAGATGTTATGTGGGCACATCTAGGTGTACCCATAATCACTCGCACGGCCGCATTTTGCACCAGCTGAAGTCTCCGAGTGCTCTTCAAGGGCAGCCCCATGTAGAGCGCATTGCAATAGTCCAATCGAGAGGTGATAAGGGCATGAGCAACCATGTGAAGAGCCCCACGGTCCAGGAAGGGTCACAACTGGCGTAACAGGCGAACCTGTGCAAAGGTCCTTCTGGTCACAGCCGTAAGATGGTGGTCAAATTGTAGCTGTGGATCCAGAATGACTCCCAAGTTGCGAACTCATTCTGAGGGGAGCAATTTCTCTCCCCCCAGTACTAAAGTTGGATAATCAACTGAACCCTGAGGGGGCAAAACCCATAGCCACTCGCTCTTGTCAGGGTTGAGTCTGAGCCGATTAGACCCCATCCAGACCCTCACATCCTCCAGGCACTGGGACATCACCTCAACGGCCTCACTTGATTGACCAGGAACAGAGATGTACAACTGGGTATCATCAGTGTACTGGTGATATCCAACCCCATGTCGATGGATGATCTCACCCAGCGGTTTCATGTAGATATTAAAGAGGAGGGGGGAGAGGATGGAGCCCTGAGGAACCCTGTATGGCAGGGCCCTAGGGCTCGATCTCTGCCCCCCCACCAACACCGACTGAGTCCGGTCAGACAGGTAGGAGGAGAACCACTGTAAAACAGTGCCCCCCACTCCCAACCCCCTGAGCCGGCTCAGAAGGATACCATGATCGATGGTATCAAAAGCCACTGAGAGGTCAAGAAGCACCAGAATGGAGGAAGACCCCCCATCCCAGGCCCGCCAGAGATCATCCACTAGTGTGAACAAGGCCGTCTCCATGCTGTACCCGGGCCTGAAACCAGACTGCAAAGGATCCAGATAATCCGCTTCATTCAAGGCCCGAAGGAGCTGGAGCGCTGCCACCTTCTCAACAACCTTCCCCCAAAAGGGAAGGTTGGAGACAGGACGAAAGTTATTTAACACAGCCGGGTCCAGGGAAGGCTTCTTGAGGAGGGGCCTAACCACAGCCTCTTTCAAGGCGTGCGGAACATACCCCTCATGCAAAGAAGCATTTATAATCTCCTGGAGCCAGCTACATGTCATCTCCCGGCCTGCCAAAACAAGCCAGGAGGGACAAGGGTCCAATAAACAGGTGGTGGCATTCACTGCTCCCAGGGCCTTGTCCACATCCTCAGGGCCAAGAGGAACAAACTCATCCCAGATAACCAGACTAAGACCTGCCTCTACCATCTCAGTGGACTCTGCCCAGCCAGAGTCCAAGTCCGACCAGATCTGAGCGACTTTATCTGTCAAAAACTGAACAAATTCCTTGGCCCTGCCCTGCAGGGGTTCCTCCGCCTCCTCAGATCTTAAGAGGGAGCATGTCACCCTAAACAGGGTGGCCGGGCGACAGTCTGCAGATGCGATAAGACTGGCCCAATATAAACGTTGTGCCACCCTCATCACCACTAGATAGGCATCAATATGACATCCTAACAGTGTCCGGTCAAATTCAGCTCGACTTTTCTTCCAGCGGCGCTCTAGGCATCTCTTCCGCCGTTTCATCCCCCGGAGTTCCTCAGTAAACCAAGGAGATCTCCAGGGTCCACGAGCGGAGAGAGTCCACATAGGTGCAACCTGATCTATGGCCCCCATGGTCACACTATTCCAGGCTTCCACCAGGGCCTCAATCGAGCTGTGGGCGAGGGAAGCCGGAAAATCCCCAAGCTCCCTCTGAAACCCAATTGGGGTCATTAGGCGCCTGGGGCAGAACCACCTAGTCACTCCCACCTCCCTGCGGTGTGGAGTGGTCATCAGGAAGTCCAACCTTACGAGGGAATGATCTGACCATGACAGGGGCTGGATGACTATTTCCCCCAATTTCAGATCACGTCACCATTGTTCCGAGATAAAAACCATATCGAGCGTGTGTCCCCCCCGATGAGTCAGACCCTGAACTACTTGGGTCAGGCCCATGGTTGTCATGGAGACCATGAACTCCTGGGCCACATCTTGAGCAGCCCAGGCAGGGCCATTGCAATGCAGCTGGGAGGCAGGTACGTTAGCAACAGGCCCACCTGAACCCCTAGGTCCAGCTTCCAAAGGAGGGACTCACACCCGTCTATCTCCAGAACAGGGCCTTCCTGTGGGCATAATTCCTGATGAGCAATTACAGCCACTCCACCACCCCTGCCCTGGGGTCGCGGCTGGTGCACCACTTGAAACCCGGAGGGGCACATCTCAATGAGGGGAATGCCCCCCTCCGGCCCCAACCAGGTCTCAGTGATGCACGCCAGGTTGGCCCTCTCCTCCAGGATTAAATCCTGGATTAGAGGAGCTCTCTTTATCGCCGACCTGGCATTCAAAAGCAACAGCCTGAGCCCAGAGCCTGGTCTTCCCTGGCCAGTGGGACCCCGAGATTAAGGAAGTTTTAAATTAGGGCTTTCCAACCTGGGAGGGGGGTGGCCACCCAAGAGGTACAAGATAGAATTTGAGAAGGTGTAACAAAGAGTGGCTTGTGTCCCTTAGAGAACAATCATGAATCATGATTACCTTTGTAGAGGGTGCAAATATCAATCAAACATTTCCTAGGACTGTGGGATATAGAAAAAGTTGGGAATCACTGCTGTAGATACACCAGATTTTTTTAAAATAAATTATTGAGCTTTCATTATCAAAATGTAGATAGTTATTAAGTTTGACTCAAAATCGGATTTATATTATTAAATCTTTATAAATCTGTTATAATATACAGTAACCCTAATATAAATATATGTGTGTGTATGTATGTATATGCATATATGTTATATGTGTGTGTGTGTGTGTATACACATACATACATACATACACATATTATATGCAACAATGTATGTGTGTATGTGTGTTATATGTGTGAACACAGTTGCATTAATTTTTAAATTCACCTTCATAAGAATGTCTTGTCCGAACACCTAAAGTAATTCTTAATGTATCAATCAATCTCTATTATAGTCATGGACCAGCACCACAAACAAAACCATTGCAAACAATAATAGTAAAAAAATAAAAGGCACTCAGTATAATACAGGTGAAACTCGAAAAATTAGAATATCGTGCAAAAGTTCATTTATTTCAGTAATGCAACTTAAAAGTGAAACTAATATATGAGATAGACTCATTACATGCAAAGCAAGATAGTTCAAGACGTGATTTGTCATAATTGTGATGATTATGGCTTACAGCTCATGAAAACCCCAAATCCACAATCTCAGAAAATTAGAATATTACATGCAATCAATAAAACAAGGATTGTACATAGAACAATATCAGACCTCTGAAAAGTATAAGCATGCATACTCAGTACTTGGTTTGGGCCCCTTTTGCAGCAATTACTGCCTCAATGCGGCGTGGCATGGAAGCTATCAGCCTTTGGCACTGCTGAGGTGTTATGGAAGACCAGGATGCTTCAATAGTGGCCTTCAGCTCTTCTGCATTGTTCGGTCTCATGTCTCTCATCTTTCTCTTAATGCCCCATAGATTCTCTATGGGGTTCAGGTCAGGCGAGTTTGCTGGCCAATCAAGCAGAGGAATCCCACGGTGATTGAACCAGGTTTTGGTGCTTTTGGCAGTGTGGGCAGGTGCCAAGTCCTGCTGGAAAATGAAGTCAGCATCCCCATAAAGCTCATCTGTGGAAGGAAGCATGAAGTGCTCCAAAATTTCCTGGTAGACGGCTGCATTGACCCTGGACTTAATGAAGCACAGTGGACCAACACCAGCAGATGACATGGCTCTCCAAATCAACACACTGTGGAAACTTCACACTGGACTTCAAGCATTTTGCAGTGTGTGCCTCTCCATTCTTCCTCCAGACTCTGAGTCCTTGGTTTCCAAATGAGATACAAAAGGTGCTCTCATCAGAAAAGAGGACTTTGGACCACTGAGCAACAGACTAGGTCTGTTTTTCTTTAGCCCAGGTAAGACGCTTCTGACGACATTTGAAGCCCATGTCCAGGATCCGTCTGTGTGTGGTGGCTCTTGATGCACTGACTCCAGCCTCAGTCCACTCCTTGTTAAAGTCCCCAACACTTTTGAATGGCCTTTTCCTGACAATCCTCTCCAGGCTGTGGTCATCCCTGCTGCTTGTGCACCTTTTTCTTCCACACTTTTCCCTTCCATATAACTTTCTATTAATGTGCTTTGATACAGCACTTTGGGAACATCCAACTTTTGCAATTACCTTTTGAGGCTTTCCCTCCTTATGGAGGGTGTCAATGATGGTTTTCTGCACAACTGTCAGGTCAGCAGTCTTTCCCATGATTGTGATTCCTACTGAACCAGACTGAGAGACCATTTAAAGGCTCGGGAACCCTTTGCAGGTGTTATGGCTTAATTAGCTGATTAGAGTGGGACACTTTGAGCCTAGAATATTGCACCTTTTCACAATATTCTAGTTTTCTGAGATTGTGGATTTGGGGTTTTCATGAGCTGTAAGCCATAATCATTTCAATTATGGCAAATCATGGCTTGAACTATCTTGCTTTGCATGTAATGAGTCTATCTCATGTATTAGTTTCACCTTTTAAGTTGCATTACTGAAATAAATAAACTTTTGCACGATATTCTAAATTTTCGAGTTTCACCTGTATATTGTGATTGGTGGTGGATTATCAGTCGGCAGTTAAAGATTGCCTAATTTTACATACAGCATGACAAAATTTGGCCACATTCAAAGAAACTGCTTTGTACTGATCAAATAACAGTAATTGCATATTAAAAAGATCAGTATTTCCTGGCTATTTTATTAGGTTATTTTATTATAAATTAGGTTCATGATTCCTTATAGAAGAAATATATCTACCTTATAGAAATGAGAAAAAAGATTAAAAAAAAATTTTAACTTCATGATTTGTGATAATGGTATTTTTATATAATGTTCAAACTATATTAAAATATTATCATCACAAATCATGAGGTTTTTTTAAAAAACATGTTGTATTTTTTTTCCTCATCTTTCTTCCACTTGAGAATTTGATATAAGAGGATTATCTAAGTAGCATTTTAGACTAATTACACTCAGCCCAGTTTGTATTCAATCAAGTTTATTGTTTCTATAGCTGCCCCTTAATGGATTTACTTTTCATATATATAATTTAATTTTTAAAAAGGAATAGCAAACTGGTAACATTGCCTTTATTTAAAATGTTCTTTCTTAGAAAAGGATCTCAAATCATAAGACAAGACCATCAACTGGGCATATGTCTAATTAGCATTCTGCAGCATCAGAGCTGGAAGGACTAGTATAGACATTTGCCAGGCATCAGGATTGATTTGAAAGCACACACACACACACACACAAACATACACACAGACACACATGCTAACCCCCCCAAAAAATGCTGAAATAAGTCAACAGCAAATCATTTCTGTTATTTAAAAGAATTCATCTTATTATATTAAACTAACTAACAAACTAAAAACATTTTTAATGACCACACGTGTTAGTTCCCCCTTTCAGTATTACTTGGTCATTCTTTTTACCAGCATCCTACTCTCAAAAAATCCAATTCATAGCAAAGCAAACAACAACAAAAATAACACCATATCAAGAAGTCTGAATATATTCCATCTATTGGAGAAATAGTAAAGAATTCGTGCATCTTTCATACATACGACAGATCCAAACTCATATGAACACTTTTGTTGATCTCAGTTTCAGAACATTTACGGTCCTTATTCCAGAGATCACATTATGGGCTAATTTTACTTTAATCAGCTTTCTATGAATATAGGCTGATGGTTTTATAAGCTAACTTTTATTCCTCTAAATTCTTCAAATGGTGTGCTATTTTGAAAACATCAACAGCATCTGAACAGATTAGACCAGCCTCTAACTGTATGACATTAACAAAATGCCAAGAGGTTTTCTGAGGTATTTTAAAACAAACTTATTTTTCAAAATTCTGAAACAGTTTTGAAAATGGCTTCCTAGAACTTAATTGATTCAACATATTATAAGATACTATGTTAGGAATATTCCATAATGCAAGCTTTAATATCCAAACAGGTTCAAATTACATATGTAACCCAATACTTTCCAAATATATCCCACAGCATTAAGTGCATATATTGGAAGAAATCTTTACAGAAGTAGGAATCCCAATACTTGCCAATATTTTAACAGGATCAAATAATAACTCTTAACATGAAGTCCAAGAAGACCTATATTCTGAAATTCCATTTTCCACTTACGAACTAGAAACAGAATAAATGAGGTAAGCATGAAAGTGTGTAGTAAAGTTAAATCCACTGTTCAAATAACTAATTATAATTTGTACGACGTCTTGCAGACACTTCTCAAAGTCCTATGTGTTCAAGTTAAAATAATGTGATAGGATAAACATTAGGAATGAAGATAGGAAAATTTATCAAATCTAAATAAACCTTTGAGTTAAATTCTCCTTTGTCATGTGGTTAAGGCATCAAAATAAAAACTGAGAGACTGTGAATTCTATTCCTGCCTCAAGCATGAAGCCAGATAAATAATCTTGGGCTAGTCTATCTGTCTTAATCCTAGAAAGTAGGCAATGGTACATTTCTGAAAATTTGCCGGGAAAACTACAGGGACTAGTACAGGAAGTCACAGAAGTCAAAATGGCTCAACACCCATACACCCAAAGGCAAAAAATACTCAAAAGGATCCTAATTTTTCTATCTTCAAAAGTTGAGAATGTTATGCTCGGAAAAAGACAGGACGCGAAGTGCTTCAGCTCATTTTAATAAGTGACTACAGCTCAGAACTACACCAGAATGGCTTGGTCTTGGCAGCTTATATAGCCGGCTGCCGCAGCTTGTAGCCAATGGCAGTATTGGATTTCCCGTCCTTTTTACAACCAATCAGGTTGAACTCTGCATATTTGTAACAACCAATCAGGTTAACTCTGCATACATTACACCCCTCCCCACCTGGTCCAGCCCATACTCAAACCCCATCTATCTGATGTACTCTTGTAAATAGGTGGGGCTTTTACGGTTACATTTGGACCTGCGTGGTTCTGGTGTTCCAGGAACTTCTAATTGCTTTGAAGGAATGTTAGTTTTTGGAATCCCCATATTAGGAATCCTTTGGCCGGGTGATCCGGCTCTGTTACTCCAACCTGGTCTCTCCTCCCAGTCCACTCCCAGCCCATTGTCATTCCCTTGAATAGGTGAATTTGTACTTTCCTCTACTGGAGTTGGCATTTGTTGTGATTGTGTTAGGGCTTGGAATGGCTTTTGTCGTGATATCCTATTTAAGAGAGGGTTGACTATTACTTGTTCACTATTCAAAAGGTCTCCCCCTTCCCCCATGGTTTGGGTTGTGCGTAATGAGGCCTGAAACGTGTCAGGACAAGATTCTAAGGATTTTCTGGACCTTAATTGGTCTATGTGTCTTTTCCAGGTGACCCTGTCCTGCATTTGCACCCTGTAAGACCTGGGTCCTGTTACCTGGGTAATCTCTGCAGGAATCCATAAAGGTTCACCCACAAGGTTCTTAGCATAAACCCGATCCCCTATTTGAAAAATGCAAGTTTTGCTACTAGAATCAATAGGTTTCTCAGGAGCATAAGTGGAGTGAAGGCGGTCAAGGGTTGACCTGAGTTTTCTGCCCATTAAAAGCTCCTCAGGACTTAAATTAGTGGAAGGGTTGGGGGTAATGTGTTGGATACTGAGCAGTTTGTCCACTTTCTCAGTAATATCCCCTGGACCTAATTGTTGAAGTTTCTCTTTAGTAAACCGAACCATACGTTCAGCCCGGCCATTAGTGGAGGGGTGCCCAGGGGCTGTGAGGGCGTGCCTTATGCCCAGTTGTGCTAGGTATGATTCAAAAAGGTTGGCAGTAAATTGGGGACCATTGTCGGAAACAACCACATCGGGCAACCCGTGAGTTACAAAAAGTTTCCTTAGCTGTTTGATAACAGCTTCTGCTGTGGTGGATGACATGGGAAGGACCTCGAGCCATCTAGAATATGCATCTACTACAATCAGAAAGGTATGCCCTTTAGTTGGTCCAGCAAAATCAATATGAATTCTGGATCATGGCACCCTAGGACATTCCCACTCCTGTTTGGGAGCGATAGGCGGTGTGGGTCTCAGTTCCTGACAATTCGTACAGCCAGCAACCCAGTTCTCCACCATTTTGTCAATTCCCGACCACCATACATAGCTCCTAGCCAATCCCTTCATTCTGACAATCCCCGGGTGCCCTTCATGCAACATAGTTAATACTTTTTTTTGTAACTTTTCAGGTATAACCACTCAATTTCCCCAGATAGCTCAGTTTGTCTGGACTTAAATGGTTTGCAGATGTCCATAAGTCCTTGTTGTGGCCAATCCTTCTTTATCCACTCGACAACAGGTGCTAATAAACTGTCTTTAGCTGTTTCTCTTGCAATTTCCGCAGCATTCACAGGTAGTTGAGCAACTGTTTCTAAGAAAAAGGTGTAAGTCCCCGGTGCTGGATCTACAGTGTTCATAGGTAATGGGCAGCGGCTCAATGCGTCTGCGTGCCCTATGTCCTTTCCCAGACGCTGAACGAGTCTGTACAAGTATGCAGTGAGGAATTCGGTCCATCTCATCATTCGGGTGAAAGGATGATAGGAGTTGGTTTATCGCTGGCCACTATTCCAAGGAGAGGCTTGTGATTATGGTGAATTTTCTCCCATAAACGTATTTGTGGAATTTCTTAACAGCTGCTACTATTGCCAGCGCTTCCTTGTCCAGCTGACTATAGTTTCTCTCTGCCTTTGTCAATGTTCTTGAATAGAACGCAATGGGAGCTTCTCTGCCACTTGGTAGCTGGTGGCTCAATACCCCCCCCACTCCAAAAGGGGAAGCATCACAAGTTAATACCACGGGTAGGTTTTCACTAAACTGTATTAATACACAATCAGACGTGATTTGTTGCTTAATACTGTTAAAAGCAGTTTCTTTCCTTTTGCCGCAGACCCACATGGCTTTTTTATCGAGCAGTCTATGTAGGGGTTCCACAGTTGTTGCTTTCTGCGGTAAAAACATATGGTAGAAATTAATAAGTCCCAGGAATGCTTGAAGGTCAGCTTTGCATTTAGGTCTGGGGGCTTCCTTTATTGCCTGAATTTTTGTTTCTGTGGGGTGAATACCGTGTCTGTCAATCATGTAACCTAAGAACTCTACTCTGTCAGTTCTTAGTGTACATTTTTCTTTTTTAACTTTTAGTCCTGCTTTTTTGAGTCTGATTAATACTTCTCTGAGTCTCTCACATAGCTGAGTGTCATTTTAGCAGATATTAGGACGTCATCAAAGTATGGTACCACCCCTTTTAGACCTTTGAACATTCTTTCCATAAGGCTTTGGAATATGCCTGGTGCCACACTTACTCCGAATTGCAACCTTTTGCATTTAAAGGCACCCCGATGGCTTACAATAGTTTGTGCCTCTGCAGTTGTATCGTCTACTGTTAACTGCTGGTATGCTTGGGCAGGGTCTAGTTCAGCGAAAACAGTACCCCCACCTAGGGAGTGTAACAAATGATGTACCACTGGAACCGGATATGCACTCTGTTGCAGTGCATGGTTCAGTGTCCCCTTATAGTCTCCACAAATTCTTACTGAGCCATCAGGTTTGACTGGGGTAACTATGGGTGTTTCCCATTTGGACTGGTCTGTGGGCTCTAGTACCCCTTGAGCTATCAGTTTGTCTAACTGTTCATCAATTTTAGCTTTGAGTGCAAATGGCACTCATCTGGCTTTTAAACGGATTGGTTGTACATTGGGGTCTAAATTAAAAGTAATAGGGATCCCCGAGTACTTGCCTAATCGGTCGCTGAAGACCTCTTGGAATTCTTGCTTCAATGACTCTTCCATTCTGAGTCACTTACATGGTTGATTCTGGTTACTTCGATGCCCAGGGGATGGAACCATTCCAATCCTAGAAGACTTGGGCGGTCTTTATTAACAATGGTCAATGGTAGAAGTTTAGTGTGATTCTTGAATTTCACATTGAATTTTCTTGTTCCGATTACTGGAATCTTGTTTCCTTGGTAATCTTTGAGAGTTAGTGATTGTTTATTGAATTGCTTCTTCTGGATCTCAGGAATAAATTTCTGTATAGTGTCCCATGACACCATGGATAGATATGATCCCGAGTCTACCTCCATCTGGCACGGTCTTCCCTTGATATAGACCTTGACATGCACCTTCCTGTTGTTCAGTGAAGAATGACCAATTGTTACAGTTTGGTGTGTTTCATTCTTCCCGCTTGTGCTGCTGGGTTTTACTTCTTTATCCTTGTTGTTTGGATTGAACTTCCTTCTATTTGGTGGGGTTCTGGATGACTGGCAGACTCTTGCGATGTGCCCTTTCTTCTCGCAATGGAGGCAAATGGCTTCCAGGAACCTGCATTCTGTGCGGGGGTGGTTCCTTCCACATCCTGTGGAAATCTCTCTTCTTCTGGCCCTGGGAGTTCCATTTCCACTCCATTCTGAGTCTGTTTATCTCTTCTTCTTCTTCTCTGCTGTACTCTGATTCTGACTCTAGTTCGTCAAAATGCATTGTTGCGGTTTTTTCACCCTCTGGATGGTTGTTTATTCTGTTCATCTTTCTCATTGTGGCTGCTGAGGTTTTCGTGGCTTCTGCTGCTATTGCCTCGTCGATGGCTTCTTTCAGCATAATGTTTGGTTTCATGAGTAGTTTACTTTGTAACGTCTGGTCCTTCAGCCCCAATACGAAACAATCACGCATGGCTTCTTCTAGCGTGATAAAGTCACAAGCACCACCCAGGTTTCTCAAACTGGCCACAAAGTCACTGATGCTTTCTTCTTCTTGTTGATCGTGGTGGTAGAATTCGTGTCTTCGAATCAGGCACGATACCTGGGGTGTGTAGTGCGCCCGCAACAGCCGTTCCAAGTCTGCCCATGCCATAGCTTTCACGTCTGCTGGTGCAGCCAGAGCCTTTGCCATCTTGAACACTATGGGGCCGCAGTGTGTTAGGAAAACCGCTCTTTTCCGTTGTTCAGAAATGGAAGCTAGATCATTTCCTTCTAAGAACATTTGGAATCTATCTGCATAAGACTCCCATTCTTCATTCTTTGGATCGAACTGGGCTGGTGGTGTGTTCAGCCCAGTCATCTTGTCTTTTCTTCTGTGCTGTCTTCTTCTCCTTTACAATCCCATCCTCGTCGCCAGTGTTATGTTCGGAAGAAGACAGGACGCGAAGTGCTTCAGCTCATTTTAATAAGTGACTACAGCTCAGAACTATGCCAGAATGGCTTGGTCTCAGCAGTTTATATAGCCGGCTGCCGCGGCTTGTAGCCAATGGCGGTATTGGGATTTCCCACCCTTTTTACAACCAATCAGATTGAACTCTGCATATTTGTAACAACCAATCAGGTTAACTCTGCTTACATTACAGAGAAAGTTGTCTGGGAGTTCTTATATATAGAAACAAAACCTAAAACCCCAATGCTTATATCCATGTTAATCATTGCTTTGATTCAGAGTCATCAAGTCTGATTTATTCCAGCTTATAGAGAAAACGGCATACCAAATTTACTTATTAGTGAAATGAGGCTTTCTACAAAATTGTCTATCTTTAACCAATGTGTCTCTCAATTGCTGTGGGTCAAATAATAAATAAATATTAAAGTAATGTTTGCATATAACATTGTATGCTTTGCTTCTTGTTATAATATTGTTTCTAAAAATTCTAATTCTACTAATAAGATGATCTAAAGTTAAAGAAAGAAAGAAAGAAAGAAAGAAAGAAAGAAAGAAAGAAAGAAGGAAGGAAGGAAGGAAGGAAGGAAGGAAGGAAGGAAAGAAAAGGAAGGAAAGAAAGAAAGAAAGAAAGAAAGAAAGACAGACAGACAGACAGAAAGAAAGAAAGAAAGAAAGAAAGAAAGAAAGAAAGAAAGAAAAGGGACATTATCAGTATGTAAGATATCACAACCAAGAAAATGACATACTATTAATTAGCTTTGATTTGGGAGTTATAGAGTCTAGAATTATGAGATAATATTCAGAAACAACTCACACAGATGCCACTCTGATTCAAAAAAATAAAATGAAGAGGAAACCCATACAACATAATTATATTTGCAAAGTTCTGTTACCGTACACAATATTAATAAAAGTAGTTTTATCTTTCCAAATTAATATCTTGGTTTGGTTTACTTAGTAGACTTAACAGGAGTTGCGTGAACCATATAATCCAAAATATAAGAATTTGTGGAAACCAAAAATAAGTTTAATAAGTCCAAGAAAATGTATGAAAGGCCATCCCATCCCAATATTCAAAGAAATTCTAGCTGTCAATTTTAATTTAGAATAAAAAAGAAATTGATTAAACTTCCCAAATTGTCACCAAGAAGACTACAGAGCTATCTTCATAAAATCTTGAGATGTTAAGTTTGATTTAAAGGAGACTTGGTTTTACCATTCAGTTTTGAAAATATGTCTGCAATTCATGTGCAATTTTTTTTAAAAAAGCTATGAAACAAGTTCACCAGTTATGTTTAGTGGTTGCTTTGTGATTTTTCTTATTATGTGCCTAAAGCACTTGTCCAACATATATTGCCTATTCTTTTTAAATCCAGAATAGCAGGATAGCAAATAATTCAGTCCTATAGTGCACATCATAATTATTTAGTTACACAAGGCCTCTCTGCAACCCATGGATGAAGCTCCCATTCCTTTTTGTACTGTTGCTGCTGTAGTGGTGATTTATAGCCATACAATCTAGTAGATACTGATTGATCTTTCTTCCATGAATTAATTTTTAATCATTAATGTAATAAAATCCCATTGGTATGAACTCTGAAAGTATCAATTTACAAGTGTACAAGTCTATGGATATTCTGAAGCATGTAATTTAATACCAGTAGCAGTGATATCTCTCTTGGATTGATGTCAATTATTTTCACCCTGGAACAAAGCTTACTTGATCTTTTCCTGTATTTTGCATTAAAATGGCCTCCTGGCTGAAATTTTCAATGCACTGAAAAAGCACTATGGACTACAACATTCTGTGTCTTTTATTTTCCAATCAAGAAACTATTTATTAGGATTCTACAGTGTTTTTCAACAATATTTTATTTTATTCAAAAGGTTAAAATACAAGCTCCCAAAGAAAAAAAATCAAAGACAAAACCAAACCAAAAAGAATAACATTGAAAAAAATGTGACTTACAAAAACCCCAAAGGACAAAAACACTGACAAATGTATTGCAACAATAATAACTATTCCCCTTGCAAAGCAGGTAAAAAATTTATAAGCTTGTACCTCTATTTCCAACCCAATTGACCTGTCATATATTACATATGCAAAAGAAAAAATAGGCAACAGTGAAGTTAAAATTCAAATTCAAATTGGAATCTGATCTATGGCTGTCAGATGTTAAGAAGAAAAGCATTTGGCTTGAAATATATAGAACTGCCAGGAAAAGATTGAAAAGAACATGAACATGAAATTCTGACATAATGAATATGATGAAGAATGGACTGGATTTTCTTGGCAAGAGAAATGTTCTGTTATCAAGGAATATTGTTCCACAATGGATGTTGCAGAAATATTTACGAAAGAGACTTATGAACTTTGGAAATGAGCTTCTAATTTAAAACCTAAGCTCCTAATTTAAAACCTAAGGAAATGTTTCATTATTAAGAATCAAAGAAGGGTATTTGACTCTTGACTCAGAGATAATGATCAGGGCGATTTGTGGTAGATATGAAACCATGTAGGCTTTCTACAAGTAAATTATAGTATCAGTCTGTTAACAGAGTGCTTTTAATTTTAACTTCTACAAACTTTTTAAAAACAATTTTATTTATCTTATTTTATGAACAACCACTGTGTATTACACAACACAGGAATATGATAATATTAAGTAGTATTACACATTTGTTTGTGTAATAATAAGAGATATACAGTAACTTACCTTTTAAAATTAACTTACATAGAAGAGCATGATCCAAACAACTGATTCATATAACTATCATTATCAGCATCAGCATCAATACATTGGGAGATATAGGTAAAGGTAAACATTCCCCCGCACATGCATGCTAGTCGTTTCCAGCTCTAGGGGGTGATGCTCATCTCTGTTTTTAAGCTGAAGAGCCAGCACTATCCGGAGATGTCTCCATGGTCATGTGTCCGGCATGACTAAATGCCGAAGGAGCACAGAGTGCTGTTACTTTCCCACCAAAGTGGTCCCTATTTTTCTACTTGCATTTTTTATGTGCTTTTGAACTGCTAGGTTAGCAGAAGCTGGGACAAGCAACGGAAGCTCATTCTGTTACATGGTGCTAGGGATTCAAACCACTGAACTGCCAACCTTTTGATCGACAAGCTCAGCATCTTAGCCACTGAGCCACTGAATCCACAGGGAGATATAGCAGTCAACCATTAACTTAAATGTAATTTAAAATGTTGTTCAAAGTTCACATTATCACCTTATTTCTATCTTTTATTCTTGTCTTTGTATGAATCATTTATGCATTATAAATGAAAGCTGATTTACTACATATTAATATTTATTATATATGACATTAAGCCCAAATTATAATGATAAATATTTCAATCCAAAATCAAATGTCAACGCTAAACATTTTATTGTCTTGAATGAGGTTCAATATATATTTATAGCGTAAAGAATTTTTTAAAAGTAGTAATTCTAACTCTTTTATATTGATGTATTTATTCTCATAAAAGAGTTGAGATGATTTAAAGTATACATTCTTTGTGCTTGGTTTTGTTAATTGGATGGTTATGTTTAATTTGTTACAGCAATTAGCTTTCTTCATGTAAAATCTAATTAACATCTTTTTACATCATGGCAATAAATTATTAAGGAAAATGGTTGGCATAAATGATCTCACCTAGGCATTACATTCCCATCTAAATAAGTGTAGACGTAGTTAGAAGCTGATGAATGAACAGATTAACAGTAAAGTGTTTGTCACAGAACAAGGGATACTTATCTACTCCCACCATATTTTGGATAGAAAGTAAAGCATACATTTTATAAATGAATAATCAGTAACAGGTTTACTTCATAGGAGTGCTCTCAGCCTAAACTTGACCGAGGATTTATAGAATGAGATCAGGCAAATAAATAAAAAGGGAAATCATTGCATTGTATGCAATATTCCTAGTCTAGCATCGAAGCTCAAGTAGAAATGTCAGTCCTTATTCTGAAAAGATATTGCTACCATTCCCTACTTTCATCTGTATTAGGAACACCCAAAATAGGTCCTTTCACCTTGCCGGATGCTAGGTCTTCCCAATCCTAAAAAGAGACATAATCCAATGTAGAGATTTGTTTATATATTTGGATCATTAATGTACGTATTAACAGGTTAACAGAATTGGAAGGCATCTTGGAAGTCTTCTAGTCCAATCTCCTGTTCAAGCAGAAGATCCTATGCCAGGGATGTCAAACTTGCAGTGTGCAGGACAGATGTGTCACATGCTGGCCCCGCCCTTGCCCAAAGGGAAGTCCCAATACGTCATGTGATGCCGCTGTGACGATGTGAGTTTGTCACCCCTGCCCTATACCATTTCAGACAAGTGACTGTCCAATCTCTTCTTAAAAACCTACAGTGATGGAGCACCCACAGTTTCTCAAGGCAACTGATTGTTGTAACTGTCAGGAAATTGCTTCTTATGTCTAGGTTGGTTCTCTCCTTTGGGGTTTCCATCCATTACTACTTGTTCTGCCTCTAGGTGCTTTGGAAAATAGGCTGATCCCTTTTACTTTGTGCCACCCCCTCAAATATTGGAACACTGCTGCCATGTCTCCCCTAGTCCTTCTTTTCATTAAACTAGACAGACCCAATTTCTTCAACCATTCTTCATATGTTTTAGCCCCTAATCATCTTCATTGGTCTTCTCTGCGGTCTTTCTAAAGTCTTTGTTATATCATGGCAAGCAAAACTGGATACTGTATTCTATTATTAACATAACATAAATAGGTAGATTATTGAAACAGCTATTGCAGTATATTGATACACTAACGTTTGAATCAATTATTTGCTTCTTCCAGATTTATCTGCATTTATCTTTCTGAAACTGTTTTTGTATTTCTTGCCTCAGTCATGCTTTTCTTTTCCTCCTGCAGACATATTGTCAACCATTTCTTTTCATCTTTCTTTCCTTTTTTCCTTCTTTCTTTCTTTCTTTCCTTCTTTCTTTCTTTCTTTCTTTCTTTCTTTCTTTTGCTAGTACATTGTTAGTGATCACTTGAAATTAGATATAGCAGCAGATTGGAAAAGCTCACATATAGTAAGGCCATATATTTCTTGCAAGAGAAAGAATTGGTATTTAAGCATGACCTCTATTCTCCTTTAATACTTTTTAGGCATATATCAGTTTACCAGCTACATACCTTACTTCTGGCTGAATAATACTTCCCATTTTCAGTTTTTGAAGATATTTAATTTAAAAATAAATTTGTACTCATTAATGTTATTTCAGTTCAATTTGGATCCAGCCTGCATTAAAATGGCAGCACCAGGCTCTAGCTTTGAAAATAATTAGAGGGTTGACTCCAGTGGGAGGTCGCAATAATTACCATTAGTTATTGACACTTTTTTAAACATATGTAGGTTTTTATTTATTTATTTCTCCCAGCTGATGCAATACATGTACATGTGTTTCTTAATGTCATGTTTCTTTGTTATACTTTTAAAAACTTGAATCATAGAAATTATTTATAAAAATGTATGATATAGGTCTTTATTTTAAAATGACATTGCTTATCAGCAACTTTCAATAGTGCACTCTTGTTTAAACAATTTTTTCTGGGTTTTTTTTTTTTTGAGAAAAGCTGATTAAACATCTGTTGATGCTGAGTCTCTGGAAGCTGAACATGCCAGAATATTCCCAACAGACACCAGGACATACCTCTTTTGCATTCCTGTGTGTTAGTCTGGCACTGGCAGCCATGAACAATAAAGATGCACCAAAATATAAACAAAGCAGAACGATGTTTTAACCAACAGTCTCTCCCATTTATTGTGTGGGCTGTTGCTAATATTTTTGCATTTTGCATTCTTTGTTATGGTAGCAAAACAAAGGAAACATACTTTGGTACTTGATGCTGACACATGTAAAAGGACTAAAATAAAACAAAGAACAAACAGAAAGGAAAAAAAACCCAAGCACAACAATTCTCGGTACACTCAAGTGTGGAAACAGTGACAGGTTGTGCTTTGCATCCTTCAGTCACCGAACAGTCTAATTTCTAGGATGTCATGCATTTCCATGGCAGGCTGAACATTTTCCTTCACAAGCTGGCAAAGATCTATTGAAGAAAACAGAAGGTGACCTGGATTTTTTTTTCAGGCTGACCCTGCACTGATGAAGCCCGAATGAAGGAGAGAATTTCTCATCCACTGAATACAGAATGACTGATTGCAAGCATGTGGAGTGTTTATGATTAATCCTATTAAATCTAGAGCCAGTGACAGCATTCAACTGTCACATCTCTGTACTCTCAGGAACAAGCAAAATGGAATTGCTATGGTGGCCCTTAACACTTCCCAAACTTTCTTTCCTCTCTTCTCTATGTGGGTGGATATTGACAGTTAGGAGGCCATTTTATAAATTTTCTTCTTTTATTTATTAACAGAAAACCAACTTCTTGTCATTGTTTTCACTTTCCTCTGGGCTTTTTGTATGTCTGTAAGTGTTTATCCTAGACCTTCTTGACACTATAATTGGCATATAAATCAGGAAAAATATTGGGAGTCCTGCTTAGGGTCACGCATCTACTAGTTATCTCCTGATTGGATTACTGTAATGTGCTCTGCATGAGCTTGCCCTTGAAGAGTATCTGTAAACTTCAGCTAGCACTAAATGCAATGACATGCAATGTGTGATCCCTCAAACCTGATTATGCCTCAGATTTGAGGGATTTAGGGGACCAGTGGTATTACTGAGGTGGCTCCATTGTTATTGATATTTGCTACTGTCCCTTAGCCTTGTGAGAGGATTTTCTAAACATTTTAAAAATAATAATTGTATTTTATATACTATTTTTTATCATCTTGTTGTGTATCACCTGAGGTCACTTTTTCATAAGAAGAATAAAACTTGGCAAATAAGTAAATAGGAGTGAGTGATAAAAATAGATCCACTATTGCAAGTACAATTGATAGAACATAGAATGCTCAAGAGAATTTAAAAAAAATGAATTTGTATGAGTCTGCTCCTCTTGTACAGATTTTGATAGAGATGTTGTCTGAACTTTGTTTCACTTAAAAGCTTTGGTTAGTATCTCTAACTATGAGGCTAAAATGAAGGAGAGAGTTTCCAAGAACAGGATATTGAGCTTCTGATTAAGTGAACAGACATGGTATCTTTCTGGTCAAGCACTGCCTGTAGACATTTTACCCCTTCCTAAGAGCTTTGGTGGCTCAGGCTGTTAAATGCCTGCTCTTAAGATCCAGCTGTCTACAATTACTGTAGGCTCGAATCCCACCAGGCTCAAGGTTGACTCAGCCTTCCATCCTCTCGGGGTAGGTAAATTGAGGACCCAAGATTGTTGGGGGCAATTAGCTGACCTTGTAAAAATGCCGCTTAGTAATAAGCAGGCATATACAATGGAATGAAGGCTATTGCTGAGCGCATTGGGTTGTGCTCCAAAAATTGTAAGCCTCCCTGAGTCTTCGGAGAAGGGCGGCATATAAATGTAATTAAAAAAAATAAAAATAAATGTAATTAAAAAAAAAAAGTTATCAGTTCCAGTCAAAACGAGGATAGAATGATTACAATATGTCATAATGCTGTTTGAGCATTTAATTCCATTTTTGGTCAAAATTTCAATAAGATTGACCCATGCATGGCAACTAGTATAAGAGAAATATGGCATCCAACTCTTAGAAAACTCTCAAAGAAAAGTTACTTGAGTCTACAGGCCAGAAAGCAGGGAGGACTAAGAGGTCCTGCTAATGAAAATCCAAATTTTCACAAGTTGCAAAACTGTTGCTCAGTTGCAAAACTGTTGGTATTTGTTGTGGGAAAAGCTCCAGTTTTCCTGTAGTTTAAATTGAATGGCCCAAGGCCAGAAAAAGAATTAATTAACCTCTCCAATTTTAAAAAAAAGAATCTGTGATTGGGAAATTGGACTGGGCTCATATCTGGCTCTAATTCCTAGGGTACAACTGCCTGTATTTTGTTCCCTCAGTTTTGCCTTTAGAAAAATGACTAAGACATTTTATAGAACTGTTTAATCTTGGTGGCTGCTCCAACAAACCACTTGTTTTAATTCTCAGTTATTTTGTAATGGTGATTAAAAAAACAACTTTGTTTTAAGCCATTGTACCTTTTATAGAATAAATTTTAAAAATCCTTTAAATAAATAATTGACAAAGTGAAGGTAGGAAAACTGAAACTGGAATGTCACTGGTATGAAGTGCTTTGTCTGTCAGGACAACTTAGGATGAAATAAAGGAAGGATAATTACTGGGGATGTTATCCCATCACAGTTTGTATGTTCCTGCATGACTTCCTTATTTCGAAGAGATTGCTAATAATTGCTTCTCATGAAAGAAAAAAATTATTTGTAGCAGGAACACGAAATAAGGAGTGTTTCTTAGGGAACAGATGAAAAAAAATAACTGGAAGCATACAGTAACATATACACAATAAGTGTACGTGGAAAAGGTGGAAACCTTAAGTACAACACATGGAAAAACCAAAAATTTTAAATCATATTTCTTTATGACATTCTCCTTGTTTAATGTCAAATGTAATCCTGAATTATAGTGTTATAAGAGATCACGTTTTACAGTATGTCTTGAATTAATCCCATTTCTAATGAGACCTCATTACTTTCAGACATCTTGGAAATATTAGTTCAAAATGAGGTATCATCCTAATGTTGGTTAAGGACTTCACTATCACTGAATCCCACTTTAAAAGATAAGAATAGCAATAGCATTTGAAACTTATATAGTACCCCATAGTGCTTTACAGTACCCTGTTTTTGTTCTTCCCTGGCATCCTAGTTATTTTCTATTCAACTTTTCTCGCAGAATGAATCTTTGTACCTCTATCCATCCTCTGCATAGTAATAACTGTACTTTTGCAAAGTCTGGAATTTCCTTGCTAATATTTATTTATATTTGAACTTGTATGCCGCCCCCTCTCCGAAGACTCAGGGCGGCTCACAACTAAAATACAGAACAATAAATACTTAAAAAACCATTAAACTAGATTACAAGCCCAAATATTAAAACAATAGGATAAAACAAATTAAAAGGTCCATCCCACCCCCCAAAGAGGGGTCACAGCTCGGGTTGGTCAAATAACCAGGTCTTTAACTCACGGCGGAAGGTGCGGAGGTCAGGGGCCAGACGGAGCTCCAAGGATAGTTGATTCCAGAGGTCAGGGGCAGCGACAGAGTAGGCTCGTCACCGGGGAATCGCCAGTCGGCATTGACCCGCTGACGGGACCCTGAGGAGTCCTTGCCTATGAGCTCGCACAGGGCAGCCAGTATTTGATATTGGCAGAAGACGCTCCCTTAATTATTGAGGACCCATGTCATGTAGGACTTTGTATGTCAAAACTAAAACCTTGAGTCTCACCCGGAGCGCAACCGGCAGCCAATGCAGGCCACGCAGGAGGGGGGTAACATGGGAGAACTGGGTAACTCCCATCACCACCCGCGCCGCCGCATTCTGCACCAGCTGCAATCTCTCGGATGGTATGCAAGGGCAGTCCTAGATAGAGAGCATTGCAGTAGTCGAGTCTAGAGGTGACAAGGGCATGAGTGACCGTGCGCAGGGCATCTCGGTCCAAAAAAGGGCAAAGCTGTCGAACAAGACGGAGCTGGGCAAAGGCCCCCCTGGCAACAGCCCCCACCTGCTCCTCCAACCGGAGCCGCACATCCAGGAGGACCCCCAGATTCTGCGCCCTATCCACAGGGGGCAACACTTCTCCCCCTATGGCCAAAGATGGACAGTCCTGATTGGGCCGAGACGCCGATATGCACAGCCATTCAGTCTTGGCCGGGTTGAGTTGAAGCATGTTCCCGCTCATCCAGATCCATACCGCATCCAAACACCGGGTCATCAGGGAGAGGGCATCGCTGATTGGGTTTGGGGTGGAGATGTACAGCTGGGTGTCGTCTGCGTACTGATGGAATCTCACCCCAAAACCACGGATGATCTCACCCAGCGGCTTCATGTAGATGTTGAATAAAAGAGGGAGAGGACCGACCCCTGAGGGACCCCACAAGAGACCACCCTCGGGGTCGACCTAACCCCCGCCAATACCGATTGCGACGCCCGAGAGGTAGGAGGAGAACCACTGAAGAACAGTGCCCCCACTCCCAACCCCCCGAGGCGACGCAAAAGGATACCATGGTCGATGGTATTGAAAGCTGCTGAGAGGTCCAATAGAACCAGGACAGAGGAAAAACCCCTGTCCCGGGCCCTCCAGAGATCATCCATCAGCGCGACCAATGCCGTCTCCGTGCTGTATCCAGGTCGGAAGCCCGATTGATACGGATCCATTTCATCCTCTAGATTTAAACGCAGTAAATTCTGATGAGTTCTCTTCTCTTTTCCATAAAGAGTTGAGCAGGACTTGGACCATTTCATTAGGAATCAGGACAATTTTATATTCGTTCTATCAGAATTCATTACATTTTCTATGCAAGCTTTGACTGTATTTTCTGCAAAGCTGTTTCATGTCAGGTGGTAAAATGCTATTTGAACATTTTCATTCCATTTTTGTTCAAAACCTCAATAAAGTTTGGCATTTTATCTGTGACTGCTATAAAAATCTAATTATGGCAAAACCTCTGACTTTTTTTTAGAATTCTACAAAAGTAAAATTGTAAAATTCCTGGGGTTTACATCTAATCATTTTCAATTATCATCTGCTACAATTAAAAACATTTTTCCTAAAAGGGAGGCAGTCTCTAAATGCAAACGAAACCATAGTTGTCCTGATCATTCTCATATGTATGTATGATGCTGGGGACAACTGATGTTGTTGACATAAGAGATATGATTGGACATCTTCTTCCAGTCATGGATGCCACATTCAACTACAATCCCAAGCTTTGTTCTAGAAAGTCCCTAGAAAGAATAACATCATTTGCTTACCACTCAATATACAAGCATACTTGAACTAAAACTCAATTCAATTTCTTAAATTGTAAAATTCTGCTTCATTATAAATTGTTGGATGTAATATTTTGGATGGGACAGGATTCTATCTAGTATAAATTCTAAATTTTCAATTGTTTTTGGCAGAGAGATCCAGATCTGCTTTAACTTTCATTTGTTCCCAACATAAATGTTCTGGAAATGTTTCTGTGCCTTCATATTGAGTATTAAAGTGTATGGTCACTTTTAAAGGTAGCATTCAGTCTTCTGCTACAATGTAAATAGTGTGATCTTCTTCATTAAGAGACAAGCATTTTGCTTCTTTGCGTTTCCTTCTGACTCATTTGGTTGTGCAACCAAATAGCTCTATTTTCAATGCTGTACTAAATGCTCATTCTAGAATTTATAACACTGAAACTTTATATGTTCACAGAAACTAAGGAGCTTTCCACAGTGAAAACACCTCTTCAATTCTCTAATATTTGAATGTGAGTTCTGCAACTTGTTTAATGGTTTCTGCAGAATATTCTTTTATTTGATGCTAAATAATGTTGACAGTATTACCCACTGTATAGTTTGTTTCAAGTCACAGTAATTTCTTTTAGATGGGTAACATCCACAACTATACAGATATGTCCTGTGACATACCCTCAAAATATTATCAAAAGTGAAATGTTCCATCAGTTTTTTTAATCAGCGATACATCAGTTTCACCATCTTTCTTTCTTCAGGTATGGAATTTGAATCATTCAACTATTATACTTGGTCGGAATCTATAATATTCAAACAGAATCTTTTGCAACTCTGAAAAACGTTTGTTTCCTGACTTTTGTGGCATCAGCAGATATTAACACTATAAAAGCAGGGCTGCAAAAATTTGGATAATTCTTTGAGGACATTAAAGAGATTTTTAAAAATCTTAACTCTTTTTTCCCATCTATTTGTCAACTAATGTTTGCTGTCCAGATCTGGTAGCCCTAACAAATCAAGAGAACACATGGCTTACTCTAATACACAATAAGGAAAATTTTGTTCTCGTCTGTAATTTCAGCTTGGATCGTCAGTCATTCTACCTATGAGGTTGTTCTCGAAGCTTGTGGGTTGGTTTCTGAATGTTTTGTTTACCAGGCTAGGTAACATATTCAGTGGAGTTTAGGGGATGTCAGTATTCTCCTGACCCATCACTAGATCCATTACAAGATCCACACTTGACACACCCACACCTGACCCATTACAAGACCTACTGACCACATGAAGCCCTTATAACACTGACACTGACATCTACTAGTATGGGAGCTGATGAAATTATTAACTGCTCATGTTCTTGTATGCATAATTTGTTAAAGATGGCTTTGCAGATCTTCCCCTAGCATCTGGTAGACTTAGACTAACTTTATTGTCACTCTGAATGTACACTAATCCCCTGGATATCCTTAGAAGCAAGATAGTCTATAGATTTAAAGATCATTGGTGCTAAATTAATATTGCAGTTTATGATCTTTGAGCAAATGAGACCTTTTCCAATTTCCAAACTCAACGTCCATTCGCATAAGGAAGAAAATTTTTCTTTCAGTTCTAAGATACCTTTCTTAGTCATGGACCTGCCATATTTTAAACAGTCAATTGAAGAAAAGCACTACCATTAGGATGCCTGCCTGCCTGCCTGCCTGCCTGCCTGCCTGCCTGCCTATTGATTAAGGTATTGGACAAGTAGTGGAAAAACCAAGTTCTAGTTCTCCTTTGAGAATTGATTCAGGCTGATAATTAGAAGCAGACATGAACTATAGTGCACTATTATAAAAACAGACTGTCGGAATAAGTACATCATTTCTATGTTCTACAACATAAGAATAAACTGGCATTTAAAGCTGGACAGTGTGACAAATAGTATTTCTGACCCTTCCCTTGTCACATATTAAGTTAACTTCTACCTTGAAAATGTTTGGCTCTTATGATGATCTAGGGTATGCAGATCTTATTGTCTTCTTCCACAACCTTCATTTTATCAACTTATCATGTAACCCAGTAAATGATCATTTCTTGACCTTGGTGGTCTTCCTTCAGATATGTAAGGCCAACTAAACTGGAAACTGGAATAATAGATTTTATCAGACGTTTAAAAATCTATTTACAACATGGGTGGTATTTTAAATACTGCTAGTAATGATAAAATCTAGCTGAAGATTGGCTTAACAATTCATAGATCTCTTTTGCTTAGTTATAGAAGCTGAGATAAGCCTGTCAGCCTAAATACATTTACTGCAATGTAAGCTTCATTGAACACAGCATGACTTGCTTCTGAATGAGCAAGGATTGCACTGTAAAAGATTAGTGAAGTGTTAACTAAGCATTAAAGAAAATTGAATTGTGTGAGCTTTCATACATAGAGATCCTTTACCTTGATAATATTACTATGAAAAGATAAGCGAGAAGAATAATTCTTAACTCCGAGAGAAGGCTAAGTATGCTACACCATACAGATGCAACCGGTTGTACTTATTTTGCAAGCTGCTACTACAAATTGCAATTATGGTGTAGTAAAACTTTTACAATCTCTGATATCGATAGCTCTAAGGATATAGGAAACATTTTCTTGTTTAATTCCTTTTTATTCCTGTTTAGAATAACATTAATTAATGTTAATTTGATTGAGAATTTAGCTGCTCTTTTAGGTGGGTTTTTGTATGTTTGACATCTTAAGAGTCTTTGGAACCAAAAATCTGACACAAATTGAATTAATAAATAATTTCACAATTAATCCTTGACTTTTTATGACTTTTATAAATCATCAGAAATTTCACTAGAAAATAGCAAAAAATCCAAACATTGTTTGATAATTATGGATTGTTTGATAATTATGAACTAGTTCCAACACACAAAAAATTAACTTTAGCTGGATTAAAAAAGAAAACTTTCAAGTGCACACAGTCTTATATGTTTTTTGTTAAAAATACATAAAATAATAAAGTTACAACCAAACAATGTTGATTTATTAGTTAAAACTTAATAGTATGTTAGTACACGTTACATTTAATTGAGGTACTTGTAGCAGTACAGGAACAGAATAGAACATTTAATCATCAAGTATGCAATAGTTATATAGTTGAGGTTTTTTTTAAAGCATATGTTTAGACTACAGAACTATCATTTAAATATATTTTATAGTAAGTTCATAAAGCATCAGAAGATAAAACCTCTGTTAACACTCTGGAATATACATTGAAGCCTGACAGTTCATTACCATAAGAATGAATCATTTAAAATGTGTTTATAAAAGAATCCCTTTCTTCTCTCTTTCTTTCTAGTATTATGTAGAAATACATGAAGTTGAGATAATACATATGCCCCTCTGAGACCAACTTGAGAGAATTGAAAGTTTTGAAAGCTTTTCAACAAAATTAATCAAAATCTTTTCAGATTTTGCCTCACTGAAATAAAGAATTTCTAGTTTGTCGTGACCTCAGCTAGTGTATAAAATGAAATGATAATGAAGCAAATTAAGAATGAGTTCAAACTGAACTTCAATTACAATCTATATCATCTGACAGTTGAAAATGACCGAAAGAAAATATTTTGATCGAATTGAAAAGCATCGATCAGATTATTTAGTTATTTTGACAAAAATCATAAAAATTGCATCATCATGTCTCCTGAAATGTTAAAATTTCTTAAAAGTGTACCAGAACTTCTAGTTACACCTGGGGATTCCCAATTGAGTTATTGTTTTCATCTGAAGAAAGTGCCTCTAAGTATTTCTTGTACTTGAAAAGAATAATTTAGTAATATGCTGAATTCCAGGTGTTTTGGACTAGTGTCAGCTAGCAAATAAGTCAAAGAAGGTTATACCAAACAACATAATGATAATTAAAGTAGGAAGATTAGATTAGTATGGGGACACAGAATATAAATCATTGAGCCACACATACTTTCAAGAATGTAAAAGCTGTTCTTACTTGGCATGACTCTTCTTGTCTTTACAATCAATGCATATGCAGAATTCATATCATCCTGACCCAGAACCAGTACTTGAAATCTAATGTTTGCAGAATTACTCCAATTGTCTGCTAAAATGAGAGAAAGATCACAAAGTAGAGTATGTTCAGGGGTGGGATTCTACCAGTTCGCACCTATTCGGTAGAACTGGTTGTTAACATTCTAAGCAGTTTGGAGAACTGGTTGTTAGAAGAAATTACTGGCCTAATCCTGTAAGGAAGGCAGGAAGGAAACATTCTGGCGTTGCTTACAGAAACTGCCTCTCCATTAACCCTTATTACATTCTTGGCAGGACTAGACTTCCTGTCTCAGGAACGTCTCTGGAGTTTTTTTCCCTCCTTTGCTGGTACTTTGCTTGTGTGGAGTGACCATTCAAAGTTACAATGGCACTGAAAAAGGTGACATGACCGTTTTTCACATTTATGACTGTTGCAGCATCCCCACAGTCACGAGAAGCCAGGCGAGGAGATGCGTGCCTCGATGTGAGTGATGTTGAGTTGGCCACACCCAGCCAGTAACATGACCACTAAGCCATGACCACCCAGTCATATGACCACCAAGCCATGCCCACCACCTAAGCCACACCCACAGAACCGGTTGTTAAAAATTTTGAATCCCACCCCTGAGTATGTTCCCCAAAAATCATGCGTCATTTGAAACATGGTCAAATATACAGTAATTAATAAAGTGGTAGAGGAGAAAAGTCTCATATTGGAGAGTCATGGAAACTCCTGTTCAAAACAACTAACTGGATCTAGTGTTCTATATGTTGGTAAAAGACTTGATCTCTGTTAATGATAATCCCGCCCTCCATCCACTCCAGTGCTGGGTGAAAGGTATATGCCACTCCAATGTAATGCTGACTGATGGCACCACTTCCAGCCAATGCAAAGATTCATATTTTTAAAATAATCTTTGCTTTCAGAAGGAAAAGCAGTGTTGGCACCCCTTAAACTTTGGTATCCTGATCTATTTACCTTAGCCTAAAGTCAATATTAGGTCCCCTTAGCATGCATAAATTACAGTGCTTTGGGATAAAGCTTATGTTGTTTTATAAATCCATGTCAAATATCCTGTGCTGAAATAATAATTCAGAGCTTTCTCATAGCCAGTCAACAGGAGGCATAAATTTAGCTAAAAAATTATTTTTGCTGTGAATATTCTTTTTCTCATAGCTATTTCCTACACATTTCAGGGGTGAGGTCAAAAAAGAATCCTAAGAACTCCATGTCTTCAACTCCAAGGAACAGCAAGATGCACTTTGTATCACAATTATATTTCTATGTTCCATATTTGTTTCTGCAAATGTATCGTTCTTTTAAATTAATCTGATTCTTGAGACTCTTGGGCCAGTTAATTAGTTTCCTTCTGAAAGAGCAATTATCAAGCAGCCTTCTCTGATGCCTGTTTTTCACTATTAGAATAATAAAAAGCAGCTAATGTCAAATGAAATATATATAAGCTTTAAATGTTGGCTTATTCATGGATGTTTTCCTACATTAGAATAAATCATTTTGTATTATCTACAGAATCTTGCACATTCCTAAATGTTGCCATATCATGAATGTATTCAATGAAACGAATTACATTATAACACAGCATACTGATGAGACCCAAAGGTTTAAATGACATTTGCAAGAAATCATAGGCTTTTAACAACAAAGCTTGCTTTTTAAAAGCAATGCTTATTTAAACATCTTTTGTCTACAATTAAAAGAAAAACCCACAGCCTGCAGTACTATTTTTCTTACAATGGTTATGAACAGAATTTTAAATTACATGAGTAGAGTCAAGTATAAAAGCAGAACAAATTTCATCCAGGAAAGAAAACAGTGATTTTATCTGCAGTAAATATATTGAAGAATAACAACTAAACTGTAAAGAAAAGGGTGCCACTAAAAATAGGTTAGATATCAAAATAAGAAGGTTTGTTTTATTTTTGCTTAAAAACAATAACCACACAAAAGATAGTTTGAAACAGTTCTGCGATACTTGGATAAGATTCTTTTTTTAAATATCTCTATCTACAACAATTCATGGTGCCCATATTGCAGCTGCCATTTTTCTTTCCATGATATCAGTGAATTCAATATTTTTCTAAAATAAGAAATTATAACAAGGGCAGATACTTTTTAGATAAAAAGTGCTAAGTTTCTAGCCATAGATAGATGGTTAGTTGTGCAATTAGCCAGTTGTTTAGACTGGATTTGGCATTTTTATCCAGCTATTGATTCCTTCCCAAGGATAGGCAGGTTATTACAGCTTCATTTTAGATTGTATTTTATTATTATTTTATCTAAATAGTATTTTATTCTGATTCCATTTTAAATTGTATTTTATCCAATTCCATTTTAAATTGTATTTTACTAAATTCCATTTTGAATTGTTTTTATCAAATTTTAACAACAATTTATTGCTGGAACTTTGCACTTTGATATGGCCCAAGGGCTAATCAATGAAGACTGTATAGAGTATAGATAGGCAGGTGCTGTTTCATGGTGTTAAAGGTAACATTGCAAGATGTAATATATTCCAAGACATTTTGATAGCGATTTTGTCAAAGCCTATGCTGATATTTTGGGATTGCATTCAAGGCGTCTGTTACTATTGATGCTATCTTTGCTTTCTTTGCTTCAGTCATTCTAATTCTGTTTGCAGATCTTTGTATTTTGTGATTTCCTTCAGTTCTTTCTTTTCTATTCTTCTATTTCCAGATACTGCAACATCCGATACCAGAGGTTTTTTGTCTTTCTTATGGAGAATTGTTAAGTCTGTGTTGTATGGCAGGTGTTTGTCTCTTTGAATTCGAAAGTCCCAGAGCACTTAGCTTATTTATTTTCCATTACTTTGTCTATTTTAGAGCCCCAGCAGTTCTTGCTTGCATTTATTTATTTACATAATTATTTATTTGATCTTTATCCTCTCTTTATTACTTTATAAATAATTCAAGATGATTAACATACATAAGACGTCTTCCTTCTCCTATTTCCACCCTACAATTCTGTGAGGTGGATTGGACTGAGAGAGAGTCACCCTGTTGGCTTTCATGCTTAAGGCCCAAAATTCCTTGCAGAGTTTCCAGGACTCTATTGTTGTTATTTTGTTATGTTGTTGTTTGTGGTTAGTCCATGCAGTCTTCTTTTTTTAGCAGCTAGCCAGGTAGCCCACTGTTTCTTCAGCTTCTTTGCAGAGGCAACACTTGCTGTGTGTTGCTGTCTTCTCAATGCTGGCTTTGTATGCATTGTTCTTAATGCTTGGTCTTGTGCAGCCAGAATTAGTCCCTTGGTCTCATTCTCCAACTTTTCCACTCTTCCACATTGCTAGGTAATTGTTATTATCTGCTTTGGCTGCTTTTTTTTAATGTACTGGCTGGGATTTCTCATTTCCTCTATTTGAGGGGGTAAGTTTTGATTGGATCAAATCTGTTTTGGGATATAAACTTGGCAGAACACAAAACATTTTCTACAATCATGCTACCAAAATTCAACAGTCCAATATTAAAAAAAGGGTTCCATTTTCTTAATCTCTGAATCTGTCAGGGCTTCCATTCAGCTACGTATGCATTGCCTGCTGCTAACAACCAGCCATAGCAATGGGGAGAGGGAACAACAGGGTGGGATTAGAGGGAGGGTTGCCATGAGGAATCGAAACTCAGCCTTGTAGTGTCCCATAAGAATCACCAACCATTCCAAGGTCAAACAAAGGAATACAGCCAGCTGCAAAGACCAGGACTGTCACCCAAACAATTTGTTAGCACCTGATTGGATACTTGTTGATAACCAGAAGTGTAGAAGGGAATAAGAGAAAATTAACCATATGCCTCAGATCCAGCTTCATTTCTTCTGTAACCACTTGGCTTTGATAAAGTATATCTTTGGCTAACCATGGGCCAGAGAGACTTTCTTTTCTAACTGAGCAAGTTGGGACAGCTGACAGAATTCTTGCTGCATCCCCAGCCAAATCAAGAATGTCTATAGTGGGCTCTAAGCAAAAATAATAATAATCTGTGAGATATAACATGGATCTCTCACATAATATCCAGCCTGATCCTGTGTTCCATTGAAAAGGGATATGATTATACCTAGTTAATGGCTAGCATTTCCAACTGACTTAAATTGATTTGAGTGAAATTATATTTTTCACATATTGTGATATTTGTCTGTAAGGCTGGAAAGAGCATCCAGAGCATTAAAAATCACATCTGAATTCCAAGCTACTTTTTAAATGTATGGATGCTTTAAAAACATTCACTAAATGGATGTGAGCAGCATAAGAATAATAGGTGCTGAAAAAACAATGTGAATACAAAATTACTTTTCCCAATGAAACATAGCAGGTATGACCTGATGCAGATTTTGAGGTGCAGAGTGAACTAAATATGTATGAAAATCCCCAAAAGATCAAAGGCTGGCCTGTATTTAAGCAGCATAGTCAAAAGTGTATTCTGGCACTTCATAGAATGTCTTCAGAAAAGTTATTCTAGCGTTATAAATGAATAAAATATACAAAATTAAACCATTTCTTCTAGCACTGTCTTCTGTTTCTTAGCTTCAGACTATGTCAGCTATCCAATAAGTCAATGGCAGGCTGTAGATTATAGAAGTGGTATGATTTAAACTTCTGTACAATCACTTTCCTTCACATTCTGGTAATGTCTGAACCCAGATGTTCATATGGAAGAAGTTGAGAAAAATGCAACAACGTCTCATCCTACTGTTGCTCACCTTGTGTTGTGATGGGAATAAATAAACATTATTGAATTTTTGGTCTGGATTTAACAACCATTCTTCCATTTTGCTTAGCAAAAGCCTTTTCTCAACAGTTTTCAAGTGAAACTCAATAGAGAAAGCTGATCAATGCCTTTCTGGCACTTTTCTTATAAAAACTTACCTACTGCATGGATAAATCAATTTGTCAAAGTCATCATGCAGCTTGACTTATTAAGGCAATACTTGCTTTCAGCCAGACATCAGCATTATTTAAACTGAGTCTTGATGTTAATGTCTAAACACATTGAATCACTTGCAAACTTCAAGTCTCTGAAATGGTTGACCACGAATAAAATGTCTTCCCAAACAAAAGAATATCTAAAAATGGTTCTAACTGAGTACTGCAGCCATGCAACCATTACCAGAATACAGTTTGAGCCACTAGATTATAAGGATAAATACTGTACAACCAATTCCACCAAGTGCTGTACCATACTTGAATGTGTACATGTGGAGCACATATTGCTCAGGTCTTATTTTATTGCCAACTTATGCCCAAGCAAGGACTCAGTATTTGAAAATATTACTTAACAGACATACAAATTGGGGCTTCAATAATAGACTGTCCTATTTCCTTCAGGGCATAAATACATACATAGTAAATAGAACTTCTAAGTTTATTGTCAGATTTGTTCACCTAAGAACATAATTGGGATAGCGTATAAATGTGATGCATTCATTTGAGTACACACTGTTTTGCATTTTAACAGCCAGCTTATTATTTTATCCCACTCTTTATCATTTTTATTTTGTTCTATTTTACCTCACCTTACTTTCTCTACTTTATTTTACTTGATTTTACCTCATCTTATTTGAATTTTATTGTGGCTGATGTTCATTTTTCTTGATAGGGTCAACTGACTAATCAATAGAACTATCATTAATATTACTACCATTACTATTGAGAAAACCACAGATGTAGCTGCCAAAGGGATAGTCCGAGTCTGAGTCATCGAAATGAAAAATAATCAAACATGCATGTCGTATGCATGAATCAATGTGAACTCAGAAATAGAAATTTTGAGTACTATCATCAAGTTTAAATATAAGAAACTGTTTCTGGATTGAGAGGCTACCGTTTGGCAACTGGTTTATGTCAACTATTGAACCCAGTGCATATTTTATACATTTGTTAATGCATATAAGAACACTTGCAGTCAAACAAATCTGATCTTAAGAATGAGGAAGGCACATTAAGAAAAAAGACAGAATTTAAAATACTTATACAGAACTACCTCCATCTGTTAGAATGTATAAATAAACTCCTATATAATTATGACAAACAGATTTTAAAAAACCCTGTATGATAAAATAGATGCAAATTTTTAAAGAAACAATTACAACACAACAATGTGAAGAATTATGGACCAAATCTGTAAAATTTATCCCAGTGAAGCCTGAAAGAACGTTGGAATAAATGGAAAAGTTAGAAACCAAAAGTTAGAAACCTTTTTAAAAGTTATTTTTTAAGCATTTTATTGCTCATTTTGTCTTCCTTCTACATATGTCTCATGTATATACGATACACATACATATACAAAAGTTTAAATATTAAACTTAAGACAGAAATCTTTATTGCATAGAATAACAAATAGTTTAATACATTCTGTAGTTGTTTATTAATGCCACATTTCACTTTGGAAACAAAATGTAAGCAGGCATCTTTATTCTTATCAACATTTACATTTTATAAATCATAGTTAATACTGATATAAAAATTTTATCTTTAAAGATTTAAGTTATTTAAATATTAGAGCTTTAATATTCTCTAGTCAATATTTTATGAATACCACTTGTACTCAAATAATATAATGTATTATTCATGGTTTACAATAAAAAATGAGACATTCTACAGAAATACATGAATTATATATATTTATATATACATATACACCTGACAGGAATGTTGGAATCAATCACATTCTCCGTATATTACCTGAGTACATAACAGCATACCTTCTAAAAGAACAGTGTTAAGGAAGTCACATTTGCATTGGTTCAAGACTTCCTTCGATTCTCCTTCTTCATTCCAGGGGCAAAGCCTTCCTTCCTTCACAGTCGGAATCTAGTAGCATTCTATAAGTTGTAAATCAACAAATTCGTTGCAGTACATTGAAACAAATCATGTCCCTTGAATTAATATTGCACTCATGTGTTGTTGTTTTTAAAATAAACTAACTTTGTAATTAATAATTGATTTTGTTGAGAATCTTGGTTATCCCACCAGGTAGCAGTTTTTCTGTTATTCCCAGTCCTTCTCCAAGGAAATGGAGGATTAGAGCAAAAAGCCCTCCCAAAGCAAATTCATAAAGTGTAGTATCACAGTGCCCTGCTTCTAAAGGTAGAATCTGAGCAGTGACCCATTTGGCATCTCCTGACAAGATCAATGCCACAACTATGTATCTGGCAGCATAAGTGAAAGTTGCTTCCATAGAATTAAATCATATGATTGAATGAAATATATCAAGCCTCGGTGTGTGTTTCATACAACCCTAGTAATTATGAAACTGTTCTCCAGTTTTTGGGGCCTGGTGATGATACTACAATTAAAATGATGGAAAAGTATGAGAAAGAAAGAGCACAGTTATTTAGCAGCCGATCTTTAATGGAAAAAGAGCTGCTATTTATACACACCATGTCTTGATTCGTGGTTATCACTCTTCAAAAGAAAGCAAGGAGAAGAAATGCATACACTATTTATGAAGGTACTGCAAGAAAGATGCTCTTTTCAGAACATGCCTGCACTGAAATAATTAAAAGGAACAGTTTAATTCCCATGATGTTTAGCTATGCCTGATGCCCTCTGATATACCATGAGTTGGCATATACCATTCCAAGGCAATGTTAAAGCATATGTTGCCAAAACAAAGCAGAGGCAGCCAATACAAATTCCATGAAGCCTGATATAAATATACAGAGGCAGTATTAAATACAGAGGCAAACAAAAGTAATTCTAGCAGAACTATTATTGTTTGCTTTTTTTCCCCTCCAAAATTAAGGATTGCCCAGATCTCATCTCATTTTCCATGTTTCCTATTAAACATTGACGTTGAAGAGAAAAATTCTTCAATAAATTGTATGAAACCAAAAGCATCCCTTTGATTTAATGGTAAAGGAGTTGGGATTTGAAATAGTTTACTCTGGAAAGTCTTCATTATCATTCCCATTCTTAGCTTTCATTTTAAAAAAAGTCACCATGATTGTAGCCACTGAAATGTAGGGATGTCAAATTGAGCTCTCAGATACTCCTTACTACTTAATTACCATCTGCAGTGTTTCATAAAATAAATGAACCCGAATCAGCCTGACTCAAAAATGCAAGATATTTCATACATTTTATTTCAATCATACTTATGGATTGTTGACTAGCTTTCTATGTTTGCACATATTTATTGTATATTTTAAATCATTTTTTTCTGGCCAATCATGACTATATATACCCTTGCTGACTGTATTCTCATACTTCTTAACTTCTAGAATAGGTTGTTCTTTATGCTGTCTACCTACATTGCCTTTCTCAGAGAATACTTGACCAGTTAGCACTTACAATGTGAAGACTTTAATAAAAGAACACGATTAAAGTCAATGTATTATACTTAGGATAAATGTTTTTTTTTCAAAGGAAAGGATAAATTTAAATGACTAGAACAGGGGTGTCGAAGTCAAGGCCTGTAGGCTGGATCCAGCCCATAAGGTGCTTATATCTGGCCCATGGTGTGGTGCTGGAAACAGCAAAGGACCAGCCCACAGTGCCTCTGCCACCAAAAATGGAACTTGGGAGGACCGCGTGCAGCCCCCCCAAGCTCCGTTTTCACAGGCAGAAGGCTGCAGGAGGCTGTTCCAGCCAGAGGTGGTATTCAGCAGGTTCTGACCAGTTCTGGAGAACCGGTAGTGGAAATTTTGAGTAGTTCGGAGAACCGGAAAATACCATCTCTGACTGGAGAATTTACAGTATCCTTTTCCTGCCACTTCCACCAAGCCATGCCCACAAAACCGGTAGTAAAAAAAAATGAATCCCACCACTGGTTACAGCCAAAAATGCGGCCTGGGGGGGGCACACAAAGCCTCCCAAGCTCTGTTTTCACTGGCAGAGGGCTAGCAAAACAAACTAAAAATGAAACAAAAAGAGAACTGTTTCTGTTAAGTTTGCATGAAGAGTCAGACGTGAGGAGTTCCAGCAAAGAGTTTATTAGTGACTACAGCTCAAATGGACCCGTCCTGGCTTGGCTACGGCTGCTTCTTATAGCCTGCAGCCGTAGCTGCCAGCCAATGGAAGTGCAGGGTTTCTTCCCGCACTATTTAAACCAATACCATTTGACATTTTACAAGAACAGTTCAAATAAACCAATAACATTCAAACCTACATACATAACACCCCTCCCCACTAGGTTCAGTCCATACCAAACCCCAACCTATCTAATGTATTCCTTTAAATAGGTGGGGCTCTTACGTACGTTGAGACCTTCGTGGTTCAGAAGTTTTAATGTTCTCACCCAGTGAGAGGGGAAATGTGTCCACTGACATTTCCCTGTTGGGACTTCCTGTGGAAGAAGACCCTGTTAGACTGTTAGAATCTGGTCTCTCCTCCCAACCCATCTCCATTCCAATGTCAGCACCCAAGTCAGGTAGTGATGTGCAATCTTCCACTTCTAAGGATGGATCTTGGCATTGTGACAGGGTTCGGGATGGTTCCTGTCACAATGGCTCGTTACACATGGGGTTGATTCCTGTTTGCTGATTTTCCTCCTGTTCCCCCTTCCCCTAGAAGAGACATCAGGTGAGGGACCCAGAGGGAGACAGGGGTGATGTTCCTGAGGGAACCTGGATCTAAGTTGGTCAATGTGCCTGCTCCAGAGGAGGCCATCCTCTGTTTGTACCCTGTAAGAACGAGGGCCCGTGATGTGAGTTATTTCAGCAGGAATCCACAAAGGTTCACCTATAAGGTTCCTAGCATAGACAGAATCTCCCACACTAAAAGAACGAACTTTGGAAGTGGAATCCAGTGGTGCATTGGGTGCGTAAGTGGGATGAAGGCGGTCAAGGGAAGACCTAAGTTTCCTGCCCATCAACAACTCTGCTGGGGACAAGTTATTTGATGGGCTAGGAGTGATGTGTTGAACACTAAGAAGTTTTTCAAGCTTCTCAGTGATGTCCCCAGGACCCAGCTGCTGAAGCTTCTCTTTGGTAAATCGTACCATGCATTCAGCCCGGCCATTGGCCGAAGGGTGCCCAGGGGCAGTGAGGGCATGTCTGATACCCTGTTGAGCTAGAAAGGATTCAAAAATGTTAGATGTGAATTGAGGGCCATTGTCAGAAACAAGGACATCTGGTAACCCATGGGTTACAAACAATTTTCTGAGCTGCTTGATGACAGCCTCAGTTGTAGTGGATGTCATGGGAATTACCTCTAGCCATTTAGAGTATGCATCTACTAGCACTAGAAAAGTGTGCCCTCTTGTAGGGCCTGCAAAATCAATGTGGATTCTAGACCATGGGCCCCTAGGACATTCCCATTCCTGTGTGGGGCGTGAGGTGGGGCAGGCCTGACTACCTGGCAATTGGGACAAGATGCTACCCAGTTTTCAACCATTTTGTCAATACCTGGCCACCATACATAACTCCTGGCCAAACCTTTCATCCTTACAATCCCAGGATGACCCTCATGTAACATTTCCAAAACCTCCCTTTGCAGTTTTGCAGGAATAACCACCCTGTTACCCCACAAAATACATCCTCTTAATACAGATAATTCAGTTTGCCTGGACTTAAAAGGTTGGGCAAGGTGAGGTAGATCTTGAAGAGGCCAACCTTTCTTAATCCAGCCCATAACAGGTGCCAACACAGCATCTTTGGTAGTTTCTCTGGCAATCTCAGCAGCATGGACTGGAAGCTTAGCCACGGTCTCCAGGAAAAAGGTGTGAGTTTCAAGTTCAAAGTCCTCCTTGTGGCAAGGTAGTGGGCAATGACTCAGTGCATCAGCATGTCCAATGTCCTTGCCAGGCCTGTGAATCAGTTTGTATGAATAGGCTGCAAGAAATTCAGTCCACCTCAGCATTCTTGGTGACAGGATATTAGGTGTAGGTTTGTCTCCTGCCACAATGCCTAATAAAGGTTTGTGATCTGTAACAATGGTGAATGACCTGCCATACAGATATTCATGAAATTTCTTAACAGCTGCAACAACTGCTAAAGCCTCCTTGTCCAATTGGCTATAATTCCTCTCTGCTTTGGACAAAGTGCGAGAGTAAAATGCAATTGGGGCTTCCCTTCCATTGGGAAGCCTGTGACTCAAAACCCCCACTCCAAAAGGGGATGCATCACAAGTCAGAACAACAGGCAAATTCTCAGAGAACTGTATCAACACAGCATCAGACGTGATTAGTCTCTTAATACTGTTAAATGCTGACTGTTCCTTCCGCCCCCAGATCCAAACAGCTTTCTTATCAAGCAGGCGATGTAAGGGCTCAGCAATAGATGCTTTGTGAGGTAGAAACATGTGGTAAAAGTTAATAAGTCCAAGGAAGGCTTGCAAATCTGTCTTGCATCGAGGTTTACGGGCTTCCTTGATTGCTTTAACCTTGGCATCAGTAGGGTGGATGCCATGCTTGTCAATCATGTACCCCAGGAACTCAACTCTGTCTGTTTTGAGTGTACATTTGTCTTCCTTGACTTTTAAACCCGCTTTTCTGAATCTGGTAAGGACTTCTCTGAGTCTCTCTTGAAGCTGAGTGTCATTTTCAGCAGAGATTAAAACATCATCAAAATAAGGCACTACCCTGGCAGTCCTTGCAACATTCTTTCCATAAGGCTTTGAAAATGCCAGGTGCCACTTACTCCAAATTGTAGTCTTTTACATTTGAAGGCACCTCTATGAGTCACAATTGTTTGTGCCTCTGCAGTGGCATCATCAACTGTTAATTGTTGATATGCCTGAGCTAAGTCCAGTTTAGCAAATACTGTACCCCTGCCAAGGGAATGGAGCAGATGATGCACAACTGGTACAGGGTATGCTCTGCTGCAGCATGGTTAAGTGTCCCCTTATAGTCACCACAGATTCTCACTGACCCATCAGCCTTGACTGGTGTGACTATGGGTGTTTCCCATCTGGAGTGGTCAGTAGGCTCTAAAACCCTTGAGCAATGAGCTTATCTAATTGTGCATCAATTTTTTCCTTTAAAGCAAATGGGACCCTCCTGGGCTTTAAACGAATTGGGGCACCTTGGGGTCTAGGCTGAAAGCAATAGGGGTCCCCATATACTTGCCCAGTCCTTCGCTGAAGACCTCTGGAAACTCAGACTTCAAGGACTCTTCCCAGTCAGAGCTGCTCACGTGATGGATGCCAGTCACCTCGATGCCTAGTGGCTTGAACCACTCAAGTCCCAGCAAGCTTGGGCGATCCTTGTCCACGATGGTCAGGGGCAAACGTTTGGTGTGGCCTTTAAACTGCGTTGAAATCTCTCGCTCCAACTACTGGAATCTTGTTCCTTGGTAGTCTTTGAGAGTCAGTGCTTGCTTCTGGAAATGCTTCTTCTGAATTTTGGGAAAGAGTCTGTGGATAGTGTCCCATGACACCATAGATAAATAAGAGCCTGAGTCCACTTCCATTTGGCAAGGCCTTCCTTCAATAAACACCTTCACATGTACTTTTCTGCTTTTTAAGGGTGAAGAATGACCAATAGTGATTGTTTGGTGAGTTTCATTCTTGCCATTTGCTTCTAAATTTCCCCATTTTTCAAGGAAATTGTTGGGCTTAAAGTCTTTATCAGGAAATTTTTTCCTAATTGGTGGAGTTCTGGATGATTTGCAGACTCTGGCTATGTGACCCCGTTTCTCAACGTAGGCAAATGGAGTCAAAGAACTTGCATTTAGTGGGGTGGCCCCCACAGCCTCTGCAATAGAACCCTTGCCTGTTTTTCCCAGAGTCTTTTCTCTTCTTCTCCATTCTGAGTTTAAAAATCCCTCCTCTGCCTCACTGCCATCAGAATCAGAGTCTATTTGTTCGCAATGGGCTGTTGTGGATTTTCCCCATCAGAATGGCTTGAGGCCTGGCTTGAGGCCTTGTTAATCTTTTTCATGGGCAGCTGAGGACTTGGTGGCTTCCGCTGAAACAGCTTCTTCAATGGCCTCTTTAAACGTGATCTTAGGTTTCATTAAAAGTTTGCTTTGTAAGACCTTATCTTTTAGGCCTAAAACAAACCGATCACACATGGCCTCTTCTAAGTTGGTAAAATCACAAGCACCCCAATGTCCTTAAACTTGCCACGAAGTCATTAACATTCTCGCTATCCCTTGATCCCGACGGTAAAATTTGTGTCTCTTAATGAGGCACGATACTTGTGGGGCGTAATGGGCTCTTAAAAGTTTCTCTAAATCGGGCCATTCCATTACCTTCAGCTCTGCTGCTCCGCCAACCTTGCCATTTTGAAGACTGCGGACGCAGTGCGTGAGAAAGACCACCCTCTTCCGTCTCTCGGATGCCGGCGAGATCGTTCCCTTCCAGATACATGTGGAACGATCCGCACGATTCCCAGTCTTCCGTCGCCGGATCGAACGGTGCTGGGGGTGTTCAGCGCAGCCATCTCGCTCAGTTGCTTGTTCATCGCGTCGTCTTCTCTTCAGGGCAATCCCATCCTCGTCGCCAGTGTTAAGTTTGCATGAAGAGTCAGACGCGAGGAGTTCCAGCAAAGAGTTTATTAGTGACTACAGCTCGAATGGACCGTCCTGGGCTACGGCTGCTTCTTATAGCCTGCAGCCGTAGCTGCCAATGGAGTGCAGGGTTTCTTCCGCACTATTTAAACCAATACCATTTGACATTTTACAAGAACAGTTCAAATAAACCAATAACATTCAAACCTACTTACATAACAGTTTCCCCTTTTGCATTCGGCATACAAGAAGGGCAGGAAAGAGAAAAGGGAAAGAGGAAAGACAAAGAAAAAGAGGGGAAGATGGGAAGAGAACAAGGAAGGAAAATAAGGAAAGAGAGGAAGGAAGAAGAAAGGAGAAGGAAAAGGGAAGAAAAGGGAAGGAAGGAAGGAAGGAAGGAAGGAAGGAAGGAAGGAAGGAAGGAAGGAAGGAAGGAAGGATAGATTATAATGAGACTATACTTTCAGAGATCATTTCTATAGTATCCAACTAGATAAATGCACTTAAACACTGGAGGCTTTCAAGAAGAGATTGGACTGCCATCTGTCAGAAATGGTGCAGAGTCTTCTGCTTGGGCAGAGGTTGGACTAGATGACCTTCCAACTCTGTTAATCTAAAGAATGAGGGAGGGTTTGAGGGAAGTCCTGCCTTAGCACTTGGCCACCATAGGTGCCCACGACACAAGTGACATGGAGCTGGCCACGCCCATTCCTGACCCCTGAGGTCAAACACAACCCCAATGCAGTCCTCAATTAAATCGAGTTTGACACCCCCAGACTAGAACATGCTAAGATTAGGTTGGCCACTGTGAACTATACATGCATTGCAGCAGAATTAAGAGGAACTCAAAACATACACATGAATAAATAATATGCCCTTGTAATCAATTATCCCTTTCAACCATAGCTAATTATTAGATGTAGGCAGAACTCTAAAGGAAACATAGATAAACCATCTCTAACACATATTTCCCCATTAATATACAGTTACAAGAAAGATAATAATATATTCTATATGTTTGTAATATGCAACAATGAGATGCAGGGCAGACTGTATCTTGAATTTTAGAGTAGCCACTTAAATGTATTTTAGTTCTCAAATATTACCCAGTACTGCAATATATTGATGAAGTGCACAATAAATTGCTCTACTATTTGTTTATTTTATTTAATATTAAATTTATATGCTGCCCATCTCTCCTACAAGGTGACTCTAGGAGGCTTATTAAAAGATTTGATTAAGTTACATGCTATAATTTGTCTGATTTAGGAAGATTGCATACCAGGTCTATCTGGGGTAATGCAACTCCATCCAGATCTAAAGATGGAAGACCCATGCCACTGGAGGATTTTCCTGACCATAACTGCCACATGCACATCAAACAGTAGATGGGAATCCTTCAGTCCCAAGTTGTGCACCATTCTCAAATGGATAAATGCAATCTTCATATCAGACCAATGATGAAAACATCACTGACACAAAGGACTCAAACTATCATAGCCATTTGATCTTGTCAGGATTGAGCCTGTCTATTCCTACCTATCCATAGCTGAATAGCTCATAGACAGTGGGTTGCTGCATTGATGAATCACCTATGTAGTGTTGAGTTAAGATGTACAATTGTATATCAAGTAAATACTGATGGTACTGAACCCCAAACTGATGGATGATTTCACCCAGTGGTTTCATATATATGTTAAGTAGACAGAACTTAACTGTTTTAAGTTAATGAAAATACTGATGAAATATTCATGAATGAACAAAAATATAAAATGTACATCTTACCTATCAAAAGAAACACATTAGAATTTGTAGAAAATATCGTGCAATAGGATAATAATTAATATATTCTATGTTCACATGAACTATATCAGTTTGTGTTACCTTTTAAAAATTTACAGTAAAATACATTAAGTGATCTGCGATTCGGGGGTGTTTTGAAGATGTTGACTTTTATAGATTACACCAATAAGATTTTGAGAAAAGGGGCAAGATATGTCCTTTCAAGATAATGCTCTATCAAAAGCGATATGTTTAATATTAAAAATGGAAACAACTTGTTTTTATTTGCCTGTTTTTGCAAAACAAATTGGCATCATAAATGACCTGGGAGTTGTTGGCACATAATGAAAGTTATAGCCAGGAACAGCTGCTGTGAGACCCAAAAGATTTCCCACTTAGTTTTGAATTGGCATCTTCACTGTTGATGAGGAAAGCTGCCTGCTTCAATTCTCTAAGCAGAGATTTAGCTTGACTTAGGAGGAAGGTTGCTGCATTCATTGCACATCACACTCTGGTTGGTGTCCGCCAGGTTACGGATATTAGCTCAGTTGGTCTGAGAAAGGTAACATTAAAAATGTTAATTAAATTTTTGTTATTGTTGCTCTTTCAATGATAACACTAACCATAACCAAGGGAAAATAAAAAGCGTTAGAGATAGAACTCTGATTCATTTATTATAATCTAACTGCAGGAAATAAAACCAGAAAAAAAGAGAAGCGAGAGAAAGTAAGCTATTTTGAAAATTTTGATCATTTATGTTTAATATTGGAAATATATTTTCAATTCAGTACTGAAGACATGGTGAAGATGATGTTCCAAATATGCAAAGAAGCAGGAAAAAGCCCTTTCTCTTTCATTTTCTCCCATATGTGGATGGTAATCTTCTAATGGAAAAATACTGTGATGGTTCTTCAGAGTCCTCAATCACACTTAGATTGAGGACATCATAATTTCTTCAGTAGAATGTTTGTCAAGACAGGTAGTGCCAGCATGCTCATCTCATTTTCCCTTAGCACAGATTACCTGCCCTCTTTTTAATAGTATCTGCCTATAGAGACCCTCATAGAATAGCCATTTAAAATGCAATACATCAACTATTCAGTACAATATCAGTCCACCTAACTCAAATGTGTGCCAAGAAAAAGAGAAGGACCAATCTTTTCTATCATCAAATTGCAAGGAGAAGCACTTTCTTGCAAGAACATCTTCTTCCGCTGAAAAACACCAATCGCCCTGTGCACTCCCACAGATGGGGCCTCCTGGGGATACCATCAGCTAAACAGTGTAGGATGGCAGCCCCTAGGGGTAGGGCCTTCTCTGTGGGGGCGCCCACCCTCTGGAATCAACTATCCCTTGAGTTGCACTTGGCCCCTGATCTCCGCTCCTTCCGCTGCAACCTCAAAACATGGCTATTTTTGCAATCCGGCCTGGACTGACAGGGGATCAGGGGTTTTAATTTGATTGTTTATTTGGCATAATTTAATATCTTTTTAATTTCTTTTAACTTTTGTACTTTCTGTCTTTTATGTATGCCGACCTGAGTCCTTCGGGAGAGAGGGCGGCTTATAAAACAAAACAAAACAAACTTTCTACCTGCGGATCCAGATATCTGTTTATGTGGCAACCCAAGAAAATGCCAAGAAAGGGCCTTGGTGGTGCAGCACCAAATGCCTAGCACTTAAGTTCCAGCTGCCTGCAATTAGTGCAGGTTTGAATCCCACCAGGCTCAAGGTTGACTCAGCCTTCCATCCTCTCGGGGTAGGTAAATTGAGGACCCAAGATTGTTGGGGGCAATAAGCTGACTTTGTAAAAATGCCGCTTAGTAATAAGCAGGCATATACAATGGAATGAAGGCTATTGCTGAGCACACTGGGTTGTTTCCCAAAAATTGTAAGCTGCCCTGAGTCTTCGGAGAAGGGCGGCATATAAATGTAATTTTAAAAAATCCCCAAAAGGTTGGAAAATGAGAGGCAAAAGGAGCTGAATTTTGTCCCATGTAATCCAATTCCTAACTAAAATATGCCATCTGCTGGCTGGGTTTGCTGCAGCCAGCCATACCTCATTCTTAATATAAGTGAATGCAATGGGGGCTCTAAGAACAATGTCTAAGAGCCTATTGATTTGACATGGATGAGATTAAAATACAGCCAAGCCAAGCCAAAGCTCAATTGACTTTTAAGTCATGTAATATTGGATCATAAAACTGAACAAGTTCAAGTATGTATAGAATTTTCCCATCAAGAAAAATGTTTGGAATAATAAAACCCAAGGGTTGTACATGGCCAGTAATGCACATTTATCATTGTTTCAAATATTAAAAAATATATATACAGCAAAGAAAGAACTTTGATTATATCTATTTGTATATTGATACTGATATCTAAATATATACATCAAAATATACAATGGTGTAACTCAGAAAGAGAAAAGTTGACAAACTGCTAAGAATTACTTCATATGTGACATTTTTCTTAAGTATAAATAATGCTCACAATTCACAGACTGATATCATATTTTGTTGGTATGAGTACATCTTGGTTTGCAGCAGATGCCTATGGTTACTCTGATCTTCCATGGGGATGGCAATAGTTAATTTTTAGTGCTTTTGGCTGTAGTAGGAAATTTATATATAGTGTGAGTTGAAAAATGCCTTACTCTGTTCCATTACCATCATCATTCCAAAATAAGGCAATGCATGCTGAATGCCTCTTCATTCAAGGTTACGGACCTTACTTGTCCATGCAAGTTGTTGAAAAAAATAATGTTATGTTTATAAGTCAATCCTATGATAGACTTATTGTTTAGAGGATCTTGTTAATCTGTCTATATATTTAAATTGTACAAAGATGCTGAGCCCAGTTTGTTCTTCAAACCAAATCTTTTATTGTAGAAGCAGCTTAATTCAAATAAAGTTACAGAAAGACTTTTACCAGTTTCTTGTGCCTTCTTTAAGTTCCTCTTCTCTCAGGTCTTACTTGGTTTCTTTGTCTACCTATGCAGTTAGGTTTTCTCAGTCCTTTAGATTAAGAATAAACCCTAAAGAAAACTTAGACCTCTTTAAAGAACTTAAACTGTTTCAAGGCTTTTCCCTCTCTCTGTCTCTTTTTCTCTTCTGGCAAGAGGTTCCTCCACCTCAAGCTTCTGAGTATATTACTGGGTATATAACAATATCAGCTAGAGCAGGCTAGGAGAGCAATGGACCCCAGTAGAAAGTTTCTCTTCAGAAACTTCTCCTCAGATCTCCACAGAGAACTGTTTAGGCCTCTGAACTCTGTTTAGGCCTCTAACCTCTGTTTAGGCCTCTGACATCCCCTTTAGGCCTCTAACCTATGTTTAGGCCTCTGACATCCCTGAGGTAAATGCCAGTTAGGCTGCCCCTTTTATACTAAGGGGCGTGGCTTGTGATACCACTCCAGGGCATCTGGTGTTACCCTGTGATTGGTGGATTTGGTTGCCTCCAAATCCCCACAAGTTTGTAAACTGCATAGCAACACCAGAAAGTTCCACTTTCTGACACAAGTCCAAAGCTCAATGTGTCTTTGGAAAGATTAGAATCTGGTCTTTCCATTCCTACTCCAGTAGCATCACAGTGGTGCTTTGTATATTTATGTTTGCATATTTGTAAATAAATCAAATATTAAAATAAAACAGTAATTAAAATAAAATTAAAATAAGATAAAAAATAAAATACTAAAAATATGTTCAATAATTGTTTTTCAAAACTCTAGCACTTTTAACAATAACAGTATGTGAAATCCTTAAAGTTTCTTTTTTTTTAGAACAGATTCTTTTAAAAAATATCTTTTGTAAAATGGTTCTATATCGGTTATGTAACAGCAATTCAACCTGGCACTGAACTCTTCATTTTCCTTTCTTGACTGTGTGATTGATTATGTTCCATTGAACCAATTTCTTTATTATTAGTATTCAAAGAATAGGTCAGCATAATTATTCTGACAACAAAGGAAGCCGTATTACTCAACCTTATTAGAGATGACATTAGGGCCTTTATGATACTTACTATATACCACTGACAAGCCACAGCAAACTAAATTAGGTTGCTTTCATTTTCTCTTTGTTTTACCATGTCATGATAAGTTATTCTTTCTGCTTCAGTAAAAGGTCAGATAAAGATGACTAACCCTTGAGAATGAAGGAGTTCATATACAGATTTTCAACAAATTAATGTTGAACTGAGCTACCAATGAAAGCACAAAATGACACAATGACAGCCAGACTAACTGACCCGGTTACACAATGTTAAAGTTATTATTGCATTAGCCCAGCCACAAATTTAAAAAAAACAGTAAAAGAAATATCAACTCATGAAAGATCTACCTTAATTAACTTCAGTAGCAGAAGGAATACCTTGCCCAAGCAACCATTAGAGCAATTCCATTTTTTTCTATAATACTCTAAATAGAGAAGATGGCATTGAACTTCAAAATAATTTCTTGAAACCCTTACAAAAACATGTGTTACTTGCCTCTGCAAGGACATCTGCACTTTGCTATAAATAAACTGAATTTTTGTAGAGGCACTCAAACCTTTTCTCCATGCCTGCAATTCACCACTGTGGTCATGCCTTTGCATTTATCCTTCCTACCCACTATTTACTCCCTGCCTTATAATCTTCATCACCTTTTTGGTTCATCTCAGGACATCTGAAGGCACAGAACAGATGGTTTTATGAGGTCCCAAGGCATCCGTTGAAAGGTGGGGTAGAGCAGATACATGGAGGTATGAATTTATACGAATTTATGGAATACTCTACCCAACTCTGTGGTTTCTTCCCCAAACCCCAAAAACTTTGACCTTAGACTGTCTACTATTGACCTCACCCCTTTCCTAAGAGGTCTGTAGGGAGCATGCATAAGTGCACCAACGTGCCTACCGTCCCTGTCCTATTGTTTCTTTTATTGTTTCTTTTATTTTCTTATATGTATTCGTTTCATGTTTTCATAACTATGTTTATATTTATACCTATTATCTTGTAAGCGATTGACAAATCAAATAAATAAATAAATTTCATTGCAATAGTGCCTGCTCTAATTCTGATTATGATCTCTAAACTACTGATTGCTGACTGCCTTTATTTTTTTGCCTGTTGATTTTTGTACAATATTTGCAGCAAATGGAAATGGCTGTTTTCAATATATTGTGTAGGCTGCAATGCCATGCTAGCAGTCTTATTGTATAACTACCATGCCTAGTCTCTAGTCATGTAACTAAACTAATTACCATTTTAGCAACTTAGCAACTGTACTTAGAGCAGCAAATGTTATCGCTAGAAGGCAAGAACCACAAAATTCCATCTTATTTATTTTGGACATGTCAGACTCACCAGAAAAGACAATTATGCTTGAAATGGTCAGTAGTAAAAGGAAACAAGTCCTTTTAAAAACACAATGGATAGATTCAAAGCCATCACTAGTCAGAGCATAAAACATCTGGAAGAAGCCATATAAGATCAGAAAAAAAATGGAGAGAGATGGTCCGTATAGAATTGCTGAGAATCAGACACAATTGAATGGATTTTATCACCATCAACTTTTTTACAGACTTTTGCTAATGCCAAGACATCATTGAGATCATCATTGCAAAAAAAGGGAGATTTTGGCAAGAATGGGGAAAAGGCATGAATGCAAGCAAAGCTGTTTCCTACATGAACCTCTGAAACTTTTGTTTATATTCTGTTTTTATTTAATTCTATATATTCTGCTTTGAGATAACTTTAGTGTAGGAAGTAATATGAGTTAAATGAATGGTTTGGGACAGAAAGGTAGGATATAAATTATCATAATCCTCCAAACAAATAGAAATGGATGCACTGTATGTTGTTCTGTGAAAGTATCTGGCACCTAGATTTATACACCCACTTCTAAAAATGTGGAGGTGGCATTTTCACTGATAAACTTTGGTGCCTTTTTTGTACAGCAGGTTGCACTAATTAAAAACAAAAGAACGGGCGGTAATGGCAGTTTATTGTGCTGGAGTAGTGTTAATTAAATGTGAATACTGATTTAATGGCAGTTATCCACCTTCCCAGTAGTTGATGGCATGATAAGATGACTGTTTACTGGGGGAAAGTTTTGTATATAGTTTTTTTTTTTTAGTGTTGACTTTATTTTGGAATTGCCAAAATAAAATAAAGAGCCATTTTGGGGTAGTGGTTAAAACATCAAGCTAGAAACTGGGGTACCAGCTAGTGAACTTGGCCTAGTTGTTATCTCTTAGTCCTAGGAAATAGCAATGAAAATCCATTTCTGGGGTGGAAATTGTAAGAATTTAGTTTTCTAATTATAATACTCGCCTTTAAGGCTTTTGCTATTGTCTGCATTTATTTCCTGTCTCAAAAGAGGCAGAAAAGCACACAATTGATTTTGATAAAAATGTCTGTGCCCCAGTCATAAAGATCTTTGGAGATTTCAGATAAAAGAATTCAAGGAATGTTTTTGATCAGGTCTTGGATTGTTTTTCACTATACATGGGTTACAGAGGAATGTGGTGAGCTGTAAACTGGAAAGTGGTTTGAAAAAGAATAGACATTCGACAAAAATAAACATACAGAAAACTAAAGATATAGAGAGAAATGAGACAGGAAGACAAACCTAAAGAGATAGATGATAGTTAGATGATAGATGATAGAGAAAAATGAAGTTTTAAACTAAATTGTACATTTTATACTCATGTCTATTTATAGTTTGTTTACCACTGAAACTGTGTCAGCAGTCTCTCTTAAAAATGAAGAGACTTCTGTTTATTTTTTCATTTGGTATAGAAATCAGTCTTAATCCAAAAAGAAAATAGAAGTATTATTTAAAATACTATTATATGAGAAATACTATGGTTGTCCCAACTACCATATACAATAATACAATAGGACAGTTCTAAAGTACTCAGAATTCCCATGTATTGTGGCAAGAAGAGAAGAATGAAATGCAAAGAATGAAAGAAAAAGTTCTTTTCATCCTATATCTACACTAACTATGTCTAATTTAAAACAGAATATTTGTAGCTCAGGATCGGAAATGTCTTGCAGACATTTCATTCGCTGATGATGTTACCTAGTTTGAAAAATGAAATGTTTTCAAGAAAATAACCAAGCTCAGAGAACATCAAGAATCCCTTATTTCTAATTTGTTAACTTTTCAGATAAACTGGGGATTTCAATTGAGGATGGCTAGTTTATCATCATAGTTTCCCATAGATACAAATCAAATATTAAAGATACTGAGAATTGTTTATCAGAACATAGCAATGTCTATTTTAAAGATCCCATTACCAATATCAGATTTTATAACTTTGATATGAGTTCATATCAATATGAACTGACTATCATTTATCACCACTTTTTTACTTCCCTTTTTTGCTATTTTAGAAAAGTAACAAAATCACGTTTCTATTATGAAGCTCCTAACAGTGAAGCTTATTTTAATTGTTTCCATTCTATGTTATGTTTTATATTTTTGTTTGATTTTGTTGCTTTACCATTGTTACTCTGGCTTGATATAAACTGAATCAGGATGATGAAAGAACCAAGAAAAAAGAACATTAGTGCTAGCCAATTCTTAATTTTGCATTGCTTACCAATTTCCTTAAATTTGATGGAAAAATGTTTTTTGATTTGTGAAATTTTCATGAATAAGATGCATTTTCTTAATTTCCTCAAGTTATGAGATAGATTATTATGTTCCTGGTGATATCAGCATTACTTAGATAAAATTACTGGAAGACTGGAGTTGTGATGGAGAGAGACGAAATCCTTTTTACACCATGAAAATCGGCAAAGGCTTTGTCAGCAGGAACAAACTGCTATTCAGCAACCATCATCATGTCTGAACATGGATATCAATATTGGCCCTTTATTATCATGCATAGCACTGGAAGTTTCAACTACCATTCTATCTTATCTGGTACTACTATTTCTATGTGAAATGTGCAGGTTAAACAAATAAATTCTAGCATAAACTATGGAAGTAGGTTGGTGTTATTTTTCAACAGGATTACACAACTACAAGGAAAAGTGATGATTCGGGGTGAGCAAGAACTTTGAATCTGAGTGAAGTTGTGGGTATATACTAATTAACAGTACAAAATAAAACACCCAGTAATCCCCAAATAATTGGTTATATGCTGTCATATCAGATGGCTGTGTTTCTCATAAACGAAATAAAGGAGTCATGCATTAGAAAATTTTAAAAATAGACAATTTATACTTCTGAGCTTTTAATAGCATAGAAGAACATATTATTTGGCACTTTCCTCCACTGAGCTTTATATAAAAGTGAAATGTGGCACTGATCATTGATTCACTGATCAGTAAAGAGCTCCTACATTGTAATTTACCAAGGGAATATTTAATCTATTTTAGCAGTTTTGCTTGGACTTCAAATCCCCCCAAAATAATTTCAAGCCATTTATTTAATTCTAGGAATAGCTTCCTCTGTTCCTCTTTGCAGAAATCTACCATTTCTTTCTGGAGCACTTCACATTTAGATAAGTTTAGCAAGTTATGAGTCATATACACAGCAAAGAATGCTGAACCATTTGGTGTTTCAATAATCAGTAAGCAGAATTGTGATTCTGGGATACTCAACACAACACTTTGATGTCACGTGACAATGTCATGTGAAGTGAAATTATTTGCCTTCACAGAGCTGGGGTGGGCATGGACTTTGTATAACACATCTGGCCCACAGGCTGCCAGTTTGATACCGCTGGGTTAGGTGATCCCTGCTACATTCTTGTTTCCTTTCCTTTTTTTTTTTTTTTGCAAAAAAGTTTTTATTTTTAAGACAAACATACAAACAAAACATAAAAACATAAAACCATCTTCCATATCATATACATACAATGTGTCAGTTGGTTACAAATCTTTTGTGCTATCCCTCTTGTCATCATCACTCACAATTTATTTTCCTTTCCTTGATTTTCAAAAAGTGAGTCCGTCTTGCTGAACAGTACACAATTACACAATACACATTTGGTATTTCAAGATGAAAATGGTGAGAAATGCTGTTTACCTATTAGGTATGTTTGTCATCTGGAGTTATTTATAAAATAAGAAAAATGGGATAAAATTGCATAGATAATAACTAAATAAATATTAAAAATGACTGATTTTTTTTTCTCATAACACATTCTTCCTACCTTTATATTGAATTTTTCCATCAGGTTAATTCACACTATCTTCATTCAGATTCCACTCCCCTCCTGTTTGTGTCAGAGACACTGTTTAAGGCATTTCTGGGTTGAAAGGAAGTAGCCTCCATTGCCTGTCAAGGAACTGGAGTGAGTTGCAAAAATTCACCCTGTCACACAACAGCAGTCAGGTCTCAAATGTGGGCTTGCTAATCTCCATCCCAGCACATGAACCACCATGCTCCTTTCATTCAGACTTATGAACCGCTTCTCCTCATATAGAACAGAGAGCAATTAAAGTTTCTTAGCCGGTTTAGATATGAAAGGGGGAAATCATTCTTCAAGAAAAATATTGGAGATAAAGGGGCAATAGAATGATGAAGAGAATAACAGTATTGGAGGTTGAAGTACTCTATGTGTGTCACTGCGAGTAGTGCATGTTCTAGATAAGCAACACAAGGCAGATTTCACAACAGAAGTTAGATAGAAATTAGAAATCCATGGAAGCAGCAAAGCACACAAGCTAACTAAAGCCCTTCAAAACATCCTAAGCTGACCAAAAGACCCAACAACCCCAGAAGGAAAAACAGGAGTCATCTAAAACAACCACTATGTAGGACAAACAGGCAGAAGCATCCATGAACATCAATTGGAAGTCAGAAGATATGATGAAAATTACATATAGACAGATTTAACCATAGTTTCAATTGGGAAAATGTGAGCATCCTAGACCAAGCCAAGTCCAAAAATGCCACAGAATTTCTAGAAGCCGAGCACTTTGACAAATCAGCCATCAATAGACACATAGACATTATCAACATCCATAGACCAGTGGTGGTATGCTACTGGTTTGGACCGGTTTATCCAAACCAGTAGCAAAAAAAAAGCTGACAATCAGCTGCGCTTTTCTCTCAACTGATTGGTGCTGCAGGTCTCAGCTGGTATGGGGAAAGCTGGTATGGGGAAAGCCAAGGCCACTGTGTCAGCTTTGAAATTCAGCTGCCAACATAATGGGAAGGAGGGTGGAGGAGTTGACAAGTTCAAGGTTATTCTGTATGTCGTACTCAGAAATACCAGTTGCAGTTAATTGGTTCTCGTGATTTATGAAGTGTAGAAGTGGGAGGAGAAAAAGGTGGATTCTGTGTAGTGCTCGAAAATTCTTTCACTTTGGGAAATGCCTTAGACGTTCCAGATCTGTTGCTAATAAATCAATTGGAGAGAATATGTCTCGGAGTGATTGATATCCTGGATACTTTCTTACACACTGAACTGGTAAAACAATTTGAATCCCACCACTGCTATAGACTAAAGAGACTATCACCCAGCCCAAAAAGCAACAAAAATACCTAAGCACTTCTCCACCAGCAACCAGGATCCAGATAAGCATAAAGTTTATTTTTTTTTTATTCATATTTATATGCCGCCCTTCTCCGGAGACTCAGGGCGGCTTACAATTTTGGGATACAACCCAATGTGCTCAGCAATAGCCTTCATTCCATTGTATATGCCTGCTTATTACTATTACTAAGCAGCATTTTTACAAAGTCAGCTTATTGCCCCCAACAATCTTGGGTCCTCAATTTACCTACCCGGAGAGGATGGAAGGCTGAGTCAACCTTGAGCCTGGTGGGATTCAAGCCTGCACTAATTGCAGGCAGCTGGAATTAAGTGCTAGGCATTTAACAGCCTGCACCACCAAGGCTACTTAAGTTACTCCAGGGTTAACATCAGACCAACAATCAAATAAACAATACCCCAATCAAGAAACTGCCAAAGAATCCAACAGCAAACCGTCCAACCAAAGAATCTCTAAGACCACTTTCACCAACACTGACAGGCAAGCCATTAGAATATAAACTGACAGCATACTGCATTCCTTACTAGCAATGATGGTGTTATCTAGTTTGGGTAATGAAATGCCTGCAAGAAAACAAGAAACTCAAAGAGCACCAAAGACCCCCTCATATCAAACCTTAAGCTACAAATATTCTCCTTTATTAGAAATTAGATTTATTTGCAAAAAATTCTTTAGTGTTTAGGTAGCTTCATTCTACCAAGGAGCACATGTTCTGTGCATACATGCTTGGGGGAAAAGGCAGAAGGAAGTGTCCTCAGATTAGCAACTCCTAGACAGGCAAATTGATAGCAAAATGGGATGTGGAGTAAATCCTAAGTTTCTAACTACTTCCTAATTTAAAACTGTTGTCAGTAGAGCATAAGAATCAGTGACAATGGGTTTGGATTTCTAACAAAGAATAGTTATCTGGGGTTTTTATCACTTTATATAAGTAAACTGAAACAATTCATTATGACACAATAAAATGATAAAGTCTAGGGGTTAATTTTTAGATTTCTGGATTTTTTTTCATGTGTTTGTAGTTTGTACAGTAGGGAATGTGAAAGATACTTTGCTGTTCATAACAAGATCCAAGCTATTGCTTCCTCTCATTCCAAGTGCAAAAGCTGAATTGACTGGCTGTTCAATTTTCTTCCGCTCTGGCAAGAACACATTCTCCCAAAAATCCCAAAACAGCCTAGCACAAGTCCCACATTCTTTCACATCTGCCATCTGAGATAAGTGCCTTGCTCTGCCATCCTGTGGCAGGGCTATAATGTCCAAATTACAATTTTTGTATTGCCATTTGCTGCCCTCTTTCCAAAATTTTTAAAAGGGTTTCTGAAAATGATTAGCATTGCAGCTGACCAGAAGAACATTTGAAATGCTTGATTAAAGAATTATAAGAATAAATTGTCTATTTGTTTGTTTGTTTGTTTGTTTATTTATTTATTTATTTGGACTTGTATGCCGGCCTATCTCCCAAAGGACTCAGGGCGGCTCACATCATAAAAATCATACAATACAAAAGTTAAGATTGCTAAAAATTCAATTAAACCCAAGCCAAACAAAATTTAAAACAGATAAAATTAAATATTAAAACAAATTAAAAACCCAACCCCCCCTCAGTCCAGGCTGGCCTGCTGAAAAAACCACGTATTCAGGTCGCAGCGGAAGGAGTGAGGGTCAGGGGCCAACCGGAGCCCCAAGGGCAACTGATTCCACAGGGTGGGTGCTCCCACAGAGAAGGCCCTACCCCTGGGGGTCACCAGCTGACACTGTCTAGCCGACGGCACCCCAAGGAGGCCTATGAGAGCGCACAGGGCAATGGGAAACTGATGTTGGCAGGAGACACTCCCGCAAGTACCCCGGACCCAAGCCATGCAGGGCTTTGTATGTAATCACCAACACCTCAACAAAATACAGTGTGGACTATTGATGTACAAGTTCTTAGATTATATTAGACTATTTGTATATGTTTAACAGTCTATTTGTTATTGTTCTAATTGTTTGTCTATTATCATTAGAATGACAAAAATTGTATTTATTTTTTTTAATTGTTACAATCTAGACACTTACATTCCCCATAAGCAGATTTTAACTAATAACACAATGCAGAGAATATGGTGAAATATTACTGTTGCCTCACCATTCATCGGCCTCAAATATCAATATGTAGATATTGGCCTGTATGTTCTGCAAAGGAACCAATTAAGAATTCAGCTTGCAGCCTGTAGGCCTCCAGCACTGGAAGGCACATCCATTGCCAAATTTCCTGAGTTTGCCTTGCTGATGGTTCCATCACATTTGAATGTATCATTTTCTCCAGCACATTGCCACCTGCCAGCACTGACACAAGAATAGACATGTTCTCTAAGGCAGGAAAGCACTAACAGCTGGAACCAACTTCCTTCTGGGATTCAAGCATAAAACAAGCAAGTGAACCTGCTGTTTTCAAGTGCTTCTTGTTGAAACTCTGGCTCCATATGTGCCACCAATAAAAATGTAGACTCTTTTCCAAAGGAGTCTGAAAGGCTATTGTTTAATGTTTTCCTTCTTTAAAGTTCTCTTAATACAGTATTTGTTCAAATAAAGTATTTTTAAAAGGGAGAAAGTTCACAGGGGAGGAAAATAAGAGGAAAATCCTTCCCTACCAGGATTCTAAAAGGCATTTTGGTCTACAATATTTGCTGAGTTAATTGTAAGAAAATGAACGGCTTCTGTGATATTGTCCCATTAAATTAAATTTTATTCTGGGAAGGGCGGACAAAAGAGCACAGATTATGTTAAAACAGGACCAATAAACCATGAAAATATGACTTATGAGAAAGTTATCTTGCAAAAAAAAATAGGAGTATTATCTAACAGGGAAAAACCTACCCAGTCAAAAGGTGGGTATAGTATTTACTAGGATCAAACAAATATAACTAAAATTAAACAGTGGCTTACCCAGAATTTTTCATTAAGCCTGCCTATTAAAAAAAAAGGGGGGGAGGGGCAGGTCAGAGAAAAGAAGAGAGAAGTGGGAAATTTCCAATTTAGTTTGCACCCAGCACATCCCCTGTCATTCCATGTATCCACATGAGAACAAATACATGCACCATTCACTTCCTCTAGATGAAATAGAGCTTTTTTTTTTAATTCGCATTTATATGCCGCCCTTCTCAGGAGACTCAGGGAGGCTTACATCTTTGGAACACAACCCAATGCGCTCAGCAATAGCCTTCATTCCATTGTATATGCCTGCTTATTACTAAGCGGCATTTTTACAAAGTCAGCTTATTGCCCCCAATAATGTCCTCAATTTACCTACCCCGAGATTTGGTGGATGGGGAGGATACATGCAATAGTACAAGTAATATTACTTCTACAACTAGATAGTACTTCTTCTATTTCTTACCAGATTTTTTGCAGAACAGAAAAAAGAAACAAAGCAAATGTCTGTGATGCATCAACAGTCTCCCACTCCTAATAAAGTTCTGTGAATGAGTTGGAATAATTGTAGAATACAGCCATATCTGGAAGCATCTACACTCTGAAGGTAGAACGAATGAGATGATCTATACTAAGCTGACAGCTGCTATAGTTGTCAAACTATAGGTAGAAATATGGGCAAATGAACTTGTTGAAAACCATTTTTGAAAATGTCAAGCTCAAATATGACCCAGATCTATCTCAAGCTCCAGCAAAGCATTCAGGTTCTCCGTTTTATTGTATAGGAATAAGAGAAGCATTAATATTTTGATATTAGTATAGCACAAGCTACCTAGTTAAGGTGGTACACTAGTTTAAAATGTGCAATCTCCTTGTGCGATATCACCCAATGGCTGGGCAAAAAAAGAAAATCAGATTTCTCAATCACTGGGCTAAATTCTTCCCTAAACAACTAAACTGGACATTATACAATACCCAGGAAAACTGCTTATTAACATTATGAGGAAAGTCATGAGTAGAATACATAAAAATCATACTGACCAAAGGTCAGTTGAAAGTACATTTAAAAACTAGAAACTGAAAGAAAACATTATTTATTTATTTATTTATTTTATTTTATTTTATTTTATTTTATTTTATTTTATTTTATTTTATTTTATTTATTTGTTTGTTTGTTTGTTTGTTTGTTTGTTTATTTATTTATTTATTTATTTATTTATTTATTTATTTTATTGGACTTACAGGCCACCCTCTCTTCTGAAGGACTCAGGGCAGCTTACAATAAAAAACAAGAATACAAATATTAAAATAGAATTAAACTAAACTAAGCCCAATAAAATTTAAAACCCAATTAAAACTAAAATTGATTTTAAAAAAACCCACCCACACCCCATTCAGTCCAGGCTGGCCTGTTGAAACAACCAAGTCTTTAGGTCACAGCAAAAGGAACGGAAGTCAGGGGCCAACCGGAGCTCCAAGGGGAGCTGATTCCACAGAGAAGGCCCTACCCCTGGGCGCCGCCAACCGACAATGAATATTATGCATTAATATTCATATGATGATGAGATCAATGCATTCCATAAAACTCTTTCAGTTAATAAAAAATTCCAATTTCATCTGCAGTTCTAATAGGCAAGTCAGAATCAATGACAGCATCCCAAAATAAAGAGATGCTAGGCACTCCAGGGGTTGCATTTACTATATATTACGGAGGCTTAAATAACCAGAGATGTTGTATTTCCAAGGATGAATATGTGCTATAAGAACAATTGTTACACATTTCCTTAGGCTAGTCTAAGTCAATATAAGAGTGTAACAAAAAATCTTCAAAACCTAACCTTGAAAAGGGGAATTCAGTTATCAAACCTATATATAATCCTTTTAAAATGCACTTTTCAGTTAAATGTATTTTAAAAGAATTGTTTAGGAAAATTGGCATTGATCAGTGCTTCAAAAGCTCATAACTGTTATGAGCTTAATATGTATATTATACATGCCAATATGCGCTTCAAGACACAACTATGCTCCAGGGTTTGTGAAGTGGAAATTATAGTTTAATATCACAACAGAGGAAAGAGGATCCTGTCTCCCAGAAACTTGCTTAGCATTTGTAAGTAATGCTTCCTATGACCTTTATTTTTTAATACCTGTTTGGAAAAATAAAATGAAAACCTGGGCAAATATGATTTGGGAGTTTGCATCACAACATAAGGATATACTGATTCTACATTAATCTTTGAGGTTCTTAAAAGAAATTTTTCTTCCCCACAAAAAATGGGTGGAGTTCACTCAAAACAATTCTTAGTTTTAAAGAAAATAAAATTCTTCAACCTGGGTTTCTTAAACCCTTAAAACTCTAGCCAGTAGCTTATATCAGGTTATGGTGCACCTTACATGAGATGGTATAATTAGTATTGAATCAAGAGATTCCTTTTATATATGCAAGTGTAAGACTAAATGTATTATTTCAAATACCTCTAAAATGTCCTGGGCATGTGTGAAGTAGTTAGTGTGTGTGTGTGTGTGTGTGTGTGTGAAACAGCATCAATCTGATGCATATTGTCATCAAATATGTTCTGTATCCTTAGAAATTGGGATTGTTGCACCTATTACAAAGATGTTGTATTCACATTGGTCTCGTGAAAGAGAAATGATTGGTTCCCCTACTTTTCTCATCATCCCTACTTCTAAAGGGAAGTTTGTTGTGAAATTGAGTTGCTTCACTGATCCATTGTTCCTACCGTCAGAAAAGCAGCTTGTCTGTGCTAATCTTTGCACTCTCCTTAGCCAATATTATGACGTAGTCTTTTAAACTGATCTTTGGGTCACAGGCTGGTTTTAATAAAAAGGTTCAGGCACTGAAGGCAAACCAAACTCTCCTTTCCAGGTCAAAGGAACAGAATTTACTTATTGACCTGTCAGTCTTCAAAAATGTCAGTCCTTTGTATTCTAATACACCATCAGGCAAAGCTGTACTATTATGCAAACTTGTCATTTTAAAACAGACCAACAAATCAAGAGAATGAGATATTGGGTTATAAATATCACAAAGCAATTTTTAAAATGAAACTATTGATTAAATAGCATCCATCTTCAGGTTAATGTCTTTTAACTGTGAGAGTTGTACTTCCCAAAACAGGGGTAGTTTTTTTTTCTCTTACTATGGCTTTAGGAAGACAAAAAATAATCATATTCACTCTATCAAAACAATTAATTGTATCCTTCATGTAGCTTATAGCAAATTCATATTTGGAGTTCTGAAGTTATTCATCACAATATAATACATGTTTGTTTACAAGGAAATTGTCAGCCCTACCTTTTTAACATTCCTTATCATAATTCAGCTAAAAAATCCTGGCATGCTGATATCTTCATACTGTATGACTAAATGATTCCATCATTTTTATGAATCATAGTCATTTTACAATGTCACCTCCCTTAAGTTTCTAAGCTGAAACAAAGAAAGGTGAATGAATGCATAGTTATATGGCTGCTTCGTGTCCATAACATGCCATTTTTTTGTGAAGTAAAGAGATTAAAATATTTGATTAAACTGAACTATCTTTGGTTTCTGCTTTCTAGCCCCCTGGGTAGGCAACTCTGGCTGTTCAAAAATATATTGTTTTCTGATAAAAGCAATTTGGAGACCTGAATTTGTTTCTGCCCCACAGTACAGTGGTTTTGCTGCCAATTTTTAACATGGTCTCTGAGAGACCCAAAAATAAAGCTCAGGGGCATCATGTAGTTACCATTCCTGTCTTAATCAATCATGCTCACAGAGAATAAATAAATGAATTTCTCTCATATTTTTTGTCCACTATAACTGCCTCTTGTATGTATAGAATGAGCAGGTGCTACTTTTTAAGGATGATGGATTTCCTTTTTCATTTCTCATCCATGGGAAATTTTTGTCATGCCTTGGCTGAAATCATTCAGCAGAGTTGGAATGTAGGATTTAATGACTGTGCTTAAGAGAACAGATTTCCTGACGACTGTGGCTGGTATCTTCAGAGGCAAGATAGTCTTTTATGCAGACCAAAGGCAACTGAACTGGGATGAACAGGGCTCATGTCTTTATAGCCAGTTGTAAAGGCATATTTGCTCTTTCACCGTTAGTCCAGAAAAACTCTGGCTGCCCTGATTGCCTGTTCTTGGTGGGGTCTGCTGTACTATCTTCAGCTATTCAACTCAGCTAATAGAATGAGCATTATTGTTCTTCTGAGTTTATGAGCCACTGTGGCGCAGTGATTAGAGGGCAGTACTGCAGGGCTACTTCTAATGACTGCTGGCTGCCTCAATTTGGCAGTTCAAATCTCACCAAGCTGAAGGTTGACTCAGCCTTAACTTAGGGTAAAATGAGGACCCAAATTGTTGGGGTCAATATGCTGACTGTGTAAACTGCTTAGAGAGTAAAGCATTGTGAAGCAGTATATAATTTACAATGCTGTAAAGCATTGTGAAGCAGTATATAATTCTAAATGCTATTGCTATTGTGTGTCCCTCGTGCAGTAGTTGTAGGGTCCACTTGTTTTTTTTAAAACTTCACAGAGTTATCAATGCATGATTAACAGTTTTGTTTGTAAAGCAGCTTATTACCTGGCACTAATTTTGGCTGAGAGAATACTAGTAGCCAAAAAACTCTCAGTTGACTTCCATACCTAATGGAGGACAAGAACATTCCTCATCCAGCATTTTAATCATCTACTCCTAGCTGGCTGTCAGCATGCGGAATGAACATTATTTTGCATTAAAACCAGGGAATGCCCATATGATATAGCACCAATTCAGCACACAAAATGTACGACCAAAAGATAGCCACGTAGTGTAGTCTGGTCATATTTAGCCACTTTTTTGTAATCCCCTTAAGGGAGTTTATATATAATAGCCATTTACATTTTTATGCAATTTAGGCATTTTTTAAACATTTAAATGCAATTTTATTCTTCAAACATAGGCTGAGTAGGCTCTTTGAACAGGTGCTCAAGAAAAATATATCATTTATTAAACATCTATTAAAAGTGTGAACAGCTTACTAATTTGTAAAAAACAGCACTGAGTTGTTGAATGGTAAGTTACATCAAATAACAGTTCAACCTACATTAATATTTTATTCCACCACTGTGACATCTGGCATACTGAAAAAGGATATGATTGGTCCTTAACCATTCCTTACAGAGCTATTTTCTTTAAAGAATCATTTTATATATTATATGTATGTATGTATGTATGTATGTATGTATGTATGTATAGAGAGAGAGGGAGAGAGAGAGAAAGAGAGAGGGAGAGAGAGGGAGAGAGAGAGGAGAGAGGAGAGAGGGAGAGAGGGAGAGAGGGAGAGAGAGAGAGAGAGAGAGAGAGAGATTTCCGTGCCTGTTGAGCACAATGCAATATGCAACTATACCTTGCAATACTCTTCCTTTCATAATTACATTGATTCACTGGCAGAATCAGCAATATGACAATGTCTGTTACCTATCTGCTTGTCTGTAATAGAGCTGAGGTAATTGAACCTTATTTTTCATGTAACAGAGAATTATAATGTTGTGCTGACAGAAAGAAGAAAAATAGAAAGTCCTTCACTTAGCAAGATTGAAATTAACACTCTTCAGGGAAAGAGCTCTGCCAGAATATGATTTTAAACTACTAATGTTATTTTATTTTCCACTAAGGTACTATTAAGGCATATTCTTAAAACAATTCTGAAACAATAAGCATTGCAATCCCCAATAAAAGAAATGCATGCCACTTTTTCAAATGTCTCCTGCATTTACAAAACTATGTGTTGATGAGCAGCTCATGCAGAAAACACAAAATACATACTACATCATACTTGGTGTCATGTACTGGGTATAATGTAACAGTTTCTTTAAGAAAGGAACTCTGTTGTAGTTTTCAGTGTAACATATAGTTTAATCTAAATAATATTAAATAAGGTTTGTTTTCAAAGTTGTATAATCCATTCTTTTACAGAACATTCCTTTACAGTTTTTAATCATTGTTTAAAATAATTTAATAATAAATAAAACTATGTTTACATCAACAAACCACAATGAAAAATTATAATATATAATGACTGTTTTCCATTCATATTATAAAGGGTGGAATAAGGAACAGTAACATAGAAAAATCTTTTTCTGAACAATTAAAAATAATACTGTATTGTTTTTGAATTAATTTCTTAATTAATTTCCCATTATTCATGTTTTTCCTAGGAAATTCATCCGTTTCCTTTTCTACCTGCTGCCCAAACAGAGGAATTAATTTTCTATGTGCAATGGGACATCAACTGTACCATTTCTCAGGAAAAAAATTCAAGTAATTAGAAGAATCATCTTGAATATTTGTACTATTTATTTAAGCAATTTGTATGTCACCCATCTTGGCAACTGACTCTGGGCAGTGAACAATATTAAAATAAAATTAAAAACAATTAAACCACAATCACAATGATTAAAATACATAGCAGCCAAGGAAAGTATCAAACTCAACAGTCATTAACCCATCCAGGAGACTCTTTTGCAATATATTTGTCTTTATATAAATGTATTTGTCTGTATCTAAATATATTTGTCTCTATATAAATTCCAAACATTGTTAACTCTAAAAAAGTAATAGTCAGTGTGTTCTCCTGTAATTGTTTTCTATGTTCTTTCTGAAAATCTAGCTCAGCAACCCACCTCTTGAAATGAAGCTTCATTATTGCTTGCAGAGATTTGGCAGTACAAAAACATAAAAAGAAAACAGCAGCAGTATTTTGTGGATGTATTGAAAGGTTGGAACCAACGATGACATTTTGTGAGTGCTATTCTATTGTTGATGTATTAATAATCCTCTCCTTATATACTACTAGCCAATAACCAGGCGTTGCCTGGGTATTTATTTATCCCAATCCTGTATTAGACAGAAAAATTCTGTAGTTGGGACTCACACTGTTGTACTGTTTCTCATGCAGCGTCGCGATTCTTCTATTCCTCCACAAGAGGGAGCCCCCTTGTGGAGTACTGTGAAGCCGTTACCATGGCAAGTCCACTGTGCTGTACAGTAGAATCCATTTTAAGGTACACACACACCCCGAGGGGTGTTAGGAGTGTCTTACCCCCACAGTATTTGTTTCCAGAAGGTAAGTCATCTATGTACCAAGTATGGTTGAAATTACTTGAGGCAAGAAGGAAGGAAGGAAGGAAGGAAGGAAGGAAGGAAGGAAGGAAGGAGGGGAGGGAGGAGGAGGGAGGGAGGAGGAGGGAGGAGGAGGAGGAGGAGGAGGAGAAGGAGAAGAAGAAGAAGAAGAAGAAGAAGAAGAAGAAGAAGAAGAAGAAGAAGAAGAAGAAGAAGAAGAAAAGAAAGATTAACTCCCAAATCTGCTGCATTCTGAAGTAGCACTACCAGGTTTAAGTTGCAAAAATTCAGTTGACTGTAAATAAAATAAGCCCATTAGCAAAAAGATAAACAAAAGTCTATCTCTTTGCTTCTATTTAGCAATCATTTGGATTTTGCAGTCCAAATCTGATAATCTTATTCTGCAACACATATTATACATGCAATTTAGGATGGGAGGAAAGGGACATTCAATTTTTTTAATATGAATGTGAGCAAACGTTTGTGTATTTAACACTGCTTCCTAATATTTTCTCTACTGCATTTATTGTCTCCTTTTCTAGTATTGTCTTGAATATCAGCAGCTGTGTATTAAAAATCACAGAACTTTCTATAAAGCATCTTCTGTAATGGTACAGTAGGGAAAAATAAACAATAATTAATAATTCAATGTGTATAAATTGGTGTACTCAAATATTACCAGTACACATTTCATTATATAATGGGAAGACAGGAAATAAACATACTTGTACCTCTTGGAAAGTTTTCACTGATTTTAAGAAACTACAGGATTCCTAATAGGTTTATTCTGAGAATAAACCTTTTTTCAAGAGTTTTTATTTCTGATATTGTCACTTGAGATGTGTGCTGCAATGATTATTTGCTCATTGTTTGCTGAAGTATTTGCTGGTGTGTTTCATTTAAGAGATACAACATTGACATATGATATCCAAGTACCTGAGTACAATTATTGTTTTTCCACAGTTGCCTGTTTATTGATTTTATGTCTTTTCCTTTTTGCTAAAGAAAACAATTCAGGAGAGAAGGAAAGGAAAGAGGGAGGGAAAAGTGAAGGAAGGAAGAAGTAATAAAAATATCATTAAAACCAGAGGTGGTATATTCAGCAGGTTCTGACCAGTTCTGTAGAACCGACAGTGGAAATTTTGAGTAGTTCGAAGAACTGGCAAATACTCCTCTGACTGGAGATTTTACAGTATCCTCCCCCTGCCACACCCACCAAGCCACACCCACAGAACTGTTAGTAAAAAAATTTGAATCTCACCACTGATTAAAACACTTCTTTAAAACAGTTACAATCAAACTTGTAAAAAGATATCAATAACCAAGAAGAAGCTATTCAGATCTTCTTTGGGAGAAAAGAACATCTGATTCAATTCAATTCAGTTTATTACAGTCATCTGATTTCAATATTATCCTCTCATATCCAGTGGACTCATTCTTCCAGGTTAGATGATATAAGCTACTTGATTTAGCTGCAATGAACTGTAGAAAGAAACAATTAAGAAAAGGTCTTTTAAACTCTTCTATTTCAATGTACTCAATAATAGCCCATTAAATCATATTATAAATAATAGTTTGAGGTTATAAACTGAGTTCAGTAGAGATGTTTTAGCTATCTTACATCAGTACATAATGTCAGTATTTGCAGATTTATATAGAATATAATCTTTATTGGCCAAGTGTGATTGGACACACAAGGAATTTGTTTTGGTGCAAATGCTCTCAGTGATCATAAAAAGAAAAAATATATATTTGTCAAGAATCATAGGTATAACACTTAATGGTAGTCAAAGAGTACATGGGTATAACACTTAATAGTAGTCAAAGAGTACATGGGTATAACACTTAATAGTAGTCAAAGGGTACAAATAAGCAATCAAATCATACTAAGAAACATAACAATAAGCAATTCAAATCAAATCAAATTAAACAATCAATTTAAAAATCATAAAGATACAAAACAACAAAGTTACAGTCATAAGTATAATTCATAAGTGTGAGGAGATGGGTGATAGGAGTGATGAGAAGATGAATAGCAATAGTAATAGTAATGCAGACTTAGTAAATAGTTTGACAGTGTTAAAGGACTTATTTGTTTAGCAGAGTGATGGCGTTCGGGGAAAAACTATTCTTGTGTCTAGTTGTTCTGATGTGCAGTGCTCTATAGCGTTGTTTTGAGGGTAGGAGTTGAAACAGTTTATGTCCAGGATGTGAAGGGTCACAGCCTTCATTTTCACAGCCCTCTTTTTTACTCGTGCAGTAATACAGGTCCTCGATTGAAGGCAGGTTGGTAGTAATTGTTTTTTTCTGCAGTTCTAATTATCCATTGAAGTTTGTGTCTGTCTTGTTGGGTTGCAGAACCAAACCAGACAGTTATAGAGATGCAGATGACAGACTCAATAATTCCTCTGTAGAACTGGATCAGCAGCTCCTTGGGCTGTTTGAGCTTTTTGAGCAGAAAGAACATTCTTTGTTGTGCTTTTTGGATGACATTTTTGATGTTAGATGTCCATTTTAGGTCTTGAGTTATGATAGAAACTAGAAATATGGAGGCCTCTACTGTTGATAATATGTTGTCTAGTATTGCAAGAGGTGGTAATATGGAAAGGTTTCTCCTAAAGTTTACTACCATTTCTATGGTTTTGTGTGATTGTTCTGATCACATCAAGAGACAAGTTGTACAACCTCCCATCTGTATGCGGATTCGTCATTGTCTCAAATGAGACCAATCAGAGTTCTATCATCTGCAAACTTCAGTAGTTTAACAGATGGATCGTTTGAGATGCAGTCATTGGTGTATAGGGAGAAGAGAAGTGGAGAAAGCACACAGCCTTGGGGGGGGCTGTGCTAATTGTACAGGTATTTGATGTGATTCTGCCTAGCTTCACCTGCTGCTTCCTGTCTGTTAGGAAGCTTATGATCCACTTACAAGTGTGTTCAGGTACCAGTAGCTGGTTTAGTTTAGTTAGAAGAATGTCTGGAATGATGGTATTGAATGCAGAACTAAAGTCTACAAAGAGAACCCCTTGCATAGTTATTTGTAGATTCAGTGTGTTGTAGAATATATCAGAGCCATATTAACAGCATCGTCTGTCAATCTATTTGCTCGGTATGCAAATTGCAGGGGATCTAACAGCGGATCTATGATGGTTTTCAGGTGTGACAGCACTAGCCTTTCAAAGGTTTTCATAACTACAGATGTTAGAGCAACTGGTCTGTAAAATAGATCATGCATTTCCTTTTCTATGATCACCAGAGGTTGTGAATCCAATGGATTGGGGTCAGTTGTAGGAGGATTGTTTGTTGGTGGTGTGTGTGAGATGTGGGTTGTGGAGATAGGTGGCTGTAGTTTCCTTTCAAACCTGCAGTAAAACACATTCAGGTCATCTGCTAGTTATTGATTTCCTTCTGCCTGGGAAGGAGGTTTGTCATAGCCGGTGATATTTTTAAGAGTTTTCCAAATCCTTGCTGGTTCATTTGTTGAGAACTGATTCCTTAATTTTTCAGAATAGTTTATTTTTTGCTGCTCTGATCTCTCTTGTTAATACATTTCTGGCCTGATTATACAGCATTATGACACGTCTTTTGTAGGCTTCCTCTTTGGAACAATGTAGCTGTTTACGTTTAGCTGTGAATCAAGGTTTATTGTTACTGTGTATTTGCAGATTCCTGGTCAGTACACATAGGTCTTGACAGAAGCTGACATATGATGTTACAGTATCTGTGAGCTCATCTAGTTCTGCAGGGGTATCTTTAAAAACATTCGAATCAGTGCAATCAAGGCAAGTTTGTAGCTTTATATTATATTATATATTTATTTTGACTTGCATGCTGCCACTCCCCAAAAGGACTCGGGGCGGCTCACAGGTAAAAACACAGAACAATAAATTATTTAAAAAGAAATTAAACTAGACAAGCCAAAATACAACTATAAAACGGAATTAAAATTGAATTAAAACCCACCCTCTCCCCCAGGAGATCAGTCCAGCCCAGCCTGTAAAAACAACCAGGTTTTTAGATCGCGTCGGAAAGAGGAGAGATCGGGAGCCAGCCAGAGCTCAATGGGTAGTTGGTTCCATAAGGCGGGAGCCGATACAGAATAGGCCCTTCCCCGGGGCACCACCAGCCGACATTGTCGTACAGACGGCACCCCGAGGAGTCCCAACATGTGTGCTCGCACAGGGCGACTGGTATTTGATATCGGCAGGAGACGCTCCCGCAAGTACCCCGGACCCAAGCCATGAAGGACTTTGAATGTTAACGTCAGAACCTTGAATATAGGTTATATATGGAAGCAAACAGAAAATGTATACATAGATTGCTGATTAAGATCCTAAACAACCAGAAATTCTTCCTTCCATTGGTTGGACATCTGTTTCCTTAACTTTTTCCATCCATAGTGAGTTGTTATGGGTTTTGAACATCTTCCTTCCTTTCATTTCATCCCCTAAAGCAGGGGTGTCAAACTCACAACATCACAGCAGCGTCACATGACATCTCGGGCATGGGTGTGGCCAGTATGTGATGCATCCAGCCCGCAGGCTGCAAGCTTGAGAGCCCTGCATACTATACTTCTGCAAACCTTATAGTTCTCTCAGATGCCTTTAGCCTTTCCTGCATTTTGCATAGCTAATAGCATATTAGAGAGAGCGAGGGTGATATAATGGCTAGTGTTTAAGGCACTAGGCAGGAAAACTGATTTCTATTCCCACTTTCAACATGAAGCCAGCTAGGTAACTTTTGGCTAGTCACTCACTCTCAGCCCTTGGAAGGAGGCAATGGCAAACTACTTCAAAGTCTTTCCAAGAAGACAAGAATTTGTCCACGCAGTTACCAAGAGGTATAAAGTGACTGGAGGGTACAAATAAAAAAAATTAAAATATGATATTTTACTCCTTTGCAAAGAATTAATTCATTGGCAATATATAATTCAGATAGACTGATAACATGCTCAGAAAAACACATAACATCAGTGGTGGTATTCTACCAGTTTGGCCCGGTTCTGGCGTTCCGGTAGCAGCGATGAGCAGCGGAGACCAAACCAGTTATCTCCACCACTCTGCTGTTGGGTCTGCCCGCCCGCCCAGGCTCCAATACTCACCTTTATCCGCTGGCTTTGAAGTGCAGCTGCTTTGCGCAGCACAGAATAGTGATGCGTGGCAGCTGCTGAAGTGACCAGGATCATGCAGGCTTGCGGGATGCGAGTTAGAATGCCTCTGCGCCTGCACAAAGTGTGCATTTGGCACACGTGTGCACGCAAAGTGTGTGCATGCACACAAAGCGCACCCACCAAGCCATACCCACCAAACCAGTGGCAAAAATATTTGAATCCCACCACTGCATAACATGTATATATTTTTATAAATATATTGCTATAAGTACAGTTGTATTAAGCAGATAATATATCTTTATATAATTCCTATAAATAAGTGCTACATGTTATTCACTTTGCAATTCTGAATGTGTTGCATCATGTTCTTGTTCTAAGTCCTAGCAGGCTTTTCCCATGATTATATTTTATTTTCATGAAGGAAATGATGTCAATATGAGTAACTGACAAAGGAGCCTTGTACTTTCAGAAAACCTTTACCTATAGGAACAGATTTCTGCTGGAATCCCATTAAGGCCTGTTAAAATGTCAAGTCTTATTTTTATAACTCTCACTGTGAACTTTAGTTCATGCATAGACCCCATCAGAAGTTAAATGGTGAGGAATTGAGTGAAAAACTGGAGAACAGATTACAATTCCATGTAAAAAGAAATCCTTTAAATTGGGGTCACAGATTGTTGAAAAAAAGGCTCTAAAACTGTATTCCATCCTGACCTTAAAATCAAAAGAATATGCTAAAACAGCCGACTGTAAGCTAAACATTTCAGCAGATCAGATTGAAATTATGTGCGGAAATTTTCTTCTGCTTAATTGTGCCTAAACTGATCATCCATGTTTTGAATACTTAAGGAAATAAGATGCTGGTAAAGAAAAGAGGACTATATTGGGTTGAATCCAAAAGTACCCTTTTGTTCATGGAAGAATCCTTTCTGCAACTGGTCCACTAATTGCTATAACAAATGAAAAATGGTTAAATATTTTTTATATTACATCTAGCCTTTCTTGCATTTTTTTTACCTTCTAGTTGAGAGTGTAGTGTCAAAAAAAACTCAAAATAGTCTCCCTTCTTTTCATAGGGACTAAAAATACTTTTTATGGTGAGTAACCTGCCATTATGAATTACAGATATACTCAGCATTTCATATTCTGATATAGTTTACAGTCATCAGTAGCAACCAATGCATATATAGTGAATTACAAAGAGTTACCATCTTGTTCTCTTCTCTAACTTTGTTTTTATTTTAAAGATGTAAAACCATTTGCCTAGCATATCCTGATGCACCATAGAATAGAAGTCAATGGGGATGTCCAGATATGTCTATATATGTAGGCTTCTTTCTAGCTTATTGTTGGGATTATCCCTGTTTTATGCAGAGCTTTTATTGAATAACTACTGTCATGGGATGTGAATCAAGGTAACCGTTGAGGTAAAACAACTAAAGACAATGAAAATATTTAAATATCAACTTTCAAAATTGAGAAAAGCAATCCTTTTGCAACCCATATATAATTAGGCGATATAACAAAATCTCTTGCGTAATGTAAGATAGTCACATTATTCAAATGTCAGGTTGTACCATATTTCAGTTGGCCTTTACATGACATGTTCAAAAACTCATGAGCAAGCCATAAGAGAAATGAAAACTTGATTTAATTTCATTTAAATATAATTTAAAATTAATGTGATTAATGTAATTCCTTTTTATTCAAGCTTTTAACAAATGATCCCTCCAGTCTCACTACAAATTTACAATTCAGTAGTAGCTACCACAGTTCCTGCCCTGATGTTCAGATAACTCTAACCTTGTAAGAGTTCCAGAAAGATCTAAAAACTTGGTTATTCCATCCAATACTAGGGTAGGATGTTTGATGAGTTCTGTCATATGGTTACAGGACTTGATGTTTCTTTAAGACCTCAGCTGCATTGATTTCATATTATTACTGTCGTTATTTTTATTCCTATTATTGTGGTTTTAATTTTGTGTTAGTTGCACAGAGGTGAATAAGTGAGATGGGTACCCATATATGTTGTTTAAATGAATAAATAAACCTTAAGAAATGTTTGCAAGACACGTTTAGGCTGAGGTTTTGGTTATGCACTTCTAAACTGGATCTATTCCTCTATTTTCTGATTTTAAAGAGATTTGGGAATGAAAGGAAATTAGACTGATTTTCCTGATTCTGTTGAATAGGTTATCAGTCCAAGCCCCTGCCCAAGAGGGAGACCCCACATCATTTCTGACAAATGGCAGTCCAATCTCTTCTTGAAAGTCTCAAGTGATGACACTCCCACAAGGCAAACTGTTCTACTGGTTGATTGTTCTCACTGTGAGAAAGTTTCTCCTTATTTCCAGGTTAAATCTATTCTTGTTCAGTTTCCATCCATTATTCCTTGTCTGGCCTCAGGTGCCTTGAAAATAGTTTGACCCCTTCTCTATAGCAGTCCCTCAAATATTGGAATACTGCTATCATGTCTCTCATCTGGTCTTCTCTTCACTAGACTAGCCATGCCCAGTTCCTGTGACTGTTCTTCATATGTTTTAGTCTCCAGTCACCTAATCATCCTCGTTGCTCTTCTTTTGCACTTTTTCTAGAGTCTCAACATCTTTTTAATGTGGTGACCAAAACTGGATGCAGTACTCTAGGTGTGGTCTTACTAAGGCTTTATAGAGTGGTATTAGTGCCTCACTTGATCTCGATTGTATCTCTGTTAATGCAATTTAGGATTACATGATAGAGAGCTTGTCAGATTGTTAAAAGAGACAGCGGTGGTTTGTATTTTCAGAATTGCAAGATTCTATTAATGTAGCTTTACAATAAGGTAGAATTAGCTCATCTGGTCATATTTTCTGTCTGGTTTTCCTAAGAAGGCTGACATCAGGTTTGAAATCATAAATCTATGAGTTCTACAGTGGCCTTACTTTAGTCATATAAAGCTAGCTGGGTGACCTTGGGCCAATTACTCTCAGGCCTAGGAAGGAGGCAATGGCAAATCACTTCAGAAATTTTGCCAAGAAAACTGCAGGGACTAAGCAAATGCCTGGAGTCAAGATTAACTTGGAAGTATCAAATGAAACAAAACAAAACAAAATCTAGGCTACTACAGTGCCTTTGGTCTAAAGTAGGAAATGGCAACATCTATTTAAAATACTGATAGTACATTTAACATTGGCTGGGCTGTTCACAATTATTTGTAGACTAAATTTTGACTGAACAGAAATTCTTCTTAATATCAGTAGAGAATAATATACCCTGATGCCATGACTTGATCCCATACTACTAACAAATTCCATCTCCTTTAGTGGTTATTTTTGAGTTTTTAGTAGCCCTGTGGCTGATGCAACTTTCTATTCAGACTCTTTCCAGACTCAATTTGTTTGTAGAACTCTTCTGTCTCTTATGTTGACATTTAAAATAATGAATTACTCTACTGGCAAATTAGAAAAACAGCTGTCCTCATTAAAAAGAGGGCAAGGGAGCAAATGAAAAATATCTCCTAAAACCATTAAGCAACAAGTAAGCAGAAACTAGAGATGGAAACTTATACATTGGAATAAATTTGAGCCTCTCAGTTTAGTCTGACTTCAGCTTGGTGTATTATAAATTGCAGTTTGCTGTGTTATCTGAACGTGCTAATCATTTTCTCCCATTTATGTCACTTTTCTTCCTTTCTGCAGTCAAAACACAGAGTGAGATATTATGATTAGGGTATCTTCAATACTGACACATATAGAAAGTATTTCTAGGAATGAAGTAAGATGGAAGAGATATATTTTATAATAAAATCCAAATGACCAGATTTACAAACCCATTTCAACCTAGACAGAATTTATTTAAGTTTTGTATGCAAATATAAAAAGGTGAACATGTTTGTTCAATCTGAAGAGGGGATATATTATTTCCAGTGTTCCTACAAAAAGAACCTAACTTGTCCCTATAGGTAGATTTAGTTGAATCATTTTTCTTATGAATGGAATTTGATAAAACAAAATGATTTGGTCATTTTTCCCATTTTTTCTATTTTTAAAATACTGCTCTGTAAAAAGAATCTATTTGAACTACTGTAATGATGATTGTCTCAAAATCCTGAGAAATATGAGTTCTGCCAAGTTGCCATGGAACAAGTAAATACATTTGTGAATTGGTGTCACTAGGAATCACTTTAGAATACAGAATAACAAAGTTGGAAGGAACCTTGGTGGTCTTCTAGTCCAATTCTCTGCTCAAGCAGAGACACTATACCATCTGGACAAATGGCTGTCCAATCTCTTCTTAAAAATCTCCAATGAAGGAACACCCACAACTTCTGGAGGCAAGCAGTTCCACAGATCAATTGTTCTGTCAGGAAATTTCTCCTTGGGTTTGGGTTCCTTAATAAGTTACCATTCATTATTTCTTGTCCTACTCTCAGCTACTTTGGAAATTAGATTGACCTCCCTCTTCTCTTCTCTGTGTCAGTCCTCCTCCTTTTTTGTTTATTGTGCACAAATAATTGTTTTGTTTATTGTACACCTAAGAGCATGTACTTAAGTTTAATGATAATTATTTTTAAACATAATCCTCAACAACTGAAGGTTGACTCAGCCTTCCTTCCTTCTGAGGTGGGTAAATGAGGACCCAAATTGTTGGGGGCAATATGCTGATTCTGTGTAAACCACTGTGAAGTGGTACATAAGTCTAAGTGCTTTTGCTATTGCTAGTATACTCACCAAGGATCAGCTATGGATTTGTTAAATTGCTGGTGAAGTTAAAAGTATCATATTTACTAAAGATCTACATCCTGTGTGACACATAAAATTTAATTTAATTTAATTTAATTTAATTTAATTTAATTTAATAATTGATTTGTATGCCCTCTCTCTGAAAGGACTCGGGCTGGCTCAGCTAAAAAAATATAGACAATAAATACATTAAAACAAATTAAATACCACAAGCCCAAATAAAATCAATTTAAACCCCACCCCGAGAGGTCAGTCCAGTCCAGCCCGCCTGTTCAAACAGCCAAGTTTTCAGATCATGGTGGAAAGAGCGAGATCCAGACCAGAGGCGGGCCCAGGCAGTGTGAGTAGTGTCCTTGGAGGCAGAGCTACAGCAGCAGAGCCTGTCATCCTGGGGCACCCCACCAGTCCCAATCATGCCTTGGACACACAGAGAGTCCCAATCTGTGTCACAGGCGGTCAACATTCTGACATCAGCAGGAGACTCCTCCAAATACCCCAGACCCAAGCCATGAAGGGCTTTGTATGTTAATACCAATACCTTGAAAATGGACAGAGCTTTTTTTTGAACTTCACAGTGGACTCCTCTGTATATGCTTTGAATTTTATTTGGTAAACATATTTTGGAATTTTATGTCAGTTTGAACAGAGCACTCATTTTTTTGTTACTCATTAAAGTAGCCCAAAAGAAACAGTGGCTGCTTTAATGGCTCTTTTAATGGACTCCTTAAAGCAGCAATCCATTTTCTGGGTGACTTGTATGGAATCCTGAAAAGAAACTAGCATGTTAACAAATAGCAGGGAGGTTCTGAGTTTATTAAAAATTTAATATTCCTTTCAAATCATTTTGAAGTGGATACAATCCTAATATTTAGTATGTGAATTATTTTAATTTAAAATGAATGCATTAAGCTACAGACAATGTGAAATATTGTAGTCAATAAAGAGCATAAAACTTCTCGAAAAGACAAATGGAGTTACATCACATCAAATCAATACAAAATCCATTCAAATCAATGAAACATGTTAGTCATGATTTTTCAATGAAGCATCTGTAATGCGTCCCTGTGTGTATGAGCCCTTTTCCAAATCTTGCTCTGAGTTTACCCAAGAATGTCCTATACTAAAGGAAATGAACCAGTACTGGATTATTTCAATACTTCCAATTATTAAATGTGTCTCTCTTAAGGTAAAGGTAAAAGTTCTCCTTGCATATATATATGCTAGTCGTCTGGCTCTGGGGGCAGTGCTCATCTCCGTTACAAAACTGAAGAGCCAGCACTGCCCGAAGATGTCTCCATGGTCATGTAGCCAACATGACTAAATGCCAAAGGCACACAGAACACTGTTACCTTCCAACCAAAGTGGTCCCTATTTTTCTATGTGCATTTTTACATGCTTTTGAACTGCTAGGTTGGCAGAAACTGGGACAAGTAACAGAGTTACACAGTGCTAGGGATTCAAACACTGAATGGCCAGCCTTTCTGATTGACAAGCTCAGCATCTTAGCCATTGAGCCACCGCATCCCATGATTAGCATTTTTCAGCTCAGCATTTTCATTGCAGGTATTTTAATATGTAGGAATATCCCAAATTGGAAGAGGAAAGGATCATTTATTTCTTACTGTGGCCTACAAGGTGCTTTTAAACAAAATTGCTCTTCTTTCACCATTGTTCAATTGCTAACTGTCTGACTCTTTGTGAGCCCCAGAGACCATCTGACTGACCCCCATATCCTCCACTGTCCCCTGGTGTTTGCCTAAAGTCAAATTCATTGCATCACTGACACTCTTCCACCATTGTTTCCTGCAACTGGAATTGGAAGGCATACCTATCCTTGAGCTAATATTGAATCTGTTACATTAATAGTGTTGAGTAGACTTGTCCTCCATGCATTCATCAATCCCTTTAAAACCATCCAAGACAGTGTATTTTGTTAGTGGCATTAAAATGCATTAATGAATTTCACAGGTTAGCAATTGGTTTCAACTGATCATCAACTAATCCCATAGGTTGTCAATCCCAGGGCACCTACTAGTGTCATGCTGGTATCAGAATGAACTATAACAGGATATACTAATAGTCTTTAGCTGACTGAATTCATATGCTCAGGAACACATTCAGCTGTGCAAATACATGCAATGGAGTGGTGTTTAAAAAGGGGGTTCAGCACTGGCATTGGATTTGAAAATAAATTCCAGTGTTCTTTATCACAATGGTATAATACATGTACTATGGTAACATTTGGATTTTGTTTCCTATCTGGAAGGACCAGATGTGAATTTCTTCCCATATCATATTTTAATTGGCCATTAACCTCTTAGTGTGAAACTAGTCATATTCTCAATAGAGATACAAAATGAATAAATACTTCTAAAGTAGCATTGCATTTTGTTTCTACTGACCTGAAAGTATAAATGTTTTACTATGCTGTCTATGTGCAATGCACATGGCAATTAGTTGCAGTTCATTACATTTTAAAATACATTAGGTATAGGCTATTGAAAGAACTAATTTGGAAGTGAGTTGGCAGCATTTCATCTTAACTAAGATATTCAGACCATCAACTTGATTCCACCATAACTTGAAGGAAATGTGTGCATTTTTAATGATCTATTTATTAGATGTTTTTCTTCTGGGAGTGGTATACATAGTACTCCTTTTCCCATTTTATCTTCACAAAACCAATCCTGTGAAGATAAAAGACAGCTAACTGGCCCAGAATAATTCAGTAAGTTGCTTAGGATAGAATTACAACTGAGTCTCCACATCTGAATCATTTTACCCTAATACACGAGTAATTTACAATCTTTTGTGTGTGTGTGTAACTACAAACAGGAAGGATATTATAAATTTCTAAATATGAATGAGGGCTGATATGGAAAGACATCAGTAACCATTTCATGCAGTGATATAGCATAGATATAAGAAGACCACTTAAGACCTGAGTTCAAGTTCAAGACCTGATCCTGAGTTCCAGAAAGTGCTCAATCTGATCTACTTAGGAAATCCAATCAGAACCCAGCATAAAGCTACAGAAGTTCAAAAAAAATATTGCTGTAGAGCTGAATATAATTAAGTTTGCAATTATGATTGCAGTATGGAACACTCATGCTAAATTTCATGCAAAAACTAGAAAG